>OY856411.1:183316938-183779438 GCA_963693085.1 Alisma plantago-aquatica
ACGCTCTCCTAAGAGCCAACGCGGTATTTTGGAAGATAACAAAGCTTGTGTTGCCCACTGAAGACAGTCTTCAATGTTGCAAGATCTTGCTCGCATCAACGTGCGTCTATTGCAAGGAGACCAACCAGGAGCCACTCAACACATGGTTTCACTTAGTGAGATGGTCGCAGAGCTTTGGTGCAAGATGTTTTTTCTTCTCCACTCGGAGGTTATCAACTCTATCTCTCTACATGCAAATTTTCACATAGTGTTGGGTGAAGGAATCTTCATGTAGCGTGAGGGATTGGTTATTTTTTTACACCCCCCCCCATCCATGATTTGTTGGTCTATCTGGCGGGACTGATGTAAGGCCAAGTTTGAGGGTGTTTCCATCGACACTGACCTATTGTGGCGAGAGATGAACACATACAGTGACCAAGAAGAAGTCTTTTAGGAATCAGGAAGACCTAAAGTTGAACTGCAGACTGGAGGCGGAGGGGGTCATGATTCCAAAGTTTCTCCTTGATCAAAATGGTAGCCCGTTGATGTATCAAATTTGAAGTTGAACATTGTCATTGGGGCCAAGAGAGATGTCGCCCATGGCAAGGAGAGAAGGATTGTGGGCGTTGTGAGGGACAAGAGAGGTCATCTTGTACTTGCCTCCAGATATACAATGACGGCGACCGACCATGAGGAAACTTGTGTGCAAGCTCTTCTGATTGCATTATAGACGATGGGTACTCAAAACGTTAACATCATGATTCTTGAGAGTGACTCAAAATTGGCCTATGAGATGGCTTGGGGTAAAGCTAAAAAGCCTTGAAGGACAGTCCATTTCACCAGGGAGAACGTGGCAAAAGTGCATGAGTTATACGCCATTGGTCACTTAAAGGAGCGTTCATAATAATATCTATGTTGTTAAAAAGGAGCCTCTTTTCTTTCCCAAAAGGATAAGAGGACTTCTCATTTTGGATAGACAAGACTTACGCCAAGATAGTTAGACACTCGGTTTATTAGCGAGAGGTCCCAGGATCGAGCCTAGGCCACGAGATGAATAGAATGGCCAATTTATATTAAAAAAAAAAACCTCACATACACACATGGTGGGTGGTTACTTAGATAGGTAATCAGATAATTTCTTTCTTTTAGTATTAAATGTTTCTTAGACTGCGGTCGAGCACAGGTTTGATCTGCGTTTATGAGCAGTTGTCATTTTTTGCTTGATGTTTTCGCCTACATTAGGACGACGGTGGAATGAATAATATGACATTTTAGCTTGATAAAAAAGTTAGTATAAGATCTCAAACTATCATGATTTCATTTAGTACGCTGCAGTTCCAATTCGTTAATTTAATTTAATTTTCTGCTGTTTGGTTAGACTGAATCCTTTGCGGTAGTTTAAAAGAATAGGATATATATAAATACAATCAGCTGCTATTTCTCTATTACGTATTTGTTTTCGGTCACTAGCAGATTTTTTCGCATGCACTAAGAGATTTTTTTCGCATGCGTTATTTACCCAAGCCAGAAAGCTAGATGTGTAGAGTTGGGAACTGATTGTACATCAAACTGCATCTGACTGCAGCCTACTCGAGTGCCGTACAAATTCCAGGAACTAAAGGGGAATGAGGTTGAAGAATGTGGTTACAAATCATGATTTTTAAATTTCTCACATTCATGCAACTAAAACGCAGTCTTATCATTTTTAAACTACACCCTACTAAATACTTTGCAAAACTAAAATTGTGATTTTTAAACTTGACACATACAAACAACGGCCTTACCGTCTCTAGAGATTAAATAATATATTCAAGGTCAGTCATTTATATTATTGTGTACTGCGGATGCATTGCTTTTGGACCAAGAAACTAACACCACCAGAATAACAATGAAATATTTTTTTGTCAGGACAGTAGGATATCAGTGACCGCACCCGGCAACATAAATGACACCCCCTTCAGCTACCTGTCCACCAGGGGACGTTCAAACTCACAGTACCTACATGACAAGATTGCCTGCGTGACGGGATCATTCTCAGCTCATACGCACCCAGATTCCTTTGTGCTCATTTTTATCGCCAGCCAAGCTACAGAATAGCCGCTGACAAAGGCTTTATATTTTCACAGGGCACATAAGTTACATAAACAAATCCGCAGCGTAGTTGGGATCACCTAACCGCTATCGACAATTAACATGTCTAAACTCGAGTAATTGTGCCACTACAGATATGACCAGATTTATTTTGGGTATGCAAATCAATCTTAATTGGAATTGGACTCCATGCTAAAAGTAAGGATCAAGCACTATTTTGCACTGATCGGCAAATATAATGAACTTAACATTAACCTTAATATATATAAGCAAAATCTATCAGGTAGGAAACAAACAAGTTTAGAATATAATAACCTTTTGGAGTGTTCGTTGCGTCATGCAGAACCAAACATGTAATTGCTGTCGCAGCGTAAGCCGGCAAAACAACTATGAATTGTAACCCTTACGCCGGGCAAACAGAATGACAATTATTATTATCACAAAGTAATGTGTAACTTATGTTTGTGGATCATCCATATAAGTTTAGGATATAATTGTCACAAGAGTATGGTGGTGTGGATCAGGAGTTGGATAAGGAATAGCACCTTACCAACCGAGCATCTACACCAGCTACTAGCTAGCAGCCTATAGATGGTAATGCATCTTGCAAATATACACCTACAGAAAAGTTTAAGACATCACCGAGACACTAAGGCCCTGTTTGGTAGGGTGTAAGATCAGTTCGTTACTTTTAAACTCTACGAGTTAGGACCTGATTTTTATTTGGTTAGCAGTTGAGAAAATGAAAACATCGCTTTTGAACGCACAAAAATGACCAGTTTCGGGACAAATGCCTAGAATTCGTACCACGCCTAAAACAGGCGTGGTCGGATGCAGTTTTGTTTTATACAGCTGTAGCCAGCCTGCTTATGTGTTGTTGATGGGCAAAAAGCTGCCGGCTGCTGGATACCAAACGATTCACAAGAGAACTAGTACAACCACCCGGTACAATACCAAACGAAACCATTGCAGCCCAAAAGGTATGATTCTATACACCGTGAATTCTTATACATCAAACAGCACCCGACTTCGTCGTAGCAAACACGCCCTAAATCACAAATAACATCCAGCGGCGAAAGCTCATCAGCACCTGGTAACCAAGAAAGTTTCTTTGTGTTAATTGGCACTGTCCTGTTGATATTATGTAACTATCCCGCCAGTAGTGTACACCAAAATTAACAGTAATTACATGACTGGCAAAATACATACACCAGCAAGCTAGCATACTAAATAGGAATGTTGCCAGGACATCCAGCCACAGTGGCGAGAAAATAGGGAAGAGTCACAAGCAACCCATAACCCATATATAAATTAAACACACATGAAGTGTAATTTGAACGCCAATAAACTGAGTTGTGATTCTCTTTTGGGCTATTCCAATGATATTGGCAAAAGAAAACTATTTCATATATTACGGAGCAAGCCTTTGTGGATCTCGGGGGAAGAGTGAACTCTTCCTGATGTTGTTTAGCCCGAGAAATAGCATGACCACACGCTCCAGACCAGCACCAAACCCACCATGTGGAGGGGCACCATATCTGTTGCATCACGAACAAAGTTGGTGTCAGAAATCAAATTTGCACGTAACAGTTTTGAGTGCATATACTGACAAAAGACAATTCAGCATGCAAAATATCAAAAAATGTCAAGCATCAAAAACCATATAGGCTTCACTTCGACTAATATGGTGGTTTAAACCAAAGTTTCATCATTGTGTTTGAAGATGAATAATAGATAAATTAGTAATTTGTAAAGACCGCATGTGACAACAGCCATCAAAAATTGTTTGGCCAAAGAAAAACTATCACACCAGAACGCTAAAACAGTTTCAAATACAAACAAAATCTAGAAATGGCTTATTAAAACATATACCGACTCTTTAAGAAAAGCTTGGTTTATAAAGTAATCGGAATGTATAAAAAGATCTCCACAAAGACTATTTACTAGGTCACAAGGATTCTTCCCACAATTTCAATATTCAGATGAGACAGCTTTTGTTGAAAGATAAGTATCCTAACATTGAGCAATGAAACACAACTTATTATCTAAATCCAAAAGAACGGTTCTAACACTGTTTGCATGCAACCACTTAAAATCCTAGTATTTGGTCTACCAAATAATAATGTAGCATCTTAGATTTGGAACTTATTAGTACTGTAAGCCTAATTGGAGTGAGGAAATTGTACAATAAAGTTGGGAGAGGGTGCTAGCAGTAGTTCTAAATCTTGCCCCTGAGAGACAGTCGCATATGGGCACTCCCAGAGTTATAGCAGCCAATTCTGCTACCTTTGGCGATCATGAATGCATAACACAGTAATAACTAATGGGATTTAATTTGTTATCATCCAAACAGCCTCTAATGCTTTCAAAAAACCATGAGTGCTACACTTCTGTATAACGTCCATTTTAGGGAACCAGGTTCAAGATTCAGTTACCAGGCAGACGGTTTCTTTTACAAAACGAGGTAGATTTAATCGTCTAACAGAACAGCAAAAATACATGCAAATGAATAGATTCTAATTCAAGTAAAATTCCCACATACTTTATTCATAGAAGGTAAAGCCAACCCATTCTCTTTCCCTACAACCTCATCTTTGATACTATTCCTTAAAAATTCAATTGACTACTTGTAATACTAAGACAGCCTCAAGAACTACACTCCAGAAATGCAGCAGATAGGATTTGAGTAAATATTGTGTCCAGCATGTTTACAAGCATAACATGAATTGCAGGCAATATGTACAGCCCGTGTTCGAATCTGCTTGTTTTGAAAAGTTTGGTAACTCAGTTGAATCAAATCACGGCTGTATGTAGGGATGGCAAATGGGCGGGTTTGAAGAACCCATACCGATACCCATTATACCCATTTAGATTTTTACTTGACCCATACCCACCCCATTTGAAGAAAATACAAAATAATACATACCCATATCCAACCCAATAGGTAATGGGTACTTATTAAAACCCATTTTGACCAACTTCCAACATTTAGGCCCTAAAAATGAATTTTGTTTAGCCCGACACTTGTGTATGTTATATTTGCAATCATGTCCACAATTTTAATATTTGCAGCATGACCCCTGCATATGTAATAATTGCAATCATGTCCACAGTTTTAATGAAATCCGCAAATAAGGAATTATACAGAAAATTATGTGTGGGCACAATTTCCAACAATTTGCAGCCTGACCCCTGCGTATCTAAAATTTGCAATCAGGTCCACAGTATTAACGAAATCTGCGAAGTAAAGAATTCTTTAGAAAATTATGTCGACACAAATTACAATATAATCTCTGTATATGTAATATTTGCAAACGACGTCCATGATTTACATGAAATCTGCATATGCAATAGTAATTATACAGAACACCATGTCGACACACTTTGTACTATGATCCCTGCAGATGTAATATCTGCATATGTTTCTTTTTCTGCATGCTGCAGACCCATACAATACTTTTTAGGACATATACACAATTTTAGTTGCCCAAAACACAACTAATTCAATAATCATAGCTCGGCATTTACATCCTAGTTCAATGGAGATATTACAAACTGTACATGGTTCTTATTAGGTTGCTGAAAGCTTTTCTGCCCAATTGAGCAGATAAGCCACCAACTGCCGGTCATGGTGGTAGCTGGTGAAAGCGGTGCGGGGGTGATGATCTTGATAGCCCTGACCTCACTTGTACAAGTAGCACTACAACATTGATCTTGGCTTACGATTCACATATCCAATCGATTATCCCAGCCTTTACTAGCAAAGCCACAACGCATCAGCTCAGCGGCCGCCGCCCTTTCCCGTGCGGCAATCACCGCCGCCGCTCTCCTCTGCATGCTAGCAGCGATCACGTTCCTACAAGGATTGGCTCGAGAGCTGACCCTCACCGGAAGTCCCACTACATCGACCCCGTCCAACTCTGCTTAAGACCTCCTCGGGCCGAGCCCCGTCCAGTGCGGCGACCAAGCACGCGCAGAACCCGCGCGCAGTCTCGGAGTCGTTGTCGGCCCAGTACCGCATGCAGCCGGAGGAGGTTTCCCGTGCGAAAGAGACCCACACATGGGCGGCGCTCCAAGGACGCAGTTCCCCGGGACACGTCCGAGTCCGAGTGCGGTGGGAGAAGCGCGGCGTACCGGAGGAGGAAAAGAGTAGGCTAGCGAGGAAGGAAAGGAGGTGAAGGATGGTGGGGAAGGAGGACGGCGTCTCGGCGATCGGCAATGGCAACACCTCCGTGTGTCGGTGTGGTGTGACTGGCGTCTCCGATTCTAGAGAGCAGCCTCAAGGTTTGGGGTACAGCGAGAGTTGTGAAAATAGAAGAGTCTCCGCCTCAGGGAGTCAGGAGGGGGGAGTCGGGGAGGTGAGAGTCGGAGTCGGGACTCGCGAGATGAGGGGCGCGTGTCGAGTCTTGACCTAATTAATGGGGGAATCGTGGGGACTTATGGGGGAACGCGTGTCACCAAACCCAGATCAGCCCTCCCCATTTAGACCCAACGTGCGAGTTGGGACCCATCATACCCACTCTAAATTAGGTCTGCATGCAGCAGGTCTGATGGGTTACGGGTTTATGGGGATATTTGCCATCCCTAGATGTATGTAGCGCCAATTCCCACATCCTTCAAAGAAGGTAATGCCAACACATTCTCTTCCCCTACAATTTCTTCCTTAATATTATCCTTAAAAAATTTAAATTGACTGTCTGTACTATTAGGGAGACCTCAAAAACTACACTCCAGAAATGCAGCGGTAGCATCGTGTTTGCAGGCACAACATGATATGCAGACAATACAACATATGTTCATATATGCTCGTTTTACAAAGTTTGGTAACTCAATTGAATCGATCTTGGCTGCATGTAGCTCCAAATTCCAATTGCCACAATTATAGTTTGTTGTGAGCATAAAAGCATCTAGTAACATCTCCTCACTGTTTCGCCTACACTTATAGCCAAGGAAGAAAATATCCGATTTCATTTCGGTGACCACAGAAACAGAACTTTCGAAGGAAATTTAGACGGATGCATTCCTAGTGTTTCAACGACCAAATGATCATTTTAATTAATGAAATGTTACTAGAGCGAGCTACTAGTGTAGATCTACACAAATATGCAATATTATTTCATATTGAATATGTAAGCCGAACTGTTTCAATGGGGATTTGAGGTCAAATTAAATGGTGAAATGAATGAATCTAAGTCATTAGAGTTTGCAAGCACAATATATAAACTTAAAGACACAAATTTATGAAAACATAATATGATCTAGAATGGTAGGACCTCTAGATGGGATGACATCATATACTAAAAAAGTGTTGCAGTGCTATATGAGTGTGTAGAGGAAGCATGAGAATACTAAAAAAGTGTTGCAGTGCTATATGAGTGTGTAGAGGAAGCATGAGAAAACTATGGTTTATGTATCTAGTTGAACCATGATGGTTGCCATCCTCCTTGTTTGTTGTACCTATCAACATATTGGCTCCAATTTATTTTGTTTAATACAAGTATAGATGCGTCTCAATTACCTACTAGTGACAAAATGCATGCTCATGGATTAACTCAAGCATTGTTCTTGGTCGTGTGCTTTTGTAGCTAGAGTGTATAGGAGGCAACCATGTAGTTAAGAGGTGTGATCGATAATAGCATAAATACAAAATATCTCAGTGGTCACGTTAACTATCATTACAAATCATGTGACCTAAGAACTAAAGCTAGTGCGTCATCATAGTCATAGATACAACTCCCACACCCATTTTTAAATATTTCCTTCATAATCTATATAGATGTGAGAGAAGTAGGAGAGAGGGATAGAATAAGGCTAGAAAGAGGAGACATAACTTAGATTTCCGCTAAACAGCCCAAGGAGTCATATAGTAAAATCAGTAGACATCGTACTCAATTTTTCAAAATATTACCTATGTTTCTCAAAATTTTACCGAAATGCGGACAAAATGGGCCTTTTTCATCGAAATTTATCAGATTTCATCGAAGATTCAAGAAAGCCTTCGAGAAGAAAAAAAATCCGGCGAGATTCCCTACAGAAAAAATGTTTGGTCATTTGTATAACCGTGGTTGTTGGTATCAAAATTTTGAGCTATGCTTACAGCATTCGGTAAACCTTTGTTTCATGTCGTGTCTGCCCTCAGTTTTGCTATCTCTCTTCAGTGTTCCTGTTTAGATATGTGTCTGCAATAGCCTTGGCAGTGGTTGGACATGGCAAATTGTCAAGAGAAGTCGGAAAGCACCACTCCATAGGACCAATATTTTATAAGGTTGTATGTGTTGTACGTTCAGAGAGGTCACTGGACAGAGTAGATGTGTGGTACGTGAGAGTATATCCGATTTGGAATTTTGAATTACTTAATTATATATATATAATTATATATATATTAATCATACAATTCAATATTTAACTTGTACAATTGCATATTTTATTTGTAAAAACGTGTATTTTCCCAAATTAGAGCCTTAAATTGTTATTGACGTATAAAAAATGTTTCAATGAAAAGTATCAACACCATCTAGAATGCATTTTTTATCTAGAGTCAATTAAACATACACTCCAATAAAACAATCACAAAATGGTTTAGCACAAGTACATAACGAAAAATAGTAAAATATACCACATATGTTTTAACAAACAAGAGCAATCTATGTTGTTTACCCATATAGGAACAATAGATGCAATCATGCAATCAAATTAACTATATACAAATATGCAACTTTGATCTAAATGTTATAAAGTCATAGATGATTGTACATTACAAAAAAAGAGGAAATAAAGGTTGATTGTAGGTGGTGGTTTTAATTATATGAAGAATAACGGGTTAAATTCAAAAATCACGGGGACAGTGGTTTGACCATTAAAAAATCGTCGATTAGTCGTGATAATTACAGACTAGAGTGTGATCTAATTCGATTAAATAAATGGGTACATGCTAAAAAACACTCAAACGTCAAAAAATCCATCAAGAAAACAGTAGAACGTCATCTAATTCGATGAAGTAAGAATTAGATGAATACAGTAATAAAAAAGCAGGTGAAGCGTTTGCTTAAGCGGCCGCTTAAGCGCCCAAGCATATACTCCGTTGTAATATTCAGTGAAGCGGGCCTTGAAGCGTTTTGCACTGAAGCAGCCGCTTTTTTCCGCTTTAGGCCGCTTTTTTGGGTCCGCTTAAGCGGCCGCTTCAGGGCGCTTCACAATAATTATTCTCAAAACATGCCCAATCACCTGCTGAATTTAAAAAAATAAAAATGATGTATTGTATAGGTGTAATAACCAGTTTGATAAATATCTCTAACTATTTACGTCTGTTTGTACACTATATACATCTATATAAGAACTATGTATTGTCATCTTGTCATTTGTAGAGTTTGTGATATAATATTAGTAATAGTTGCATGAATTTATTGATGTTTCACTTTGTTGCTGTGATGTTTTAATTTTTCATGATATAATATTAGCAATACATTATGTTCCAGCTATGTTTGAATTTGCATGATTTTTTTGATGTTCCACAATCTCATCATGTAACTAGTAACTACCTATATGAAAGCACATCATCCTGTCACATGTATATACAATTATTTTTGCTATTGGTTGTTGCACAATTTCATCATTTTAGATGAATGGATGCATACCATTATGGCACTTCTATATGATTGCATGATTTCACAATGAATATAATATGCTGCTGTCACATAATTAATTACTGCAACTAGTGATATTTCGATAAATATATCTACTGTAAATTCAGTAGTCACTACTGCCATGTATCATAAATCGACACTTACCCTACTAACTGTACGGATTACGATTCTATAACAATATGACTCTAAAATGTACTTACTCTAATCAGAAATTAATCTATTGATTATTTAATTTCTATCATAACTAGTGTGGACGGGGGGGTGATTAAAGTTTGGCTATGTCAAAATAATCTCAAGTGGAAGTATAACACTCATCCAAATCCAGCCCGAAGGGAGAAAGTGATCTGCAAGTTATTCTATGTTTTTCAAAAACAATGTGGACCGCTTTTTCAAAAAGCGTCCGCTTTAAAACCCGCTTCACGCTTCAAGCAGAGCAATCCGCACGCTTCCTGCTTCACGCTTTCCAAAACCTAGATTTATACTAACTACTTTATAGTTGTGTAGGGTGTTTTATTTATGACAAATATATTATTTCCTATATAATATACCTCTAATCATTAATTTATAGTTGTGTTATAAACTATTTAGGTGTTATATATTTGTTGTGTACAATGTTTAGATAAGTCTTAAGTTCCAAAAACATAGTATTTATATACATATGTATGTAGTTTCGCATAAATGTTTATAAGAAATTAAAACCCGCTTTTTCATAAGTCGCCCGCATAAGCGCCCGCCTAACGCTTAAGCAGTTACAAGGTGCCATCTGCACGCTTAGCGCTTTACCTTTTTTTTTAACATTGAAAAAAAAACGTGTGATGGTATCTGCCTCCCGCAGCTAAATTCCGGGCTTCATTGAGGCTTATTCTGTCGGGAGGGCATCCTGCTGGCGTGTTGACTTTCTAGCAGCTCCTCCAGCATAGGACTGCTGCTGCCAAGACATGACAATGAACCTCCCGCCATTGTACAAATTGGTCAACGCAAAGGCAGCCTACTGGGTTCCTTTGCTTGGGATGTGAAGAGGAAATGTTTTTTGCCTTCGCTAAATGGAGGGGAAGGGGCGTCTGAGAGTGTGGAAGGACTCCTAATCAGAGTCATAAAAGGCGGACTTCCTATTTGAGGAAGGAAAGGTTGCCGGCGGATTTTGTGCGGGCTTGCACAGGGAAACAATGCAGGTTTCATGTTTTATTAGTACAGAGCATACACTAAAGGGTCCGAGCCAGTTTAACCCAAAGCGGGTTTAGGTGGACTCAACGCCCGCTTCTTGTTAAAAAAACACAGCTTGTCACTTCATTCAAAAAACAAACAACCTGATTTGCGGAACGCTCAAGCATGAAGCAGTCTGCTTTTTTATTCATTGTAGCATATGGTGTAAGAATACGGTCATGTGATCTCCATCCAATGCAGGAGCAAAGTTTTCGACCAATAAAAAGCAATGGCTCTTAGTTGGATGCTTTGCACAGCATTTGTTGTGCTGCCTGAGGTTAGAGGTCACTGCCTGATCAACGACAAATGTGTTGTCAAACACAACATAGTAGTGACTGTTTCACCCCCACTTTAACTTGACTGTTCACCAGGCAATAAGTGATTAAAAGAAGGTATTAGGGAACCATCATTGTTTTTAACAACACAATAGTCAGAAGATAGCACAAAAAGTGTCACAAATCTTCTATAGGCCATCAATTATAAGTACTTAGCTTAAATTTTGGTGTTGTATCTTGAGTTTCCTCGTGTCTCAGTGGTAAATAAAAAGAAACAAAAGAACTTGTATCCATCTATACGTAAGGTACTAATTTAAATTATTTCAAACGAACAACGTAATAAAAAGTGAAGTGGGAGGCAAGTGGATGAGATCATGAATGCTTTTTTAAAAAGCGGGTGATTTGAGTTTTTTATATACATTTTATGTATCCTGAATTTTTATACATAGTCTAAACATCTATTAGTATGTATTACAAACTGTAATGTTTCATATAGAACTACTATTACAATTGAACCCACCTATTGTAGGACATATGTTATTATTACTCATCAAAGTTTCAATACAACAGCCTAACCGTCACTAGTGTGTATTTTTGGAGCAGTTTCTTAGTCAGATTTACATGATCCATAGTTTACACATCATTATAAAAGGTGATAACTGGTAAAATACTAACACTTAATACAATTACAATCTCGGTAAGTTATAATTGTAATAAGCATATAATAAATAATTAATAAGTAATACTACCTAGAAGGTAATATATGTAATAAGTAATAAAACTTATGTATTAAGTCTGAAATTTTACATTTATACAGAAATAATGATTAGTAACTACCTACAATGATTGATAAGCAATAAATAATACTTGGTAAATGACATAATAATACGTAGATAATCTATTATATAGGTAAGAATACGTCAATTATTGGTAAATATACACATTTTTTACATAAACTCGTATGAAACAGATACACATCACCTTAGAAGGTTATGAAAATACACCATCGATATCCTGGGCAGCCCAGCCAAGGAGCCTACTGGGTAAATGCTATATAGAAAATGGTTCATGTATTGATAAAATACTAGATTTTATACAACTATAGTAAAAGGTCACATTAACAATGCCTCTGTGATCCACAATAGCACTCAAACATTATATCTGGCAATTCACAATAGTACTAAACAGTACGATGTAGACTGTATGATAGCAATATATTAAGTCACATTTGTTGAAAAGGCTTTAGCCACTCTAGTAACAAAGAGGCATGGTTATCAGAACCGAACCAGACCGGCCGGTTGAACCGGGAACCGGTCACTCTACCGGGTCGGTTCTCTCCCAAAGCCGGAAATGAAGTCTGACCGGCAATCACACCGGTTGAACCGGTGAACTGGCAAACTGGTCCGATTTTAGCCCAACCAGCCGGTTCTCTCACTTTACAAGTAAATGTATTTTTGCTGCTAGTTTTTGTTAACCAATATTGAATAAAATATAAATGTTGGTATATAAATATCCACAAATAGAATAATATTTGTTATTTGGTCTATTTATCAAGTTGTTGTAAGCATTTTGTGTTATTATTAATGTTTCATAACTTTTGCAGGGATATTTTTCATGAGTATCAGAGACATTTATATATTTTTTAACTATTAGTGACGTCATGCAGACGTCACCGATTGAACTGGTCAGACCACTGGTTGAACCAGTGAACCGTGAACCAGAGCCCTCACCGGTTCGCTGACTGCTTCGAGTCTGACAACCCTGCAAAGAGGGTTACATTTTAACGGAGTTATAACGTTTTTAGATCATCCCAAAATCAACGGCTTTTACTAACTTTGAAGACAAATAGCAGTAGGATGCCCAATAAAAAGGGATCAACTAAGTAAACCTTTGTCTAGAGAGGAAGCATGACAGAATTCAAGGCTTTGGATTTAAACAGATTTTTCTTTTCCATGCAGATGTGCTCAAAGCTGTTGCTAATCAATGTTCTTATTCTAATATTTTGGGCATAGCATTAAACTGATCTCAAGTTAACTACAGTTGATACTCAATGAAGGACAAATCTGTGATAGATTGCAGAAAATATTGCAATAAACAGAAGTGAAAACCATGCCTGAAAGAGTCAATATATGTTGATATGGTCTTGACATCAATGCCCAATGATTCTGCACGAGTGGCAAGAAGCTCAGGAATATGTACTCTTTGGGCACCAGATATGATCTCCTCACCTAACAAACAGCATGTTCAGGTTCATAAAATAATCTCAACATTTTTCAAGAGCAGCAGCAGGTTTGCCATTTACAATTTTATACATCACATTAGGGAATATAGCTGAATTTAAATACAATGTAATCAAAGATGAATATCAAAGTAGCATAGTTGGATCTGTCACCTCTACACAATAGTCTCGAGTCTAAACATTGAGGAGCTCAAGGGGTCTCTGAGCAGTTTATGATTATTTTTAATATCACTTTTCGCAGTCATATGTGTTTCTCAGTAGCATGAAGTTACAAATGAAATTCTAGTAAGAATGGTCAAAGACTCAAAAGGTAAAAATACTTATAAATCTAACTGTCTAACGCTACTAGCTCACCTAAATCGGCCTTAAACTTTAAAGTTCCAAAATGCACCAGTTTTCTATCCTCCTAACTTATCACGGAAATTTCAAAAAATGAGGCAAGTCCACCTGCCTCCGCCACCCAGGCCCTTCTCTCTATCAATGCCACACCCATCTCACTACTTTTTCATGGACAAAATCACATGTGTCTTCTGACTAGTCGCATCTTTCAACAGTAAACTGCAATTTCCAAACATTACAGTGCCTTTGATACAAGCTACTCTCTTTATTTATTCATTATGTTTCTCAGTAAAAAATTATAGTGCTTTGTTTGACATTTAAGAGTACTAGATGTGGTAATATCACATTCCATCCGGAACCATAATAAAAAATTCCACCGCTTCGCACTAAATCTGATCTAGATGCACCTTATTCCTCTTTTGTTACGATTATAACTTGAAAAGGAAAGTTGCCAGTACCAGACTTTACACATCAAAGACCAAATAGATGTAGATAATTGTGGAATTAGAACCGGGCAATGCATGATCGTTATAAATCAATTTACAGGAAGATTACTCCTTGCAAGCACCACTGTAATTCGCACTCTAACAAGTACAAATACCCAACACATCGGTATCCAGTCTTCACAGCCTTGCTAGTGGTTGAAAATGCGGGTGACATGAGTGTGAACACTGCAAGCCAAGGCGTGGATCTAGGCACTCAAGGCCAAGTATCCGAGTATAACTTATGAGAGGAGTGTCCCATCTACGGTCATCAGTCGTCACTTATGAGACGAGGATTTCCACTGTTGAGCTGGAATGTCCGAGCATAACTTTGCAGATATTTCCAGCCAAGATTTCACCATGTGAGCATGAGTGCACAATATAAACGCGCTCAATGTCACTTCAAGCAAGTCCCTTTTTATATATACTTAGAGCCATACATGGTCTGACAGATTCCAAAGATGCCCTTAATTTACAAATAACTAATTCTAAATGAGTTTTATGCCCTTTGTTCGTCTTAGGATCAACACTAAATACCCCCAACGCATGTAAGGGCTCTCTCAGCATGAAGAAGGACAACACTCACCACTTTCCTCTATTTGAACCCTCATTGAGCTTTCCTTTTACATACCAAGACATGTGGAGGATCCCTTTACCACTACTTGACATCTCCTGAGAACAATAAGAAGAAGTGCCCAGCTTTCTTCTCTTGTTCCCCTATCTTTACCCCTCTCCTATGCTTATTCATCCATGTTGTCTTGTGCTCTTATCCATCCATCCATCCACACACACACACACACACACACACACATATATATAAGCACGGTTTTCCTCTCAACCATAAGAAGTACTCAGCTTTCCTCTCTTGTTCCTGTGCAAACTGTCACCATGTGTGCTTTACCGTTTTTTTTCAGACATTTCTATAATAGCATACCGCCATGTTGCAAAGCAAAAGTATATACATTTTGTCAGCATATCCTATTAGCCTGTTAGTTTGATCCGCTAATTAACAGCTTTTTTACAAATGCCACATACAAATTACTACTGGCACCTAACTGATTTCCAACACCAATTTCTGTTCTTTTGTAAAAATAAAAAATAAAAATCAATTGAAGTAAGCTACTCAAATAGCAATGGTGAATCTTTGTTGTATTTTTTAATATAAAATCTGTGGAGGCAAGCTGCTTGAGCAACAGCTGACATAAAAGAATAAATTAATATTAGATGAAGCAAGCTATAATGAACTAACATGTTCAACTAGTGTCCAACATTAATCCTCGTCATCATTTTGTAAAGAAAAAAAAAATCCCGTTGAAAGTTGAAACATGCTGCTCGAATAGCAACAATTATTGCTCAAAATTTAATGAAAGCAAGCCGCTCAATTGTAGCCTAGGAAGCATGGACACGGATACGGACATGGATATTGACACGGGACACAGCGATTTTCAAAATATAAAACATGGACATGGCACCGGACAAAGCAAAAAAAAATACGTATACATGCATATTATTTTTATGCATAAGGAAAAAATTAACAAGCACATTCAAAACAAATCAACTCAGCGACGCTCTATCCAATTTTATATTTGCACTAAAACACACATTTCATACATCATGAAAACGAGCCATCAAAGACATTATCAAACAAACCCACATTTTAATCACAATAACAGTCAATCTTGTATAATATTCACATATAATAATACGACTTCAAGACCACAAGAATGAAATCAAATAAATATTTTGCATATTAAATTTGGACAAAAAAATAGTGGTGGTGGTGGACTACAAAGAAAATAAAGGGAGGTGTGTTGTTAATTATAGAAAAGGTGAGTGAATATTGTAATGGCGGTGTTTCCCCTTCTTAGTGTCGGGTCATATCCTAGCTTTGTCCAAGCCGTGTTTGGGCTGTGTCCAAGCCTTGTTCAGGCCATGTTCAACTCCTAATATAAAAACACAAGACTCGGACACGTGCGGCATGTGTCCACCGCGTGTCCAAGGTTGGACATGTGTGGACACGGACATGGCAGCCTCTGGGAAGCGTCCATGCTTCCTAGATTGTAGCAATCATCACTTTTATTGGTAGGCCTTGGCATTTAGGTGGCAAAATAAGGTGCATGTGAATCATGTACTGTATCTTATTCATCACTGTTCATGAAATGGGCCCGTGCGGCCGCATATGCGGCCCAATAAGCAGTTCAGTCCATGGGCCGCTGCACATATAGTGAATCGGCCATCCAAGCGGGCCACGCCCGATTAAGCAGTAAAAATCACACATATACGGCCGACCATTCGCCACTTTTGAAATAGGCCTCTTTTTAAAGTTTAATAATCTCAGACCCATTACACCCTGGACGGCATGACCATTCCCTCGATAACTCTGATACACGAAGAAACCTCAATGCATAGGGTTTAAGGTTTTGCGCAGGCGAAGACTCATGTTGCGGCGACCCTCTCTGCTGCGTTGTGTTCTCTAGGTGTCGTGGGCCTTGCATGGGCCTCTTTTGGTGCTAGGACGTTCTCCGCGCGGTGGCAGTCCTCAAGCAGTGTGGTGCCACTCGCTCAATCGCTTGGACGGTGGCATCTCCGAGCTTGGACGGCGGCTTCTCCAAGCATTGAGGGTGGCCTCTTCAACCTTGGATGGGCCTTCTCCGAGCATTGACGGCGGCCTCTTCAACCTTGGACAGGGGGGCCTTCTTCAAGCTTAGGCAACGACTCACCATTTACAACAACAGGTATGTTGTTCTTCTTCTTTTGGGTTAATCAATAGTGTTCCCCACTTCCCTTTGTTATTCTATTTCCTCTCCTATCTCAAACTTGTAACCCGTCATCTATTATTCTATGTAGTCTACCACCTCCTTCCAATTGCATGAGTAACAGTCTTCCCAATTTCACATTTTTCTCTTCTTCATGGTAACCTCTTCTCCATTTTCTCTTCTATAGTATAACATGTTCTAATATCCGAACTCCCGGATTGCATTGAATTTTCTTCTTGATTTCTCATGTCTCCCCTCTTCTTACTTCTCCTATTCCCCCTCTGTCAGTTTACAGGACGTCAGTAGTGCTCTCCTCCTCTTCTAATTATTCTTCTAATTTATCTTCTAAATCCTCTTTTGATTTCTGTTTCTTCTCAACTTCTCCTTTCTTTATTCAAACTGGACGTCAATGAGTTCATGTTTCCATTTTTTCCCTTCCTGACTTACTCCTGTCCTCTTCTTCTAGTTTCTTCTTTCACTCATCCTTCCACTCGTCCCACTCCCACGTCCTCTTCCCTTTTCCCCCCTTGTTTTTGTGTTTACTGTCTTGCCAACTATAAATTAGATAGCTATTATGTTTTGATGATAATTGACTGGGATTTTGTTATCCATTTGTGTATAAATGACCAATTGGTTGTATTTTCATATATGCCTAATTGCTGATCTGCTGTTCATACAATTGCTAATTTGCTGTTCAATGTTCATAATATAGCATGCTCATATGATATTTAGTTCCACTTCTCTTTACTGTATACATTGTATTATTTGATTGTTGCCTTTTTGGTATTGTATTGTTTGGTTGGTTGGTTAGTTGTTTGCATGATTTGAATGTATTTGTTTGTTTATTGTCTTTTGTTTATTGTCTCCAGTGCAACCAGGGAGAGTCTTGGATCAGCTCCAATTGGGACTAACACCCAATGAAACACACCCCAGTCGCGCATAATTCCACCCGGGTCAACTGATCTAAAATGGAAATACGGCTTTCTCAAAGAAAAAACAACTCCAGCTGGGTTGTTTGTTCTCTACGCGAGAAGGAGATCAAGGGGGTTATGAATCGCCTCAAGCAACGCTTCGCCCACATAAAGAGCAATGTCTCATCATGCCCTGAAGTTGACAATGAGATCAAACAGGAGATCAGGCTGAACATGGAGGAAATACGGAAGAAGGATGAAACGTAGAAAGGGGTTTCAGTTGTGCGAGAAGAAGTCGGCATTGCAATGGCTAAGGTGAAGGATATTGATGGCCATCGCACCATTCCTATCTCAGATTCCTCAATGCGCCAAGTAGGAATCAAGGAGTCTATAGACAAAAAACAAAGAGAAAGGGTAAATCAATATATTGCTATCGGTGTGGAAATTCTTTTAATGGAGTTTGCAACAATTCATTTTTATCAATGTGTCAGGCTATTGGGCAATATGGAAAGAACCTCAAGCCCCCATCTTACTATGAGGGGAGTGAGTCTTTGTTGAAAATGGAGGTTGAGAAGACGAGAAATGATTTGCAACCTCAAAGAGAAATGTAGAGGAGATACGGGTTGCACCATTACGACAGATGCTTGGAGTAATAGGAGAAGCAGGAGCTTGATGAATCTTCTTGTGAATTGTGAATTAGGCACTTGCTTTCTGAAGGCAATTGACGCCTCTACTGAGTCTCACACATGGAATATATTGTCTTTTGTTGATGGATGCATTCAGGTGGTTGGCTCAGAGAATGTGATTCAAATTGTTATAGATAATGCTTCTGCAAATGTATCAGCATGTAGAATGTTGGAGGATAAGTATTCTCACATTTTCTGGACAAGTATTCATTGATCTAATACTTGAGGAGTTTGGCAAAGAGCAGAAAATTAAGGCTGCCATAAAGAAGACAAGGGAACTGATTGGCTTCATCTATTCTCACACAAAAACAAACCCTGAGTTTGATGCGCAAATTCACTAAAAAAGGGGGAAATTTTTAGACATGGAGTCACTAGGTTTGCTACTTTTCTCGACATTGAAGAGTCTCATTTATAAGAAAGACAAGTTGAGGCTTATGTTCACTTCTGATGAATGGGGCCAATGTAGGTGGTTTAAGACAAGAGCAGGTGACAAAGCTACACCAGCAGTCTTGGCTCCAATTTTTTGGAATCAAGTTTCATTGGCAATCAAAGTATGTACATCTTGGATCTATTTCTTGAGAATTGTTGATGGTGATGAGAAGCATTCAATGGTATCTATATATGGTGGATTAGAAGTTGCTAAACAAGAGATCATGGCCCTCTTTAAGGGAGTTGAAGTCACCTGCAAACCATTCATCAACGCCATTCTCATCAAAACCAAAGACAGATTAAATAGTCCCCTTCACAAGGATGCCTACTACCTGAACCCGTATTACTTCTACAAAGATAAAGATGAGATTGAAAAACATCCAGATTTGATGGATAGCTTGATTAGGTGCATTAAGATCTTTTTCCCAGATTTTATTGTTCAGGACAAAATCATCAGGACAAAGTTGGGTTCCTATATGATGAAGCTAGGCTCATTTGGCAAGCCATTAAATTTGTAAAAATGTAAAAAGAGATTACATCTTAGCTAGCTATGTGAGTTGCTCACGGTTCACGTTGTATAGCGAGCATAGGGCTATATGTAACTCTTGACCCTCCTACATTTGTAGAAGGGAAGTCAGAATATATTTACCTGATTCCGATACATACATACACACACATATATAGGGCAGCAATCCAGTGAGAAACATATCTTGTGAGAGCATGAGAGGCATTTGAATAACTCTCCATATAGATCAATTTTTCATAATCCAACCATATAGATTACAAGTATATATTAATATTTACCTTCCTACAAAATTTTATTCACAACAACAAAATACTTTTCGAAGCTCTATATTGAATTTCAGGCTAACCGTTGGATGTAAAAAGTGTATATTGTATATATGGCCATGTAAATAATGTCTGATTGCAATGATTTTTTGTGAGAAGGTAAATGAAATGATGCTTTTTCCATCTATATGGTTGGATTTTTAAAAATAGCTCCCAATTTGTATTTATTCAAATGCCTCTCATGCTCTCACCGTAGGTTGTTTCTCACTGGATCGGTACCCTATATATATATATATATAGAGAGAGAGAGAGAGAGTCAGGCTAGAATACATTCGAGTGTATCCGGAGCGGAATACACTCAAGTAGTTTTACATGATACAATATTTTTTTTTGAAAATCTAATCTGTTGATCTTCTTAAACATCTCGTGAACAACTCATACGCAAAATTTGAGCATATTTGGATATGTATAGCTCATGTTATGAAGACCGCAAAAATTATGCATTTCAAATTAGTTTCGCGCGTCGATTTTGTTGCCCTTGGATGAGTGACTTACACTCATCCAAATGGGCTCAAAATTTGTATGTAGCCTAGTTATAGTGTGACAGTGAAGATCAACGGTTTACATTTTGCAAAAAATAGTCTTGATATGCAAACACACTTGAGTGTATCCGTGCGATCCGTACACTTGAGTGTATTCTAGCCTGACTCTATATATATATATATATAAATATATAAATATATAAATATATAGCTATGTGGTGGCGTCTGCATGGTGGAGCAGCAGCAAATGTGCAAAAAATGGCCTTCAATATTCTCACCTAACTTCCTCCTATGGATTAAGAGGAATTGGAGTACTTTTGAAGGGGTATTTGACTAATTATATATTAGCTCAATTGATTACTTTCAAGTATGCATATTATTCCCCTCTAAGTAATCTATGTATTGACATGGCAAATCCACACTAAGAAGAGGAACAAACTTGAGATCAAAAGACTTAATGACTTGGTCTATGTCCAGTTTAACGCCAAGCTACAAGAGCAACAGGAAAGGAAGGCCAAAGATCCTCTTCTAACAAGTGATAGAATGCATGTCATGGAGTGGATAGGAGATGCTACAGCAAAGAATGTCTCCCTTCTGTACCATCCCATTGGAGTCCATTCCTTTACGTAACTACCAACTTTCCTATTTCCCCCTGAAAGTTGTCATTCTGTCATGGTTGAACCAGATGAAGATAGAAATTTGTGTGGCTGCTTTTATTTGTGAACCAGCTGATATGTTCAGAAATTACCCTTGTAGTTGTTTTTATTATAGTTTGAGCAAATGTTGTAGTTGTTTTTATTTTAATTTGAGCAAACAATGTGGTTGGTTCTACTTTAATTTGAGCAAACGTTGTGTTTGTCAAGGGATTAATACTTTGGTGTTTGTCAAGTGAATTTGTAGTGGTTTTCAATTTGTTCTCTTGTGTTTGCCAAGTTATAAATATACTGGTTATATCTGCCACATTTCAAAACGTGGTATTACTGGTTTATTGAGTTGAATAACTGAAAACTCTGTATAATTCAGAGTTTCAGCAAGTACTAAATGCAACAATCCATCACGTGCTGCTGCTGTGAATTCAAAAAATATTAATTTAACTGAATTATGTTGTATTTGTTAGGGTCAGGTATTTGTGGCTTTTTAAAATCTCTATTTTCAGGTGCAGTTTTCTCAGGCCGGGTGTCCGAGAGATTTTTAAATCAGTATATTTTCAGGTTCGTGTTGGGTTTGGGTATAAAGCTAAAAAGGGGTCAGGTGGGTTCGGGAAAGGGTCGGTTCGGGGCGGGTTATTAAAACCGGACCCGTTGCCATGCCTACTGAAGGCCTATCACTGATTTTAATATGGAAGTCGTTATGTCTCTCATTAGTTGATCTAATTTTTCACGGGAAATGACATAAATGAGATGATTTTGTGCATATGTATATATTTGTTCATCATGGATGTTGAAAAAGTCGCTTAGGCAGCACCTAGTTGGTCCGGTGTCAGGGTTTCCCCTAGGACTGTGAGACTCCTAACCTTGCTTAAATGGTTGAACATGCTTAATTTCCATAATTGAATTCTTAGAACCCTAATCTAACCTTGTGATATGTTCTGGTCCATTTTGGACATTGTTTGAGCAAGTTATGCAATTTTATGTACATTCTACACTTTTTTGCAATTTACCCAATTGGGAGGTTTTCTTTGTATATTAAGGAAGGTGTTCCTCTTCAAGGACATTTTCGGGGTTTTCCCCCTTTATAGATAAGGATAAGAGTAATGGTAAAGATAAAGATAAGGATAAGGGTCAAGATAAGGACAAGGATAAAGATAAGGATAAGGGTATGGATAAAGGAGAGAAAGTGTAGGTGGTAAGTGAGGGAGGTGTTGCATGGACATAGAATCTCTAGGCTATGGACACATAGAAAACTCATGGGCACCCCATGCTTGACCCCTTATCCATGAAGCTATATATACCCCTTCCTATCTCCAAATCGAAATCATTGCTCACTCCCTCTTTCCTCTAGCTTAGAGCACCGACCTTGCCATGTTTGGCTACAGAACAAAGTGGTCTAAGGTAGAAGACAACTTCTTTTTGGAGAAGAAGGTCTCCTAGAGCTCCATCTAGCCCTACTTAAGGTTTCTAAGGTCATCTTCTAGGGTTTTCAACCAAGGCAAGTTGTTTTCTTCCTTCCTTCTTCGTTTTTCTTGCTCTTCTCCTTATTTGGACCTTCCTCTAGGTCGGAACTCTGTTGTTCCATGGTAAAAGTTACTTAAGAGCTCAAGATCCTACCTTTCTTGCTTGTTCTTTTAGGGATTTGATTCCTTGTGAAGAAGAGTGTCTGCTTGGCCGAGTTCAGAGCTTCCTCTTGGTTTTCTACCTTCTTGGCTCGAGTTTCTTGCTGCTAGAAGTTTGTTCTTCTCAGTAGAGGCGGATTTTATAACCCTCTTTACTTATATTGGTTACTATAAGCTTGTTAGCTCATGTTCTTGCTTTAAAATGGTGATTTAAGCATTAAGAAGCTAAGCTTGTTTGGGAGTTTATTTTTATATTGTTTTCTGTTTTGTCTCCAGTTCTAGATGAACCTGTAATCATGCGCACGCTCTTCCTAAGGAAGTATATGACTTAGATCAGGTTGGTATCACCACCTGTGGTGCTAAGCACCTAACAACCGATGGTCCATATTAAGGTTTCTAGGTTATTTTCTCATCTAAACACATGACTCGATGGTGTGGTCTTCATGACAACCGAAGGTGGTGACCAAAGGTTATGAACGATGATGTGAACTAATAGTAACACCTTAGGTCAGTGTTAGGCTCTCTTGGAATCTCAATGAGCAATGGTTTGATTCTCTAATAGTGTTATCAATCGATGATGACATTAGCTTAATATCTGATGGTGTTAAATGAATATAGTGTTGATCTAACAATCGATGGAGACTTAATGATCACAACTAATGGTGGATCAGGTCATCACCACATATGGTGAGTTAAGGATGTAATTGTAGATTCAACTAAATCTTAAACCGATAGTTCCTTGGTTAAATTGATCTAATGGTTAGTAGGGTTGTAAATGGGTACGGGTAGATCCACGGACTCGTAAATCTGAACCCTTAAAAAATCTGTCACGGGTCTAATTTTTTATACCCACATACCCTTGGACCCGTATACCCTTGGACCCACATTTAAGTGGGTCCAATATTGGGTATACTTAGATCCAGACCCGCTAGACCCGTGTACCCTCTATACATAAGTAACTACTTAAATAATATGTTATATATATCATATTTTCTAGTATAACTAATATAATTCTTGACATTATATCCTACTCTAACCACAACAAGTTTGAGACTAGTCATATAATTAAGAATTAACTATTCTAGTTACAATAATGAACATGTAAACTTAAAATCAAAATATCTACTAATTTACATTACTTTCTACAAAAGTCAAACATTATGATGATGACTACAAATATGTAAACAATTAACTCAATTAACGTTAATGTATAAAATATAGCATTATCTAATATAACTATTGCATGTTAATATACTACATAATAATAATATCTTGTTGTATTAAAATATATAGAATATAGTCATTTTTCTTACATAAACAATATGACCTTTTATAGAACTGCATACCCACACACCCGCACCGCATACCCGCTATTATTGCGGGTACGGGTATGGTGCGGGTCTAAGTTTTGTATTATGCGAGTCTAGAACCGAAACCGGACCCGCTAAATTAGATGGGTACAGATATGGGTATGACCAGACCCGCTAAATTAGATGGGTACAGATATGGGTATGACCAGACCCGCACCGTTTACACCCCTAATGGTTAGACCTATACTTCAACTGATAACTTTGAACAATGAACATGATCTAATGAGTAAGATTGGATGCTTCAACATCCAATGGATTAGAATGAATCCCATGATATGTGGGTCCTAGTGATGAGAATTTGATGATTCAATATCATCAATTTGTTGTCTTACCTTTGCTCTCGGATAGTTATTTTTGATAAATGACCATTATAAGTGGGTGTGTAACTTCAATGTGATATAGTTTGTTATATCTAACCTTAATGTAACAAAATGATGGTGATTGGTTATAATCAGCCCTCTTGCATGATTGATGTGAAAATGAATTACACTCTTGTGTTTAAATCACAATGTAGTGCTATTTGAACATCATAGTGCATTGCCATAATAATACCTATGGACACATAATTGTTGATGATCTTTTGAGCCTTGTTTAAGGCACGGAATGATGAGGATGACCTTGCTATGAATAATGTGATGGTCTTAATGACCTTTGGGCATATTGAGCCCTGATTGAGGTGAAGTCCTTTTCATGTTCCAATAAGGGTTGAAACCCTGGAACTTGTGATAAGAAATGGATATCTTGAAATGATAATGTGATAATGTGGTTCATTACAATGCAATGGATGATAGCATATGGTAATGTGATTAAGATCTATATTTCAAACGTTTTATATCTTCTAAAGTTGCAATGCTTATACACTTGATAGAAATGAATTAGGGTTTATATGTTCATTTGTATGATGAATCCTTAATTCACCCAATTGACAATAACTAATCAAGTGTAACCATAATCATGTAGTGTCATGTGTCATAGATCCATCTGAGTGTCAGGACTTGCCAAATGGTGAAACGAGTATTCCTAAGGAAAACTCGAAGCGCATACTGTTGAGTATGCGGGGTGCTTGTCATCCTGACTCCAAATGTTTGGGAGGATGACTGTGGTCATACCTCGGCAAGATAACGGCTATGGTTGTGTCTCAGTTATGTATATATGATCAGATTTGAGAACAGCTGCGGTTGTACCTCGGATGGTAGGGTTTGTATTCCCACCTCCTTTCACTAGTGTTGTGACCTGTCCCAAGGACGGACTAGGCTGTTAGTAGCTTGACCTGATGTGTCGTTGTAGCGGTCTCGTACTGACCGAGGGCGGAGAAGATCTTAGGAATCCAACTATCCTAGATCTTGTATGGCACTGATTTCGACTTAACAGTGGTCAGTTGGATTTTGAGTGATATCCTCAAATTCCTCAGGGCAACGTAATAAAAGATGTAATACAGCCGTGTAGTATATTTGTTTAGGGTTATGCACAACGCCTCACATTGGATGATAACCCTTGTTTGATCTTCTTATATAGAGATGATATATAGTACAATGAGGGATGATAGATATGCTTGTACTGTAGATGTGCTCATGTTGTAAATTTGTTTATGTTGTCAAATATAATAACACTGATATTTAATATTATGCTTCTAGCAATGTCTAATACTGCTAGCCATGCCTATGTAATTAGAAATGCTTAAACTGCTAATTATGCTTATGCAGTTAGTTGTGTCATGATGTTAGTTCTACTTATTATGTAGACTAGTTCACTTTATTAAACATGCCAATATTGATCGCCATGTCATACTACTAGACATATCAAAGACGCTTATGCTTCTAGATTGCTTGTGTTGTTAGTAAGATATATGATGATAGTTAGATCAATGATAATGAGTGTTATTAGATGCAATCATATGAAACCTGAGTAGATATCTGATAAAAGAAATGGATTTATCTATTACCTATATATACATTGATAATCGTACATGTTGCTAAGCTTATTTGCTTGATCTGTTTAGCATGCTTGAACTGCTCAATCTACTCAATTGACTATTAAATACTCCAACTACTCAGTTATTTACTGTTTAATATGATGTAATCAATATGTGTTGGAGAGAGTTATATCTCTCGCTGGGACTGGGTCTCACCTCTTGGGTCACCATATTTTTTAGGTGATCGACAGCAGCGAAAACAGTATCATGACAAGTGAGAAGAATCTGAGATGATAAATCCTAGAGATGGTTGTTTAGTTGTCTAGTGTGTCCTACAGTCATCCCTGTACTCTCAGGTCCGGATGAAAAGTTTATATACAATGTTCTGATTGAATCGAGCTTCCTACAGCATGTTTATGCTTGTATATGTTGAATATGTGGATAGTGTACCTTTGCAAAGTTTATGTTGTAGCTGAGGCTACAGGGCAGTTGTAAAGAATATTGAGCATTATGTGAAGTAAAGCAAGTTGCTAGGCTTTTATATAAATGTTTCTGAGCAATTGGGAAATGTTGAAATCGGTTTTAATATACCATGTTTTCAGGAGTTTGTGTTTAATGAGTAATCGTGTTTTGTGTTTTGAGTAATCTCGCTTAACGTAACGAGTTCTCACAAGGACGACTACTCAATATTTGGTCCTTCCTAGGCGCCCACCTTGGACTACATGGGCGGCTAGGCGACCGACTGGCCAAGTCAGGCAGCCTACAGAAAAGTTGTTTGTGCAGCTAATTGGTGAGTTGGTGGCCGATTTATTTTATTTATATCTTAATAAGGCTTTAAGGCCAACTTAAATTTTATTTTTGTAGTAGCATGAGGGTGCGGTTATGTTTTTATCTGTAAACAGCATACCATTTTGGAGTTTTACAATAACTACACTTCTACTATATTGGGTATCATCGTATTAACATGCATGGTTATATGGCATTATGTCTAACAATGTTCTTCCTTTGACTTTTAGGTCTTTATATTTAGATTTGGGATATAGTTCAACAAATGAGTTACCATGATACCATCACTGTTATTTTTTGGTATAACTATAATTAATGAGTTTATTTGTATAAATTTCAATATATATAAATAATATATTGTGAAAATGTGTATAAAAATCGCAATGCATCGATGCCCTGAGCGCCTAACAAAAACGGTCCACACCATGGCCGCCTCGACAACCATGGTGTTCATAAAATGTCAAGTTTGAGTCTGTGGCATAATTATAACACTTATACAGGTAGGTTCTACATCTTCCTAAGAATGAAAGAAGATAGAAGTATTTTTAAATTGATTGGAGGGAAGATCCATTCATCCCGACCCTGAACAGTCCAACCAGAACAGAAATACACCAAGCATGTATTATCAAGACCTTGGGCAACCCACGTGGCCTCACCATAGAATCAACCAAAAGAACCAACCAATCGACAAAAAAAGAAATGCCCAACCATTGTCATGCCCTATCCACGTATGGTATACCCAATATATCCCATGTGCACAACCCTAAAAGTTTAGTCGAAACTTCATCAAAAAAGTGTACAACAATGCTCTCCTCGGTTGCCCATCCGCAAGTGGCCATGATCATCTTTGTCGCGGTAATGTTATCAAATTGGCCTCCTTGGTTATGTCCTCTACTCTCACTGCTGGAATACTTGTTCTTCCGGGAAAGATGTTCATGTGGCTTGACCGCATAGCCGTCTGTGTGCGCTTGGTCTCCACTCCATTAATGTTGATTACTCTCCTCCTACATATGAACATGGTGTGCACTACGTCCCACAAGCATGCCTCGTTTTGGTACTGTGATTGTTCTCGTGAGAGGCATCCTCAGACAGGCCTTGCCATCACTAACAAGGCCATCAACGAACGTTTGCCCCCGGGCACTTGCTTTCCTGTATTTTTCCAAAGAACAGCCAGGCTAGCTTTAATCTTCCTTCATCCAACAGCGACCATATAGCAATCAAGGGGGAAAATTCCAATTTTGATGTCTTTTTAGTGGCCACAGAAACAAAAATTTCAACAAATTTCGACGAAATTTTTGACATATGCATTCTAGGCAGTTCGACGACCAAATGATCGAATTATTCAATTTAATTTTACCACGATCTACTAGTCTATATTCACTCATATATGCAATAATGTTTCAGATTGGATATTTGGGGGTGGGGCTCCACATTTGTGAGTGAAGGAAGCTGAATAGTTTCGATGGGCATTTTGAGGTCAAATTAAATTGTGAAATTAAGGAATTAAGTTATTATAGTTTGCAAACACAATATATAGACTTAAAAATTTAGGGAAGCATAATATGATAAGATGGTAGGACCTCTAGGTAGGATGACAGGATGCGGTAAATAAGCAGTGTTGCAAGTGGCATATGAGTGAGTATTCAAGAAGCATGAGACAACTATGGTTTATGAATCTAGTTGAACCATGATGTTTGGCATCCTCCATGGTTATACCTATTGACATATTGGCTTTGGTTCATTTTGTTTTATACAAGCGTAGGTGTGTCTAGAAGTGTTCTATATATGCCTACTAGTGACAAATGCATACTCAAGGATTGACTCAAGCATTGTTCTTGGTCGTCTGCTTTTGTGGCTAGAGCCTAGAGGAGGCAACCATGTAGTTAGAGTGTGATTGATAATGGCATACATACAAAATATCTCGATTGTCATGCTAACCTTGCGCACTATCATTATAAATCATGTGACCTCAAAAATGAAAGCTAGTGGGTCATCACAATCATAGATACAACCATGGTATTAAATGTCATCGACATCTGGCGAAATTTTTTTGATTTTATCAATGTCGACATTTGTCTCTATCAAATCTACATAAACATCCTCATTCCACAATATCATTGACATTTTGTCAAAGTTGTCGACATTTCTCCATATGTCAGCGAAGTTAGCGCATGTCCTTTCAAAAATTCATAATGTCCTCGACATCGGTCGAAGTCGTTGAAGTTGGTGACATTCTTCTGGTGTCTTGTGGACTTCGCCGCTTGAGGGGGGAAGTGTTGGACCTTGAGGTAAGATGATTTTCATATTATTTTTATCTATTCTAAGCTTATATTAATAGATCAACCCCCTCTCTACTAGATATGCCGAAAATTTACACCATTTTTATGTAATTTGTTTATTGTCACAAACTTTATATATAGAACTTTGCAGTTCGAAGACGACCGTATGTAATCGTGTATTTTCCTATATATGTAAACCTATATGGGTGGCTATATGTAAACATATATTGTGTTTTTTAGCTAGATTTAATGAAACCGGTCGATTTTCATCACAAAATGACTATTTTTTAGGTTAATTTTTGTCAAAGTTGCGTCGAAATTTAGTTGTAAAATCCTCGAAGTTTCCTTGACGTTTCCAAAAACTTCCACTTCCACACCTGTTGAAGTCGACTCGAAATCGAAGTCTTGTTCCATGGATACAACTCCCAAACCAATTTTTAAACATTTCCTTCGTAGATTGTTATTAGTGGTAGAAATAGGAGAGAGGTAGAGTTAGGCTAGGAAGTGAAGAAACAAAACTTAGATCGCCACTAAAAAGCCCAAAGAGTCATATTGTAAAATTTGTAGACATGGTACCCCGTTTCTCAAAATATAACCTATGTTTCTTGAAATTTAGCCAAAATGCAGACAAAACAGGCTTTCTCATCAATATCTACCAAATTTTGTCCGCATTTTGGCGACCACAAAAATCTAATATTTTTTCCTAGTGCAATTCCCTACACAAGACATGTTTGGTCATTTTTATATATGGTGACTATAGGTATCAAACATATTGAAAAAAGTCAATTTGAACACCATTTTAAACTATGACAGCTAAATTAGTTGCCTTTTCCTTAAAGATACATCTCGCAGACCAGCCACTTGTAGATGTTTTTCTTCATAAATTGACTTATCTTGGAAGCTCGTGTCCTTCATCATGTCCCGCACCCTAGGAAGCACAGACACTTCTCGGAGGCTGTTGTGTCCGTGTCCAACGCGTGTCCAACATGGACACACTTTGGACACGCCTGGACGTGTGGCGGACACGCCTCTGACGTGTCCACTTTGAATTTTTTTTATTGAAGTGTTGGACACGGCTTGGACGCACCATGGACACCTCCAGGACACACCACTCCGACCCACTTAAGCCTAGGCATATGAAAAAACCCAAGCCTTCTCTAAATCTTTGCCTCCTGTCCTCCACTGCTCGCCCTACTACCATTAGTTAATTAAGCTTCAGGTGCTACATGCAAGTCGTTGACACCCTTCTTATCATCTCCACCAGCTGTTGCAACATCCGGGAACTGCCACATCAACCATGAGGAGGAAAGCAATTAGATTCACCTCCTCTTGATAGTACATGTTGTTAATCATAACTTCCATTGGAACTATTGTCTTCAAAATTCTACTGCTCTTAATTTTTACAATTCATATTACAACAATATCATATAATCAAGCATCGTAATGTTTGTTGTGAACTAATCCATATTGTGACTTGTAAATATAATGTTATATGTCGATTGCTTGTTGGATTTCATGGTGATTGCCCATGCGGATAATCTATGTAGATCATTTTGTGTTAATACACAGCATATTACACATTATATGTCATAATATGTTATACAAATATCTATATATACATATACTTGTCGTGTCCAGTGTCGTGTCCGTGTCCTATATTTTTGGAAATTGATGTGTCCCGTGTCCGTGTCTGTGTCTAAATCCGTGTCTGTGTCTATGTCCATGCTTCCTAGCCCGCACCACAAGCCTAACCTTCATCCAAGCTCTTTGCACCGAGAGGATGCCCCCTTAGGCTCCTATTGGTTTGGTGTAAGTCTTCCCTTGGTCTGGGTCCCTAGTTCTAACCAGGTCATCTCGATCTAAGAAGCAGAGAGTGACCGGAGTTGGAGGATTTGGGTGTCAGAGTGAAATTCCTTCAGGGCAGAGGAATGGGATGTCCAAACCGTGTGACATACTTTTTCCTTTCCGGCTTCAAAACTCAAATCATTTAAAAACATTGGGTGAGAAGAAAAGAGAACTCAGCAAGTAGCTTCCCAATGCTCGATGCACAGGAGTCCGAACTATCCCCCAGGAAACCTCCGGATATAGGGTTGACATTCGGACGTGAAAACTCCTTCCCCCAATTCTCTTTTTTGACCTCTTGACGGAGTGTGTTCTTTTTTCAACTGTCCCACGCCTTTGATTTTCAATCCGCCGAGGATTTGTGCTTATGGGCTAGGGTGAAGAGGGCAGACCAACGGATCTGGTAGTCGACAATCGTTCGGACTTGGTGAAGGTTGTCGCAGCACCTGTAGTAAGAACTAGCAAATCCACCTTGCTATCCATCATGGAAATCATCCGGCGATGAGGGGATAGAATCACTCGGGGAAGCCCAGACTTGGTCAGGGATACCGGAACAGGCACAGCCCGCAAGGGTGTGCCCGCGTAATATCGTTGGAGACACACTGAGCATTGCTTCAAATAGAGTGCCACAATGAGCCCCACTTATTCCCCTATGAGGAGATCAGAAAGTCGACCAGAGAGGACAACCACCTCTCTCTATATACGATTGAGAAATCAGATGCTTCTTTACGTTCCGTGGAACTCATTTTTTGAGAACTCTAGTTCAATTTTTGGAACTTGAGTTCCATTCACTTCCATGTGATTGGTTTGTTGTAAGTGTAAATATGCAAATTATTAAAAATATTGTAATTTAAATGTGTAATATAAATAAGTAATGATGGTAAAGACAAAAAAAATCATATCCATGAAAAATTATAATATTTTTAAATCATAATAACCTCAACAAGTGGTTATGGTACATGTATTTTTCCTTTAAAAATATATTATTGTGGTACAATTATAATCTTAATAAAATATTATGATTAAAATCACACCACAATATTTTTATTTTGAAGTATTATAATAATTTCCACATTTCATGTGCTTGTAAATATATATTTTGGTTCACCATTGTTTAACGCAATGTAGAATATTAATTTGTACATTATTTTTGTAGGAAATTTTTATTCGTACATGGTTATAGTTAATTATCATTTTTTACATCACATTGTTTAAACATGAAGAATAAAAATATATTAGGTAAATCATATCATTTTCACATGGTGTGGTGTATTTTTTCATGATATTTGTATCTTTTATTTTTATTAATCGCACTAATAATGGTGGTTGTAGTGTAAAATATTTTACACTGTGATTATAATGTATGATATTTTGTCATATTATGTTATAATTTTAGCAACAAACTATATCCACGCCGCTAATATTTCTAGTCATAAATATTTTACATGCGTCGCTTATGACGAATGAAGAATATAATTGTATAAGAAATGTTGTTCGTTGTCCCGGAACTCGTTTTCCGCTTCTTTAAGAGGGAACTCATTGTTTTGTACGTAAGTTTGTAACTCACCAGAAGTCATGGAACTCAAGTTCCAATACTTACTTTAAACCAATCATGAAAAACTGCTTAAGAAACTCCAGTTCATAAGTTTTCCGGATCAGTTACGACAAACCAATCGGAGCCTTAACACCTCCTTTTCTAGGAAGCAAAGACACTTCCCTGGGGGAGTCGTGGCTCTTTGCAAATATTCACTTGAATGTTGGCTTGCTAGTGAGGAATACACTATACGGAGAGAATTTGAAGGTACATGTCTTTTACACCTCCTTTTCTAGGAAGCAAAGACACTTCCCTGGGGGAGTCGTGGCTCTTTGCAAATATTCACTTGAATGTTGGCTTGCTAGTGAGGAATACACTATACGGAGAGAATTTGAAGGTACATGTCTTTTACACATTGGAAAGCATTCATGGATAGATCATTTCACTCCATATGGATCTTGAAGAGAGCTCCATCAACAACAATAATTGTATCCATCTTGCAGAAGCTCTACATTGCACTCTACTGCTCTAATCATATTGGCATGGGTGCTCTATAGCCTGCAAAGAGGATTTTGTTGAGGATGTCTTACTGGAGGCTTGGAGTGGGTGCTTCTTTACAACCTACAAAGAGGATGGTGTTGTGAAGTTCTAGTAACAGGTTTGATGTATCGTAATTCATAACTCACAAAGAAGAAGTTACTACAAGCCACATGCAAGAGGACTGGCATGGGTATTTCTTTATAGAAAACAAAAGGCAAGTTGCAAGCTTCTTCCAAGAGGCTTAGTGTGAGTGTTCCCATACAACCCAAAACATGATTGTACTCCTATGCAGCCTGCAAAGATGTGTTGTGGAGTTCCATATAAGGACCTTGTGCATGGATCCTCCCTATAGACAATTGAAAGGGGGCAATGTGATTGAGCAAAAACAAAAAATAGAAAGCTTCAAAATCATGAGTAGTATCGTCTAGGTAATTACACATGTAGGGTTTTGGCCAATAATCAACTCTACTTCAGTGTCTTCCTTGTAGTTTCTTGCTACCTTTTCACTTTCCTTTTAACAATTCTCAATTAGCCTCTACAAGGTACCTAGGAAGCACGGACACAGGACACGGCATGGACACGGACACGGGACATGGCATTTTTCAAAAATATGGGACACAGACACGGCATTGGACACGGCATACGCACATATACATATAAATATACACATACATATATACATATGCATAAATACATGTGAATATATATACATATATACACACACACATATATATACACATAGATGAACAAATATATATATATACATAACATGGAGTTATATCCATGTATCCAACTCTGTAAAGTAACTGATAACATGAGATTTAAAGAAATAAAATAAAAAAACATAAAATCATACCCAGAATTCACTTACGATATGAATGCAAACTTTTAAGAAAACACTAGTATGTTTCCATTATGAGATTATAAATGATCGATGAAGAATAATTAACGTAGAATATATTTGCAATATGAAATCAAATATGAATGAAAAATGATGAATTACAATGAATTTGTATGTCTATTTCCCAGTACATTATAAGATTGATGAATTACATCTATAAGTATGATGTATAATAGATAAATACATAATAACAATTAGGAGAAGGATGGGAAGGAGAGACAGAATGGTATTGTGCTGGAATAAGAGGAAGGAGAGAGGAGTATATAATTTATATTTCTTTTAATATAGGGATATGATTTGGGCATGCCGTGTCCACCGCGTGTCCAAGTTGTCCACGGGGTGTCCAAGCCGTGTCCATGTCGTGTCCATGCTTTAAAAAAAAGGTGGACACTTCTGAGCCGTGTCCACCGCATGTCCAGCCCTGTCCACTTTGTGTGTCCGACACGTGTCCAGGACGGCCACAACTGCCCCGGGGAAGTGCTCGTGCTTCCTAGCAAGGTACATGCAACATTATTTAAGTTCGATAACTATATCCCCTCTAGAGCTCTAAAATCCCTCAACTTCATCATCATCGAAACCTTGATCTCAGCTAGACAGAGTTCAATAATATGGATCCTTCTTTTTAATGTAGCTATGTTGAGGGTCATATACTCAATAAGATGTATCAAATCAAATCTCTGATTATTAGCACTCCCTGAGTTAATTTAGGTCTACCTCTTCCTCATTTTACTTTATCTTAGGCGCATATCTTCATTGATTTTGTCCAAACCATCTAAGACAACCAACAAGTAGTATGTCCTAAAACTAGCATTTCTTCATTAGCCTCTACAAGCTACATGCAACATTATTTAAATCTGACAACTATACCCCCCTAGAGCTCTAAAATCCCTACTCTTCATCATCATTCATCATTCATCATTCATCATTCATCATTGAAACCTTAATCCCAACTAGACTGAGTTGAACAATATGGATCCTTCTTTTTAGTGTAGCTATGTTGTGGGTCATATTCTCAACAAGATGTATCAAATCAAATCTCCGATTATTAGCACTCCCCGAGTTAATTTAGGTATACCTCTTCCTCATTTTACTTTATCTTGTGTGCATGTCTTCCTTGATCTTGTCCAAATCGTCTAAGGTAACCATCAAGTAGCACATCCTAAAACTAGCAACACCGTCATTTCATATACAATCTGAAGCACAAGAAAATGCTGACAATAAGGAAAATGTTGAGACAAAGTACCATGATTTTAGATTGTTTGGCAATAAGTGCAAACAATGCCCTCCTACGAATACTTGTTCTCATGGGATTCCTCGAGCAACATCACTAAGTGTAGTTGCCACCAGCCACCAACAACGATCTATGAGTCGTCTGACTCGTCACCATAATGGTGGTGGCCTTCAACTATGGCTGCTATGACAGTAGTCACCAGTGACAGCCATAATTAGCACTACCACTAGCAATTACTAGCAGCAGCAGCAGCTACATTGACAATCAAACCCTACAGGTAAAAGTGGTGTGATAGCTTGTGGCGAGTGGGAGTGATGTTGTTGGTCTTGGAGAATGAACACAGTGATGTAACACTTGTGTTGATATACATTTTCAACCACAGGAGAGATTGTTTATTACTTACTGGATTACGTCTTAATATATACATTTTTAAAATGTTAGGACATAATCATTTCGAAGTGGATGTTACAAAATACTGTAAAATCAATTACCTAAAGAATAAAGACAGTTTTCCTTTGACAAAATTCAACATAAGTACAACTACAAGTTAGTTATTTGGAAAATACATCAAACCCAAAATCCTGCTTCCAAACATTTTAAAAGAGTGGAAACATTGCTGAACAGATAAATATCTAGATAGCATAAGGAAAAGGCAGATTATTTTCTATGAAGAAACCAGCATTTGATCGCATACCGCGGATAAAGACATCAAATGAGTTGCTATATCTCTGGTCTTCAGCACAGGGCATGGTGTAGAACGGTCTTACAGCCAGTGGGTACCGATACAAGATGTAAAACTCTGTTTTAAACCTGCATTGAACGATAAATTTAACCAAGATTATAGCAACAATGGATGACACTTAAAAAGCTCAAATGTTTAAGATCTACTTTTCTTTAACAAGCTGCCCCAGCTTTCTTTCAGCCTCTGTATTCAGATCTCCAAACGGATCAATTTCAACCCCAGCATCCTGTATCAGTGTATGCATATAAGCTTTAAATCATTTTTAATAATATGATAACACTTTTAGCTTTAAGAAAGACGGAGATCAACTACTAACACAATTAAACAGTTGAAAAACATTTCAGATGAAGAATTAAATCATAGTTGTTGAGGCGCCCGCCTGGGCGCCGCCTAGTCGGCCAGTCGCTCAAGGGGGGTCGCCTAGCTAGACGCCCAACTTTCTTGCCCAAATAGGCATCCTAGGGCGCTTGGGCGACCGCTTTTTTGCTGGGCGGGCCGAAGCAAGGGTCCAAATACCACGTCTCACCTTCTACATTTTCATTCCATGGAGCAACAATTTACCATTTTGACATTTACATTGATCATTTATTGTTGAAAACTGGGGTATACAACTATAAACTACACCTTATGTAATATATAGAAGTGATAATGTGGAATGATTTACATTCTCTTTATATATTGTAATGTCTTTCTTATTATTTATATTGGGAATGTAGATCTATATCTCTTATTATTTGTATGCTCTACTTAATTTTTTCTTAAATGCAATACAATTAGAGAATTTCAAGGATTACAGAGTTGGAATGTATGTAATTCGGGTGAACCTTTCATTCATGAATTATCTTTTTTTCAAGGTCATTCTTGAATTATCTTGTTGCCTCTTATTTAATTTAATTCATCTAATTACATCTATTGTAACTTATTTTGGAGGGTTTGGATTAGACTTATACAGTTTCAGGTGTAATATTCATATATACTTATATATAATAACTAAATTTATATTTTTATTTAATTAAAAAAGTCATCGCCTGGGCAACCTAGGCGTCCTGGGCGGCCTGGGCGTTCAGCCAAAGCAGGCCACCGCCTGGCCGCCTTGAAAACTATGAATCAAATTGTATTACAGGAGAGAGATCTTAAGTTGTGGCATGTCTTAGCTGAATTAAGTCAATTGCATAGAAAAACCAGTTGCAGCTATAATGCATTCATCAAGCCAGTCCAGGTACCAATCAAAAAATATTTACATTGGCAACTACTGCCAGGAATATGAATGCGAGATCTTAAGGATGCTTTGATTCGTGTCAGGTTCTTAGCTGTAACCGAAAGGTTAATGTTATACTTGACTGAGTTAAAAATTAGGAGTTACCTATTTTTTCTATTATAATGTATTCGTAAGCTTGGTTTAAAGGCATAAAGAGAAAAATAATGTTTCAAAGAAGTGGAGTTGAGTGAAGTTCAATTTATTGTCATAAATAGTGTCTAGGCACAAGTAGTGGACTGTTCAAAAAATGGAATTCCAATCTGTCTATTAACCAGCCATGCAGCCACATAAGCGTGCATGGCTCTTTAGTAGATCGATTAGCAATACATGGTGTGTCAGAATCATCGCACAAGCATAAACGCAGTATACGCCGCCGTGCAAACCGATATCCCAAACATTCACCATTAGCAGTCAACCATGTTATAATTTGATTATGGCATTACATATGAGTCAACGGATGTGCATGGTTTCCCTTTAAAGGGTAAACATATTAGTTTCTGTTATAGGTGCAAACTTCTTTCAATTGTAGTGAGAAATATACAGTGAGACTAACAAAGATGTTGCCTAATGCAAGGTTAAAACCTGAGGACAAGAAGGTCAAAATATTAGGATACCATCTGGATCTGCCTTCAGTCTCTTCAGTCAGTCACTTAGAATCATAAAGAACCAGAACAAGGCAATATGCACTCATGTTTGATACCAAATCTTAAGCTATACTAAATGTTCACTTCAAAATAAATAGATTATCTTTCTGACTTGAAATATGGTCCCAAGTTGGATGATAGTAATACTAGTATTAAGGTAATCCTCAAATTTTAGGTATTTGGATTCGAGCTGTGGCCTAAACAAAAGAAACAAAATTCAAAGCATGTTTGTTGCCGAGTAGATCTACAGTCCCTTCAGAGCACAACTGAGCTCCCATCTCACCTTCTTCCCCCAATGAAGCATGAAGAAATATCACACAGGCCTCTTTCTCTCTCTCTCCCTCTCTCTCTCTCTCTCTCTCTCTGCCGTATAATCCTCACTATCCAATGAATCCTCGATGTGACATAATCATGATGACTTGGGCTATTGTCCTTTGCAGGCAGCCACCATGTTGTCGTTCACAGCCGACGCGATAGGAAAAACACGCCTATATAAGGGTATGGCCACCTTCGAGCAACCCCCTAGTGCACACTAAGGCAGCCAGCCGTCTCCCCCACCCAATGCTCACCAGCTGGCCTCCACCTTGATTTGAAGCCAAAGGTTTGTTAGTGCTTGTTCAAACTACCACAAGCAGGTTCTTGGTGCTTAAACCATTGTTGGACCTCGGAGAAGAAGATGAAATCAACAGATGCACAAGGATTGCAGGATTGTTACCCCGAGCTGAATTCACAAGCAGTGGCAACTTTAGTTCCGACTGGGTGATTTAGACCATCTCGGATAACTGGGAGTAGCCAATCAGCTTTGCCAAGGTCCACTGGACCTCACCAACCCATCAAGAAGGTACCAATCAAGGTAAAGCCTTGTAACTTGATTCTCATTTTTTCTTGGTCATCTTCACTCACCTTGCAATTTAATTATGACTGTCAAGCAGGCACGGCAGAAATAAACAACTCAATCTAAAGTAAGAACTAGAATGATCCGGACCGCTAAATCAAAATTTTGATAGTTTAACAGGATTCAATGGATGTGTTGCAGGGCGGAACTTTTGTCTAAACATGGTGACTAACATTTCCAGATTCTCTAAACCCTAGAATGTGACTTGCGGTGCCCAAATACCACGTGTCCCTGTCCCTTGCCCATGGCTCCAGACCATGTACTTCTTATGTCATGAGCCCCGTAACCGCATAAGCCTCCACTCCATAACCTCCCAGCCTAATTCATTCTCAAGGAATGGCACCAACAGTGCCAATTCACCAGCCCTTTCAGTCTTTCCCGCTCTAGACAAACACACTTGAGGAGGATCCCCATTTGGGTGTTGGCTCATGGGTTCAGGAATGGACGGCGCATTGAGAAAAATGGCAGTCTCTCCACTTCAATTTTAGTGCCTTGATCTCAGCTCAGAGATCGACGAGACTAATGAAAGGTTCTCTTGCCTTATATTTCTTCTACATATATTTAAATTGCATCAAAGTAGTTGTCTTGGAGTGTGTCTAAGCCTCTTACTTATCAAGTACACCTAGAGAGTACAAGTCCTTATCGAAAAGAGAATTTAATTCTTTTATTTGATTCATGTGAAGAAAATGGTTGGCCTCTCAACTTCACGACTGGTCTGGCTTTGGGTTAAAGTGTGTTTCCATATAACAACAAAAAGGAGATTTTCACTTAATTGTATTCACTTATTTCATACATTGATATATTCACTTAATTGCATTTTATCACTTGTTTTAAGGGTATTGCAAGACAATTAATTTGCTTCTTTATGAATAGATACTTGGTTTTATATGTTTGATGTTTCATAATTCATCTTCTCATGGTTTCATACAATAGTGTATGTACATATATATACACACTTATATAGTAATACATGTATGAACATACATACTATTGTAGCATACATGCATATACACACACGTATATAATAATAATATTCTGTATATGGTGTCATGATGACGTCCCCGAGTCAACCGGGTCGACCCGGTGGTTGAACGAGAGACCCGTGACCCAGGAACTTTGTCGGGCCGACCTCCGAGTCGAATCTGAAAACCTTGAGCATTTGTGATTCGAAGGTGGCTAAAGAGAAGATAAGATGATCAAGGTAGCGTTTTAGGAAGATGAAGGTATCTACGGAAAACGATGGAGAGGAGATTGTCAAAGGAAGAACCAGAGGTCACCAAAGGAAAAATTGGAGTTTACAGCAACCGTCAGCTGTGCTTAGCAGCAACTATCGCAGAAGACTATACATTTGCGCAACAGACGTGTGGAACAAAAGTCAAGTGTGGAAGTTGGGACAAGCTTTGGGGTTTTTAAAAAAAAAACTAGTGGGCTAACCCACCACTAAAGCGCAAAGTCAAAGCCCATATATTGGGCAAACCTCCTAGGCAACCCCCCCCCCTTGACGTTAGGCTTCCTGGGCATCCGTTCAACAACCATAGGTGTCAACTTGTTAGATGAAATGAAAAGAAGAGCTAAGGTTATCATCATCTACAACTCAATCCCAAACATGTCAAGGTTAGATACATGGATCATTCTTTTCAATTCAACTCTATTTCATGATATTCTTATTGGGATGTAATGAATAAAGATTTCATGTATTTGCTCACAAAAGTTGACTTACATCAAACTGGGCCTTGATATTTTGTCTAAACCGGCATTGTACATGCCCAAACCATCTAAGGTGACCCTCTCATATTTTGTCCTTCATATTCTCGCCCACTTTATTTCTTCCAAAAAAAAAATTCTAACATGATCTTTCGTTATCTTCCAAGGGACCAGTCTTCGCATTCTCAAGTAGTAAATCAAATAAATACTTGGTACATGACACTTTGATCCACAAATCAGTATCTATAGATGCACCCTTAACATTAATTCATTTAAGAAATCTGTAGAGTATCTCAAAATTGCATTAGATGTCAGATCGCTGAATAATAGTATTTGAAAAATGTAATTAAAAAATTCAATCTTCAAAAAATGATACTCCATAAAAGAAGAAAAAATAATTAAGCCTTCAAACCACGAACAAAGCCACTATCAGGCATCAGGCACACTTGGGTTCTCTAGACAGCATGTGTTAAGTTTTTTCTCCATGTGGCAATCAGGATTGAGAAGCACAATATACATCTAGGAATTTCTTGAACCACAAAGATCATATATGATAGCATCTAGGAATTCCTTGAACCACAAAGGTCATATATGATAGCATATCATGCATTACATTTTAAAAAGGGGAATACCACTATAGTCAGGGATGGGAAGCACAATATACATAGGAATTCCTTCATCACATGGGTCATAAATGATGGTGTGAAAGTATTGGCATGTTGTAGAGAATCACGCCAACAGAATCACATAAACTAGAGACAACATTTTGACCATGCGCTAAGGCATTATCAATACAAAGAATTTTTATGAGCATCAAACTGAATTTTTATTGATTTTTATGATATGGGAACAAGCTTTGGAAGACCCTACGAGGGAGGCCCATAGAGACAATGTCATTGTAAGGGAGAGCAAATGAGGATAGTAGATGTGGTAAAAAGAGATCTGACGAGCTGGGCGATCACCCTCGAAGCAGAGATCACCTTTCCTAGATACCCCTCCAATTGTCATTCAGTTAATGGGATCATGTAACACGAAGAAGGAAGATCCATATATCACCAAACAGTTCAAAGAATCAACCAACTTAGCAACATATACTAGATTAAAAGGAAAGTCTAGTACATAATGTACATACTGTAGAGTAAAGAAGATGACGCTTGTAAAGATCCACAGGCATGTACTCGTCTGACCGATTCATCAGCTAGAGTCATAGCAGAATGAGGGATATACAAAGTAGAGGAAAGATGCATGGATCGTCTACCCATCATATGTTGAGAGGCCCTTGAATCCACCACCCATGTAGAAGATGGGAGGGAAGCAATAAGTGATGTCCATTGGGTTCTTGCTTCTGAGAAATGATTGGCAGAGGAACCAAGAAAAACTTGTTGGGTGGCCTGAAGGAGACGGTGATACTCCTCCATGGAGATAGTAATATATGATTGTGTCTATCTAGAAGCTCAAGACGTAGATGCTCCCGAGGTAGTCGTCGTATAATGTGCAACACCAACATGGGGTGAACCTAGCTTAGAATAGCACTTGACCTCTATATGTCCTAGTTTACCACATAAAGTACATTTGTCTCTGTTAAAGAGTATATATTAGCCTATTTAGTCCAATCTTATTTTTCACAGTCTCTAATCTAAGTACCTCGACCTCATCCAAGACCTCATCCATTGCCCTTGGCAGCACCAGCAAGAGAAGCATGATTTTTGGAGTTTTGTTACTCTTGTAGGATAGAGACTAACTCACAAGAGGATCGGTGGATCCTCTGGAACGCCTCCTCAAGGCTTGACAGTTTATCTGTAGTAAGAAATGCACCTCTGGCAAAAGCATAGACAGGATTCAACCCCGATAGAAATCTAGCTATTACCAATTCGTCTTTGTCTATCATCCGATCACCGATTTCGCCATGTTTAGTGGTTGGTGGAAGCTGAGTTCTTGAGAGATAGACTGTATGACACTAAAACAATCCTTGAGAGAGCAATTATCTTATCTTTCGACAAAGAGGCGATCATAGACGGTGAACAGATTGAGAGCATTCTTCGCGTGAAAGAAGTGTTTCTTTGCAACTTCCTAGATCTGTTTGGTTGTCAAACATGACATGAACCAGGATGCAATTTGGGGATCCATGTTGTTTCAAAACTTGGATTTTACCAAACCATTGTACTTCAGCCATGTGTAGTAGTCTTTGTCACTTTCATTGGGAGGTTCTAACTCTATATTATCAGCCTTCCCCATCAAATCAAGAATAGTATAGATGGGATTTATCCAGAGAAGATAATTCTGTGAGTTGAGCTTCACAGAAGTTCTTTGTGATTGATCATTGTAGACGATTATAGCAGAAGTCATTGTTGTTCATCTCCCATAGCGAGATTTTACCAGGATGAGTGCAACAGAAGTTCAGACCAACTTCTAGCAACACGCCCAATAGAAATTTTACACTATGTGTAAGTTGTCGAGGACGAGAAGCAGTCTTTTGCCCAGACACTGTGGAGAACCGACATGCCGTATAAGATGTCGGAGGCCTGAAATAGTCTTCCACCAACACACCGTATGGATAGCTGATACCCCTTGTAAGATGTCGAAGACGTTAAACAGTCTGTCATCAACATGCCATGTGGGAAACCAGCACGCCGTGTAAGATGTAGAAGGCGTGAAAAACAGTCTTATGATGACATGTCATGTGAATCGGACTACCTTCCGTGTTAGACGATTATTCTGTAGATCTGGACAAGAATTGGTGTCATCAAAGGGAAAAACAACCCCAAGAAGACGCAACGGGGGTGACGGTAATTAGCATTATCATGTCAATAGATGATGCAAATCTGAATGCATTAACATGCCCTAGAAGTCTAGGTACTCATCCGAGTATGGTAATACGTAGAGAGGAAGAAGTATAAGGAGAGAATTGTTTGTTCCTCTCTAGTCTCTACATAATAGAAACGATGATTCTCCTCTCCTTCTACCAGCCACCTTGTTGTAGCAGAGACGGAGGAGACATGGAGGTCGGTACTGCCCGAAGATAAGTTGCGGCCGGTGGCACCCGATGGTGAGAAAGGTGGCGGCAGGTGCTGTGAGGAAAGAGAGAGAGAGAAATCAACAGTTGCACTTATACCATGTGAAAGTGTTGGGCCAAAGCATACCATGTTGTAGCAGGTTAGCCTTTATTATTTAGGAAGAGAACATTTACATAATATGCCCAATAAAGAAAGGAAATAAGAAAGACGACAGGAATAGCTTCTATTTTCCAACATATAGCATAGTATACATTACACGGGGAAAAGGGGAAACCACTAATCAGGGATGAAAATCACAATATACATCTAGGAATTCATCCAATCACACATGCTATATATGATAGCCTATCATGCATTACATGGGAAAAAAGGGAATACCACAATAACAACCACATTGGTTGGTCAATGCGCCCCATCCTCACCTCCCTAACACAAATGATATGAAACATAGGAACATAAAAAATCAGCAAGACGGATGATGCATGTTTGAAAAGCTATTAAAGTCTAAAGCATAATGAAATAGTAAAAAAGGACTTATTCTCATAGCTGCCACAATAAACTATATTACAATGGATCAACGATAGCTACTGATTGCAATGCATCAAGGATCGGAAGAAAAAAAAGGTATGCTACTTCACTAATGAGTCACTCCTTACATGAAAGTCAAATTGAAGGCCATATCAGCAATAAGTCTGAAACAGACAAGTGCTTGTACATGATTAGCTCTCTACAAGAAAGTCAAATTTAAGGCTCGCAGTAGCCTTCACAATAATATAGATGAAACATACAAGTGACCAGGTCTGTAGCTTTAGATATCAAAGCCAAAGAGTTGAGAACACACATCAACAATCAAATGTAGAGGTTCCTCAATTTACCTAATGATCAATGCAGTTGCACCATAAGTTTCTTTGGAACCTCAAAATTTCAAATCAGAACCTTATTGTATATTGGACTATTCTAAAAAGTTGGATGGAGAAAAGAACAGGCACCTTGAGCATCTGAACACCTTCCTCGAATGTAAGCCGCAGGGTCTTATCTAAGTACTGCATAAGCATATAACGCTAATAAGAACCCAATAATACTCATGAATATAGCTGTAACTTCATCAACATTACTATGTGGTGTATCGTAACATGTATAAAAATTACCAGAAAAGAATGCCAACAGTTACAATACATAGAAGCATATATAATCAGAGTAACGGAAGAAAAACATAGAAGTGAATTCTAACCAGCAATGGTTCGAAGGGATACTGTTTGTTTACTGCGTCAAGCTCCCTTTTGCAATTCTGATTCAAACTGTTAAAAATTTTGACAAATGTACGATCCACTATATCCAAGACCTTAAAATGTGGGCTGAATCAGTTAATGAATTTGAGAGGAGTATAAAACATTTGTATAAAAGAGGACTAATCTTACTTCAAAATAGTGTTCTTTAATCTCCATTTCAACATCAAGACCGATGAACTCACACAAGTGCCGGTGTGTGTAAGAGTCCTCTGCTCTATAAACTGCACCAGTTTCAAAAACACGCCTAAAATCACCACAGATAGCCATCTGCTTGTGCAGTTGAGGTGATTGTGCTAGACAAGCAGGTTGCCCCTTGTAGTCCAGCCTGAAAACTGCAGCGCCACCTTCACTTGTGCCACCCATAAGTTTTGGTGTATCTATTTCAACAAAACCTTCGGACAGTAAAAATTGTCTAAAAGCCTGCATGAAGTTGACATAACAAAGTTGAAAACCCTAAAACTCAGAAGATGGTAATGTCTATATAACTAAATGAACAGAACTTTTAATTTGATGTAAACATGCCCCCCTACCAACAAGACACACACGCTTGCAAGCACACGCCCGCACATACACACCCACACACACATATTCTAGCCTGCCTTAGTTTGCATCGGATATTCTAATTTTCTCTTAGAGACTTATTTTGTATACTTTGATAAGGTTAAATAGCAAAGTATTAGATTAAATCCTATATACTTCCTCATGTGTGTGTGCGTGTGAACCATGAAATATATGTATATAAAGGATAAACACTGATGAGGACCATAATAGGGATACATAAGAGGTGAAAACAACGTGAAAGTTTTAGAAACATGGAGCTGCCTTATCGCTTCAACATGTACACACGGAGAAATCTCTTTGGAGAGACGAATATTACTCATTATTGCAAAAAAGAGTAAAAGGAAGAAAAAAATAAAAGATTAACTGAAGATGATTCTACTCCTTATGCCTTGATCCAGTTTTAATTATCTCTTGCCCCAGCCCAATGCAAAAATAAAAGAAACAAAGTCTTCTTGTAATCTCTACAGAGTTAGTAGGTACCAGGGAGGCATCTTATGCAATGTTTGACTTATACTCCGCTCCAGCTCGTGATTATAGGGTGTATGACATTAAAAAGAAGCATAAACTATATTATATATTTTACAGGAGCTGAGCCAAATCACAGACTACTTACATTACTTCACAATGAAGGTGGATGTATAGTGTTTCTCTATATAGGTAGATGGATCAACAAACTCAGCTTGCATACATCTTCTGTTGTTAATAATCTAATGCATTAAATTTAAGAATCATTGAACCAAAAATAACTCAGAAAGTGCAGTTTGCCCTCTCCATAATGATTGTAGTATGAGTGCGCAACTTCTGTTGCTAGCTGCACTTGTTGTTAACAAATTGGTAACATTTTCCTATGTTTCTTTCTGCTCAATTGCAATTTTCAAAGGAGAAATTAGTTACAGTTTGATCCATAGTTTGTGCGCTCGTTAGACCATAATCACAAACAGAATCAGAACACCAACAAGGCTGTCTAGGATGACAATTGGCGGTTGTTGGGGAGGCATCTAGTTAGTTCCAATTTTAGTCATGAGTAGGCGAGAGCAATGATGTCTCCTCCTTTAGGGAGTCTCACATAATCCTTTGCTCCAAGTACTTAGCTTAAGTATGCTCTTTCTCATTGCCTTTCTCGTCTACTCTCTGTCTCCTCTACTCTCTCGGTATCCCCTTAGCAAGATACAGGTTGTTGAAGAGGTTACTCAGTGTTTCAAAAAATGGTCCATGCAGCCACATATAAGGTTCAGACCCTTGACCGAACCGCATATCAGCATTGTTTTAAAAAACGCGCCTGGGGGTGCTAGAGGCGTACGCCTCGAGGCGAGGCGGTCTCAGATATGCCTCGAGGCTTAAGCCTCAGTCTGCCCTAGTGAGGTGTGCGCCTCAGTTTGTCTGAGGCGTATCGAGGCACTCGAGGCGGTGAGGCGTTTGTGAGGCATAAGCCTCAGTCCGCATGCCTAAATAAAACCCAGATTACCTTAATTTGGGCTTAATAGGGGCCAAACTAATCCCCAAATTTTTTATACTTATGTATATGTGTGTGTGTTTATAACTATATATATCTTATATACTAATATCATTATATGTATGTATGTACCCACATACTTGTATGTGTGTATAGATTTATATGTGTGTGTGTTTGTTATATATATATATATATATATATATATATATATATATATATATATATATATATATATATATATATATATATATATGTATATACATATATATATACACACACACACACACATGGGATATAAATGTGTTTCTATATCATATATGTATATATGACTATCAGTGTCATGTGTGTGTCTATATAGAACATATACGTGTATGTATGGGGTTAGCCTCAGTCCGGCGTGCCCCGGCCATCGCTCCTCCGCCATCCATGATCAGCGCCTCTGTGGTTTGGGCCTCACCGGGCTCGACCTTCTCCACCCTGTCCGTTGCGCTCCGCCCCATTTCTTCTCCGAACACTAAATCGACAAAGGGTAGTAAGTGAGAGATAGCACCAACTTCTCTCTAAAAACAACCCCAAGATCACATCATCAGCCTCTCCGCCTTGGCGAGCCCTAGTCCGGCGAGCCCTAGCTTCCGCTCCCCCGTCCTTCTCAGGTAGCGCTTCAGAGGTGTGGGCCGCACAGTGCTCGGCATTCTCCCCTCCCTGTCTGTCGAGCTCCGCCTTGATCTTCTCAGCGTAGTAGTAGCGTTTTCATATCAGGTAACGGAAAAAGATCTGGCACATCCTCCCCTCCCTCATCTCCCAACGTTTATTCACCTGCCTGGTGCGCTTAGCGGCGGCGTTAAAGGTACATCCTCTTAACTCCTCTACCCCCTTCACTCCTCTACAATTAATCCTGGAGCTTTGGATCACTCCCGAGGCACCTTGCTTGCAAACCCAAGATAAAAGAGCGACATGCAGACCTTTAAACCTTAACACATGTTTTTCCCCAACAATAGCGGCTGGGGCATTTTCTCTCTCTGTTGCGCCCAGGACAGTCTGATACTCCAAAACATCCCTTTCAAAAAGTCTCTCTAGCTACAAACCATTTTGTCGGCTATCGCTTTCCCTCCCTGTGCCTTAACTGCAGTCTCATCAGTCTCGTTTCTCTGCTTCCCAGAGAATATCTATTTCAAATTTACTCACATGCACACCCTGCCAAGACCACATCATGAGAACGGGCGGCCTGCTCACCCTGGCCTCATGCATAAACAAGACCTGTCTATCCAAAAAAGGCAAAACAAAATCTTCAGGATTGCCCTAAAACAGAGAAAAACCTCGGTGTTTGACGACGGCTCGAGGGTTTCAGTTACACCTCCAGAAATGGTCTCGCGATTCACCTTCATGGAGTTTCCGCTCTCAAACCCTTCGTACTCTACCAGTGTTCCCCTACCGAAAGCTTGGAACTACCACAAGTTTGACCTGTCACCGGGATCCTGCATGATTAACATTAGTCACCGTTCCTTCCCGGTGATGGTCACATGGTCTTCCCAGGTTGATCACCACTGGAAAAACAAAGCTTCAACCCTCCTCATCTCTGAGGGTTGGGACATGTTGATCTCAGACCTCAAGCTCAAGCCGGAATGGTCTATCTTCATCAAGTCGATCGAAAATCGAACTTTCCTGGCGTGGGTTAGGGATTTCAATGCTGACACGCCACCTGAGCTAGTACATCTCTATAAAAAATACGACCAAGAAAGCTTAACTTCAACAAACTCGACTGATCAGCTCTTCGTTCGGGATGTTTATCAACCCCCGGTAGGAACAAAGGCTTGGCCCATCTCAGTCTCCTCTTGCTCAGAGGAGGAAGATGTTGCTGACATAGCGTCAACACCACATCAAACAAGCTCCATCGCAGCAAGGTACCATCTTTTTTCTTCCCAAAAGAAAAAAACGGCCACAAAACTCACCCGCTCTTCGCTCCACAAAACCCTAAACCCCCGATCCTTCACAGCGGATGATATCATCCCAAAAGATACGATTCTCCTAAACCGCACTTTTCCTATTTTAGGACAAGAAAAATCTACACACCTCATCAATAAATTCTTAAGAGGTGAACCCCACCGCCCAAATCTGGAGAACGGCCCCTCCCAGAAAACCTTTTCGGGCCCTTCACTGTTCTCTTTGCAATAGTAACCACCATTCGGCTTCCAGATGCCCTTCCCGCTTTACCTGCTTCAGATGCCACCAAGTAGGTCACACCAAAAGGTTCTGTAAAGCTCGTCCCCCCCAGTAAAGATCAGAACTCATGCAGACCCTGAGCTTTTCTTCCCTAGGTACTTTTCTGGAAAAAGTTTGACTTACAGCGAAAACCAACGAGTTCCAAAAAAAAGAGATACAGACTTCAGACGCCCCAAACAACCCCCTCCCTTTCCCCCACTCAAAAGCAACGCCTTTGGATGCCTTGCAAACCTCCCGCCCGAACATGCAGGCACACCCAAAACTCAATACCAGCATATAAACACCATAGTAGTGCCTATATCAAAACCCTACCACAAACCACCAAACCACTTAGCTTCTCCACCAAAACCCCGCTCCTCCTACTCTCCCTCTGGTTCCTCCACTCACAACTCATACACCATCCCTACACCATCAACCATGAAAACTTCGGAACACCTTGAATATGCGATAGCCCTTGACCTACCTGCAAACTCCATGAGGCTACTCAAAGTCCTCACCTTGAGAAGCATCCTCATCTCCATTGAAAACAACATAGACAACAACCCAATAAATGTCCTAGATATCACCCGTGCTCTAGCCCTCCTCATCCCTGGACAGACAATCCTAAAACCAAAAATCTTTTCGCCAACCCAACTGATATACATTGTTCCTGAAGGTACAAAAATCAACCATCTCTTCAACCAGATTCTCACGATACCATGTGGATCTAGTTTCATTACAGCCAGATTGTCAAAATGGGCGACTGACCTTGGAGCTTTCCCAGCTCCAGCTGGCGGCTCAGACTGGGTTGCAATCACCAACCTCCCACCCCACCTCTGGGAAGTTGAGATTTTCAGAGGCATAGCCCACTCCAGCGAGGCTACTCTACAATACATCAGCCCGGAAACCCTGCATCCTACCCAATATATAAAAGCCTTTTGCCTCTTTGCAGTCAAAGCAGCCATTTCCTTACCACCTTCCATCAATATTAGGATCGGAGAATCTCTCTATAACATCAAACTGTCTGCCGAACATCCTTCTGAAAATAGAACAGCCTTCTCTGATCTTTCAAACCATCCACCTTCATGGTTTTGCCCAAATAAAGATAGAAAGACACCTACTCTTACCCGTTTTACAGGTGATCGACACCATGTTTGGGAAAGAAAGAACTCAAACACCACCTCTTCCGATAACACAAACCTCCTTACAAGCAGAAAAAGAACCAAATGCTCCACTCCCTCCCTTCATGGAAACACCTCTCCACCATCTGGCACCATTTTTCCTTCCCCAACTTCTACCAAGGAAAGCTGCCAAGCACAAAACCCAAACCAAAACTCTTTAAGAAAACATAAACATGCCCAGCTAAAGGATGTCAGCTCTTCGCAGAGTCCTCAGCAGAAGAGCCCAAAACAAAGGCAAGAAGACAGCTACACCCAGAAGCTTATGATGCAAGGTCCAAAAGAGGCAAACAAAAAAATCATCGTCAACAGACCAGATTCAGGTACATCCACAAACACTTCTCTCAGTTCATCCTATGCAAAATCTTCTATTCTTGATATCTCTTCCCCACTTTTTACAAAGTCTATAAACTATTACATAGACAACATTGAGGACCTTGCATCATGGTCAAACATCAATAGTTTTACAAATTTTGCTAAAAATATAGGAATACATCTTGAAGATGAAGACAAGGCTCATAAAGCTCTAGATGATATTGAACTCTTTATGGGTTGGACAAACAAAAGAGTTTTGGAAACTACCAAGAAAAACTTTGAACTTCTCAAAATCGACTAGCTTGCTTTTTAGAACTGACCTTCTCCCGTCATAACATGTCCACCAAATATGTGTCTTACATCTTGGAACGTCTGTGGGGCTGCAAACCTCAATAGACGTAAGGAAATCCGCCCACACATATACAAAAATAAAATTGACCTTATCACTATCCAAGAAACAAAAACTAGTCTTTCCCCTTTTGCTCTCAAAACCATAGGAGGTGACAGAATCACAGACTGGGTCCAAACCCCCCCCACTGGCTTTAAAGGAGGTCTCTTAGTCAGTTACAACAATCTTACCTTCTCCGCCCTAAACACCACCACTCTAGACTACTCCAAAACCATCGCCTTTAAAAACACATCTGATGGTTTTTGTTGGAACTTTTCTGGGGTTTATGGTGAACCTGGACAAAATAAATATGCCTTCTTGACTGAACTAAAATCGCTCATGACAAACTACCATTTGTCTCCCTGGGTTATCAGTGGGGACTTCAATTTGATAACCCAAAACTCTGATAGATCAAACCCCACAAATTCCGCACAAACTATGTCTGCTGCTGACAAACTTTTTAGCCATCTCCTCACAAAACATGCTTTAATTGATTTAAAACCATCAAACGCATCCTTTACATGGTCCAGAAATCATTTCATCTGCTCCACCCCATGGGAAGACAAAAACCCACTCTCCACGGTTCACATCTCTCACAGAGCCATATCCGATCATTTCCCTCTTATTCTAGATACTAATACCATTTCATGGGGTCAGCGCCCTTTCAAATTTGAAAATTGTTAGCTCTCCATAAACAACTTTACCACCACCTGTGTAGAGCATTGGAAATTAGCTGACTCCCAAACCACAAACCTAGGCCTCCACATTCTCCAAAACACAAAAAGCATCAAAATACACATCAAAAACTGGAAACACACAAACCCAAACAAGCTCTCTGAAACACAAAAAAACCTAGAAGAACAATTCCTCTTTGTGGACAAGGACCCTTCAGCTGACCCTGCTCTTATCCTGTCCATTAAAGCTGACCTTGATTTCATAAAAAGTGTATTGACACCAGGTGGAGACAAAGGGCTAAAATCACCTGGGCAAAAGAAGGGGATAAAAACACAAAGTTTTTCATAAAATCTGCAACAAAAATTATCGAAAAAACTCCATCACATACCTTCTGATAAATGAAAGGATCACAACCCCCAAACAATCTATCACAAACCAAATCACTGACCATTTCAAAAAAATCTTCAACAATAACCACAATCCCTCCTGCCTAAACGACTTGGATTGGACTATGATCTGCCCTACAAACATTGAAAATCCTAAAGACCTTATCAAACCTTTTTCCAAAGGGGAGTTGGACTTGGCCATATCTACACTAGGATTAAATAAATCGCCTGGACCTGACGGTCTTCATGTAGAATTCTATCTAGCAAACTGGAATCACTACAAAATTGACTTCCTGGCTTTGCTTAAGACTTTCTACGAAAGTGAAAACCCCCACAACATCATCAAGCACCTAAACCAAACTTTCATCACCCTAATAAAAAAAACCAATCAACCTGACCTTATCTCCCAGTACAGACCCATCAGCCTTATCAACACTTCAGACAAAATCTTAGCAAAAACTCTAACAAATACAATAAAACCACTCATGAACAAAATCATTCCCCTCAATCAAAACGCCTTTTCTCAAAGGTAGAAGCATTCAAGATGCGTACCTGATGGTTAACGAAACAATTCATCTCTGCCACAAAAACAGAACACCACTGTTGGCCATCAAATTGGACTTTGAGAAAGCCTTTGACTTTGTTAACTGGAACTGTTTAACAAAAACTCTCACTGGCTTTGGATTTCAACACAAATGGGTCAAATGGATACATGCTTGCATATCCACAAACCACTTTTCAACTATCATAAATGGTGTTCCATTTGGTTATTTTCATAATTCAAATGGCCTCAGACAAGGCGACCCCCTCTCCCCTTACCTGTTTATCATCACAACCATCCTCTCTCGTATGATACAACTTGGAAAAATCAGTGGCCTCATTAACTCACCGGAGGAATGCAAAGAAAACATTATACAATTTGCCGATGACACAATAATCCTCTCCTCCCCAGAAGATGCCTCTTTACTTAATATCTTCATAATCCTAGGCTTTTTTCCTACATTTCGGGGCTCAAAATAAATCTCCACAAATCATCCATCTTTGGGGTTCACCTTGAACAATCTATCCTGGAAAGGTACAGAGATCTCCTTAGATGTAAGATAGATGACTTCCCCATTCAATACCTAGGACTCCCAATTACCCCCCACAACATCACAAATTCTACCTGGTCTCCCATCATAGGGAAAATAAATAAAAAACTCTTTGATTGGACAAATAACTTTCTAAATCTCTCAGGAAGACTTACTCTTCTAAACTGTGTCATCACTCCTATCACCACAGACTACCTGAGTTGTATACCCCTTCCATCCAAAACTAAAACACTCCTTGACAAAGTGAGAAGGAAATTCCTCTGGAATAAATATCACCTATCCACAAAATCCGGAAAACACTACCATCTTGTAAATTGGAAAACTATTGCTGCCCCTTTAAACCAAGGTGGCTGGGGCATACTAAACTTTGAAACCCATGCCTTCTGCCTCATAACGAAAATCATCAACAGTCTGGTTAAAAATAAGACAAAAATATGGTTGAGCCTTATCAACTACAAATACTATCAAAAATCCCCTCCCTGGCATTAAGTTCCAAAAAAATCAGCCTCACCCCTTTGGAAATACATAAACAAAAACATCCAAATTTTAACCCAACTCATCAACACTCCTCCACACTCCCACCTAAAAATCTCCTTCTGGAACGATCCCTGGTTTGGAAAAAATTTTGTTCTAAACCTGCACACAAATTGGACCATCCCAAACAATCTCCTCAAGATCAACATTGTCAAGGCCCTCCGCCTTCTAACCAACAACAGAACAAACTCTCTCAAAAGATGCATTCTCATGCATCTCAAACCTGACGACCTCTGTGCCTTAAAGCAAACACTTGAACACAATTCATCAAACAATATCACTTGGCGATGGGGAAACTCCTACTCTGTTAAGAAGGCTTACTCTCACCTATCCTTCAGAGGTTTTTCCCCACATACCACAAAAATATGGAAACAAAAATGGCAACAAAAACATAAAACCTTTCTTTGGTTGCTCCTTCACAACAAGCTGCTTACTGGAGAGAACCTTTCAAAGAAGGGCTTCATTGGTCCTTCCAGATGCCCTCTATGCAAATCGAACATTGATTCGGTAGAACACATCTTCTTCAAGTGTAACACCTCACTAAACATCATCTCACACTTCACAAGAAACTACCAGTTAGAACTCAAATCAGCTACCTTTCCCCTTCAGATTACACCAAACAGACACTACAACTCCTTCAGGGGAAACGACATCTTCATCATCATCAGCTGGAACCTTTGGCTTGAGAGCAACAACAGAATCTTCAACAACACTCCAAAAACGAGGCAAAATATTATCTCACAAATAGATGCAGACCTTCACTTGCTCTCAATATGCAGGTTAATAGGTCCTAGATGGGAAGGAGGACTCCGAAGAAGGTGAATCTGAAGCCCATTTTCTCTGCGACCTGAAGGCCATGGTGGACGATGAAACGGGCATCAGTTTGTTGCAACAACATCAGTGATACTATCTGTCCAGTAGCTGCACTTTTCTCAGAAAAATTTTGGATTTGTGCTACTAGAGGCTTGTTAAGGGGTGCCTCCCCCCAAACCATTTAAACATCACTCATTTTCTTCACCCAGCAAAACATTTTCTCTCGTATTCACATCCTGTACGAACTCGCCAAAGCGGGTGTTTGCTTGCTTTGTTTTTTTTAATATAGCTATGACCTTTACCTTCAAAAAAAATAAGTGTATGTATGAATATAACTATATATATGAATTTGTATTCATATATATATATAGAGTCAGGCTAGTGTACACTCGAGTGTACCGTAGGCACCGTACACCTCAGTCATTTTTGAAGATGCAATAATTTTTTTTTAAATCTAAACCGTTGATCTTCTTAATTATCATAAGAACATACTATATAATAAATTTTAGCTCATTCGGGCACTTATAGGTCATGCATCTAAAGGAGGCAAGAATCATGTATTTCAAATTAGTTTTGTGCGTCGATTTTGTTGTCCTTGGATGAGTGACTTACACTCATCCAAATGAGTTCAAATTTTGTATGTGACCTATTATTATTGTAACCATGAAGATCAATGGATTAGATTTTGGAAAAACATGGTCTAGATAGGCAAACACCATTGGGGTGTACGGCGTGATCTATACACTCAAGTGTATTCTAGCCTGACTCTATGTATATATATATATATATACATATATATCTATTTAATTATGTATGTATACATATTTTTTAATATATATTTAATGTGCGCCTCGGTACAATCTGAGGCTTACACCTCGACCGCCTTGAGGCTTATGCCTCGATGCGCCTCACGCACTTTTAAACCTTGCATATGAGAAACAGGTGCCTATAGAAGATCATGACTGCATATAAGGCCAAACAGCCGCATATATGGACGATTAATCATCAATTCTTAAATGGTCAAACTATCAAGTTGGCAATTTTTTAACATCACTAACTATTCTTCATGTAACTAAAACCACCACTTACAATCAACCTACCTTCTACTTCCATTTCCTCTCTTTTTTACATTACACTCATTTATGGTTGTTTTACATTTAGCTCATTATTGTATATTTGTAGATATTTCAGATGTGTTTGATTGCATGATTGCATCTAAAATATGTATTTGTACAAATTAAATATGTAATCATATGAATATTGTAAATTTATATGGATATAAAAATTAAATAATGAAAAAAATCCAAAACTGCATGTACTCCCCGCATATCGCATATACTCTATTCGGTGACCTCTCCGAACATACATCGCATACCGCTTTTTAAAACATTGAGGTTATTTGATATCATATGATTCCCTGTCGCAGCATGACTGAATGTTATGCATTCAACTCGTCTTCCTTCAATGATTTTTGTGGTGATGCTCCTTCCCATCATTTTTGGGCATCTTTCTTGGTGCAATGGATTATGGCGTGATCTGTCTTGATGAATGCACAAGAAATAAATCTAGGGACTCTTCTGAGATCGAGCTTCTACCACGATACCAACTCCTAAAGGAAAATTAGCAATCACTCTCTCAAGAGTTATTGCTAAAGAATTGAGTTTTTATTAGCTCAAGCAGGAACTTTTACCAAATAAAAGATCTACTTCTACTTACTAGACATAACTATGTGTTTGTTAAGAGACAAGGAGAGGGAGATAAAAATTACTATTTCAGTTTCATCCAATCACTCTCAACAGTTGAGCTTCCATCCTAAAAACCGGTTAGCAAACAAAGAATCATGATAAATTGGTCAAATGTAGATCCTCTGACAGGTCAAACCTAAGGTTTGGTCCGTCTCATAACATTGATCTAACACATAGTATGATTATCTCCATTGAAAAGCTTTCAATATTGGAGGAAACTTATGTGCAGATTAGTAGGCTACCAATAGGCCCATTATAAATGGAAACATATCATGAATGACTCTAATGCAGACATGCCGATATTGCAGTGATAGCAAGACAAGGGTTGTAGAAGCAGAGGAAAATTACCTCACCTAGGTGTATTTCCCGAGTCGATACCTCAACACACCTAGCCAGTGTCACTGGAATGCAATATGACACGTCCTCTGATATCTTACATTGTCCTGGAATAGTGTTATACTATTAAATGAATGGCACTATGATGTCACAAGATTCTAGGACTAAGATAATATCTAAGCCGGATTGACAATAAATCAACTTATGGATATTTTACCTTTTAAGTGGCATTATAGTACATGGATCTAGTGTAGAAGCTGAGTACATGGCAATGGGACATACATCTTGTGAGATGATTTGAGTCATACACTCTCTAATCCTAGCCTAACTCATTAAAGTCTTATGCCTATGTATTTGGCAATTATCTTCATCGTCAATAATCAAGTATTTTTCAAGGACCAAGCACATCATAGTCAACCTTCACTTTGTGCAAGAAGCCATATAGACCAAGACGATCAACACATGTTTACAAGATAAGAACAAAATATAGATTTTCTACCAAGCCTGAGTGAAGAGGTTTTTCTACTTCAACTGACAAGCTAGGCATAATCACAATATATGTCCCGGTCAATGGAGTGTTAAACTTATTGATATGTGTGTTTTACGCTCTTATGCTTTAGTCTTGCTTTTGTGTTTACTTTTCCTTTTATTTTATATCTCTTATTTTTGTACATTACCTCCTCTCTTGTCCTATAAAAGAGTGGTTTCTATTTGTTTTAGGCATATCAATTCTATATTACATTATTTACATGATATCAGACTTTTACTATTCCCCTAGCATCCCCACCCTTCCCTTCTAGATCCTAAACCTACTACTACCGTCCACTCCTCCCCTACACTTACAGCCCCCCTCCTTCATTTTCTCCATCCCTTCCTCCCTCCTTTTACTCTCCTCGCCACCATGCCCCTTCTTACCTCCTTCCCTCTCTCCCTCCTTTCCTCCCTTTCCCCTCCCCTCTCCCTTCCCTATAGCCCATCCTACCCGCCTAACCTACAACCACCAGAGCTCCCTCTCGTCCACCTCTCTCTCCATGTTGCCTCCACCCAATATCTACTTTTTTTAGATTAACGAGAGAAGCCACCCCAACATTGTAAACATTTGAGGCCTGAGAGGGTGTGGTCTTCCCACCCACCCCTCTCCTGCCCAATCAACGTGGATATCTACTTCTTCGTCATTGTGGATTAAGTCCAGTTCTTTGTTCTCTGTGGATTACATCTGCTATCTTCGAGGTCTCGAGGGTTTGACCCCTTTTCTACCTGCCTACATCCTATGGTCATCACTTAATTATGTCATATACACCTAGGTTACTGATTTCTCTCTTCTGCTGCCCATGAGGGGCTGATTGGTTTTCTTCTTCTACTTGGTGTGCAGAGTCACGCTATTAGTTCTTTTGTTGTTATGTATTCCGCTACACATCCTGTCTATCAAATGGTGTCTATTGATTCCCCCGACACACTATGTGTCACTACTATGAAACTAGATGGCTCTGATTACCATATTTAGTCTACCTCTTTTGAACTTTATGTCAAAGCCCAAGGGCGGTAGTCTCATCTCACTTTTGATCCATCGACACCACCTGCTAATACTGCTTATGATCTAGCCAAGCAAGCCCATGCTAGAGGGTAGGTACATCAGGTCATGAATGACTTTGACTACCTAGAGGGTAGGGTCATGAATGACTTTGACTGCCTAGAGGGTAGGGTCATGAATGACTTTGGCTGCCTAGAGGGGGCAGGTCCATCAAGTCACCTTAATAGAGGTACCATGTAAGTCCTATAGGGACAACACAGAGTTGTGAAAAGATGGATTGAGTAGTTTGGCTTAAAACGTAAACTTGATTGTTAAATGATTAATTGAATGATTATATTGTTAACCTAGTTGAACATTATCTGCTCCCTCCACATACCAGCTTCGGCTGACCGACGTTTTGTTTGTCGGCGTTTTAGGTACAATGAAAAGAACAAACAGTAAAGTGGCACATGTGATACTAAAAGAGAATTAAAGAACAAGGAGGAACTAGTTAGAACAGTTCAGCTGAGGTTAGAAGTTTAGTTTGTTCCAAACTTTTCACAGGTATGCAAAGAAAAATTTTATTACCATTTTCAGTATAGTCTGTTAGAATTTAATAATTGTTTATGGTTATATGTCGAACCTTTGATCCGAGATTAATGGGTGCGGCTCAACCTCTTGGTCTCCCTTAATTGGGGGTTATCAGGAGGTGGGGTCGTAACATTTGGTATCAGAGTGTAGGTTCTTCATGTAACCATTAGTAATTATTAAATTTTACAAACTTCATAGAACCCAAGGGAGTTATTAGAGGAGTATCCGAAAGACGGAGGTGTCTAAAAAGGGATCACGACCGGGGGCTGGCAAGATTTTCCTCCGCACCGTAGTCGGAATACGAGGACTCCCGGATCTGTGTGACTGCCTGGCCAAAGTCTTAGGGTATGAATCGAAATAAGATACCTTTAGGACTTCTCATCTTATTCATCCCTTCTCATCACAAAATTCTAATAAGAACATCAAGGATTAGGGTTTTCTTTCTTCTCCTCACCCTCTTGAGGTATGGGTAAGGTTAATAAGGTTTAAGGAATCCTCCACCAAATTAAAGGAAATGCATGTAAATAAGATGTCATGGACATAAGCTTAATAGAGTAAGCGCAATTAAAGGATAGATACATGCTTAGGTCGTATGACATAAGATGTCATGTCCTCAGAAGAGACCTGAGGCTAGACCTTCTTGTCAGGAGGATAAGTTAGTCTTGGAGATAGAGATCTCCATGGCTAGTAGAGACCTGGCACATCCTCTGAGGATGATGCTAACCCTAACCCTAAGTGATGGTTAGAGAGAGATGGGTTGGACCAGGTGTTTGAAAGGACATGCCTTTGGGATGCCATATGATCCATGGGTGACCTAGCACCTTTGGCAACCCAACCCTGGGAAGGGTCGTGCATGTTAGGGTAAAGGATAGCTCCTTAGATGACGATGTTAGTGAAGGACCAAACCCTAGGGAGTGAAGATGAAGCATATGGTAACTATGTGCCTACAGTATAGGTGTCTACCTTCTGAGGTAGGAAAAAAAAAGGAGTTCCTTAGACCTAGAAAGGTTTAGTAGCAGGTTATGAGGCCTTGTAACTTGTTGGTTGTCCTTGAAGAGGACCCAACATTAAGTGTTGCCCGAGTTGAAGGATGACAAGAAGTGCATGTCATGCCTTTTGCGTGCTTGGTTCGTAGTTAAGAGATAGGGCATGCAGTTGGACACCTACAATTAAATCTAGGGTTCCTAGGCCTAAGAGGGGAAGTGGTATACCTAAGGCTCATGATGAGAAGTTGAGTTCCTATAGAAGCGAGCATGGTAACCCTCATGAATAGAGGAGCCCCTTAAGTTTAAGGTGTGTTTGATGAACCCCTCATAGCTAGGTTGATGATAAAGGAAGGTATGATCTTGATCCAGCATAGGTTTAGTAGGTAAACTTCTTATGCCTTAAAAGCTTGCTAGGGATAAGTAGGCTCGTGTGGATGTAAACCCTAGACCTAAGAGCTTTTTGTGACCTTGCTGTCAAGAGATAGTTTTCCTCCCATCCTGGGAGAGAGACACCTTTGGTAGGGTGTATATCAGTTTTGTTGGTAACATAAAGAGGTCTCATAGAATCTTGAGAAGCTAAGTGAAAGGTACATAGTATGAGAATGAATCTACAGACCCATAGATATCCATCTCTATTGCAGGTGAAAGTGTTACCATGGAGGTAACTAGTATGGGGCTTGACCAAGGTAGGCAGGTTGCCTTAATGCTTATGAACAGATGAGAGTCAGCCCATGAATGCAGAAAGAGAGATGATGAAGACTTGGGTAAGATTCTAAGTGAACATGCACTATAATGGTGAATCCTAAGTCGATCCTAGGGTCAGGTAGGGATAAGACCGATAAAGGTAGGAGTTGCCTAATTCCCCAGTTGCACATGACCATAGGGTCGGGAGGTAACAGCTATCATTGTCTCACTCATGGGACCCAAAGGGCAGATGAGTAGGGCACTCTCTTGATGCATGAGGGAAGAGGGATGACCCCAAAAGAGTCGGTACCCTATAGACCTAGAGGAGATGACCAAGGATATAAACCGCAGCAGGTTCAAGACTAGTGCGATATCATGATGGTTGTGATGAAGAGACATATGTGGCACGTTGCAACTTAGATTTAAAGGTGTACTGGCAAGGTGGGATGTACCATCTCTACTCTTGGAACATGAAGAACTCTGTATTTGGACTGCAGCCAAATGCTTATTTCCTCTTGTTATGGGGGTGAAAGATAGGACATTAGGCATGCCATACACCAAGGATAAGAGATGATGTAGGTTGGAACGTTGCCACAAGGAATGAGGATAGAGAAGATAACCTACCCTAGTAAAGTGAATGATACATGGATGGATTGCAAACACTAAGAGGAATGGGGAAGTTCCCTTATGAGGATGTTTTTATCATGAGCTATGTGGAACTTACAAGTTATACCAGGTTGAGTTTGATCACCATGATGATGGAATCAGAGAGTGTTCTTATGAAGATAAAAATATAGTTTGAGGTGACATGATAAGTGAAATACATGGAAGTGTAATACCTAAGGATGTGAAGTGGTAATGGATGCTCTGGTTGAGATACATCTGACTTGTTTGACTAGAAGTTAGAAGAGTTTGTTTGGCTAACCCGAAGTTTGAAAAGGAGAGGTGTTTGGATAACACTCAGATGAAATAAGATGCGTTGAAAAGTTAAGGGTTGTTTGGTTAGCCAGCCTAGTTCTTGATACAATGAAAGGATGGTGGTAGAACCTCAAGTGCGCTTCTTTGGAAAAGGAGGTGATGAAACCCTGACATGAGTGGTTTAGGGTTTCGAAGGAATCGATCTTGAAAGAATCATGACATACATGAAATCATGATACACCATGGAAAATGGCAATAGCACGTTATATGCTTAAGATGAGGTTGCATGTGGTATATGGCCATGCAAGCCAGGAGGTAAAGAACGAACCCCAGTAACCCAGTGTATCGATATGGAGGACAAAAGAATCCCTGAGAGGGAATGAGAGCTCAACACTATGGATGTTGTGATAAGTCTTCCCTGGATTAAGGAAGGTCGAGATGCAATATGGGTTATGGTAGGTCGCCTTACCTAGAAAACATGAGAAAGAAAGAGTTCTGTTAGGGGACAGATTTAGTTGGACTACCCATGAGAGAGATGGTTCAACTACACCATGATGTGAGTTCAAAGGATCTGAGTTTGATCTAAAGGTTCACTTCCATAAAGTGGAAGTAGGTACATGAAGAACTCAATGATAGTATAGTTTATCACCTTTAACTATGGTTAGTATGATCCAGACTAAAGGGTCTGATGAGGGCATGTGTGCTCATTCAGGGTGATATCTAGAGACAGTTCTTGTCCTATGAAAGATGTGACAATGACCACCATAGCCAGTATCGGGTTTTATATGAAGCTCTGTAAGGGAGGTTGTGTCGGTCACCACTTCAGTAAGGTGATGTTGGTGAAAAAGACCTCATGATGGTTAGAAAAGGGCCACATGATGGTTAGAAGAAAAAAAGGACCCCAGTGCGTGTAGATGAAGTCACTTTGATTGTGCAAGGGCTGAAAGGAGCCTAGAGACGATGAGAGTCGTGAGCAGATGCAAAGTAGACTGACATGCAATTCACTGTGGGAGATTATGTGATATGAAAATCTGACCCCTCTAAGTTATAACTAAGAGAGCTGAGTCCCCGATACATGGGTCCATTAGAGATGGATGGGTGGAGAAGGTTAGGTTTGACCCTACCCCTCAGGATAGAGTAATGGGAGATGTTTTCCATGTGTCCAATTTAGAGCGCTATGTGAGGCACCCCGACCATGTGCTAAGCAATGAACCTAGTGAGCCCCAAGGGAGGCTGAAATGGCCTGAGTCACATGTGTAGTTTATAGACGCCAGGATGAAAGAACTCAGAGAAAAGAATACGTGATGATAAAGGTTCTTTGAAAATGCCATGGGTACGACAAAGCCACATAGGGGCCAATAATGGACATGGAAAAGTCTTATCCTGAATTGTTTGTTTGCTTGATGAAATTTTGAGGACAAAATTCCTATAAGAGGGGAAGGATGTTATAACCCCAATTTTTGGGTTCAATTGGTGAGAAATGTAATTTCTCATAATAAAGATATTTGAACAAATAATGATATAATTTGCTTCAAATAAATGGATTTCGTTTACAATAGCCTTGATGTTTTTGTTATGGGCTTTATTGGCTATTGGGCCCAATGAAAGGAAAATAATAAAGGAAATTCAATTAGTAAATGGATAATTGAATTTTGATAAAAGAAATATGTGGAAACCTCTAGAAGGCAAATCCAAAGAGGATTTTGTGCCTCTTGGGTTCCTTGGGCTCCAAGGAGTACAAGTTGCATAAATAAAGCAATGAGAAAAGAAAAAGGTTAAATAGTATTTCTTTATGAAGAAAGAAATTGAAAACAATGAGAAAATGTGGAAAATAAGTGAAAAGAAGTATAATTGAGTTATTCTTGGTGGAATTTCGTATTCTAAAGATTCTTAATGATAAAAGGAATACCAATGAGGAAAATAAAAGAGAAATAAAAAGAAATCCTCAAAAAGGAATATTTAAATGAAAAATAAACAAGATAATGTGAAATAAGGCATAAAGATGCATCTAGAAGGATAATAAATATCCTTGGAAAAGGATTTCGAAATAATGGAGTATATTGGGATCCAAGGAGTCCCAATAAAGAGGAAAGAAAGAGAAAATACTAAAAAGGCATAATAAGAGGGTAATGTGTTGCTTTATTAATGAATTTTGTGAAAAAGGAAAGTATTTTCTATTAAAAGAGGAAAGACATATTTTCGTGGCTAATATATATTGAAAGGCATGAATAAAGAGAATAAGAGAGAGAGAGAGATTTTGTATTTTTAAATATACATGCAAAAAGGGTTATAAGGAAATAAAAAGTTAGTAGAGAGAGAGAGAGAGATTGCTTTCAAACCAAGGAAAGTGAGTTCCTCTCGAGATGGGACTTTGTCCTCATGAGGCACGCTTTAGGGCTTCGTACCCCACCCTATATAAAGGGGGTAAAGCCCTAGTTCGAGTCCGAGAGAGAGGGAGGAAAATCCCACGTTCGTTTCCTTCTTCCTTGCGTATAAACCCTAAACAAGGGTATGAACCCGACCTTGGAGCAATGTGGGAGTGCTTGGTGGTCTTGCTTGAGGCAGGAGGCCTCCACGATCACCTAGGGCTGTTTAGGAACCACCCATCGACCTCCGGCTTCACGCAGCTGCAGCGACAAGGCTGCAACGGCGGTCGTCCTTGGAAGGACCCTCGCTCGTGCTCTAGCTTATTATACCGCGACCTATGCGGTGCTTTAGGTGCGCCTAGGGCCAAGGAAGCTTGGGCGGCCATCGGCGGAGGATCTTGGGCCCTAGAGCGGAGGAGGTGAGCTCGAGAAGCCCTGCACGCGGCGGCTAGGGCGGCAGCCGTCGGGCTGCTGGAGGAAGAAGAAAGGGAAGATCCGTTGGACGGTTCTGCCCTCCACGTTCTAAACAACCAATTCACTTAACCAGGGGCAACGTGGTCTTTTCGAAATGTTTTCCCAAACAAGTCGCGCATGGCTGAGATGACGTGGCGCAATCTCATTGGCTGTGGTAAGTAGTTTATTGCAAAAATCATATCTCATGATTCGTAGCTCGAATGACAAAAGTTTATATATGAAACTTGATCCTCAGAACGAGGGGAATTCAATAAAAATATGTTTATAAGTCAATTCCTCTTGCAATTTGAAAAGTGGTGTAATTTATCAACTTTAGCATAATGATGTTTAAAGAAACCCTACTTTGATATGATTAGGGTGATTAATAGGGTTTAATGAACCATGGGAGTTGATATTAATCTGTTAAATGTAAAAAGGAACATTGAGTTCAAAAAGGAAGAACTTTGCACGTGATTCGTTTAATTTAGAATTTATATGCTTGAAATTGGAAAAATACATAAAGTTATCCTCTTTAATGATTTAACTAAGGAAAAACCCTTAGATTTGATGATAGATGGATAATTCAAGCTGATATTAACCTGTTGTTAATAAAAGTGAAAATAGGATTTAAAAAGATGATCTTGTTATATAGTTGGTTTAATTTAGGGTTCTATGTACATGGATATGCCTTAATGGGATTAGAAACCCTAATTTATGTTGATATGAATTCTAATGGTTTTAATTGTACAAATCGACGAATAAAATAAGAATTATGATGATTCGAAGATAAAATGAGTATCAAAGATCTTTAATGTAAATTATTTGGATAATTAGTGTTTCTTAGTGTATAAAAGTGGAAATAGTGATAAATAAGGTTCATAAATGTGAGTTGAACTATAATGAAATATGATTTGTCAATTTGGAAGAAACTGAAGATGATAATTAGCCTTAATGTTTTGGATATGACCTAAAAGGATAAAGATAATAGTTTTAGCATTAAAAGTGATAAATGCATAATGAAGGCTAAAACCATAATAAAACCCTAAAGTTGGCCTAGAAATCATAAGGTGGAATCCAAGTTGATCTTGTGGATGTTTGAATAAAACAATGACACTTGGATGTTATGCATTATTTTCAGGATATTGTTGATTGCTTGTTAATTGTGTTGAATGTTAATGCATGGACATCAAGTTACTATGGATCAGGTATGTGGTTACTTATGGTTAACCGCTTATGTTTCCCGATGTTTCCCGAATGTTTAATCGCATTGAATGCAACTAAACAGTTTGGATGTTTATTTCTGTCATGCAAAGTATAAAGTGACTATGACTATCACTTAATGTATATGCCTTCTAGCTCAATCCTTGATTCCCTCTGTGTCGTAATGGCTGACCTGATAAAAGACTACCTAGAGGGTAGGTACATCAGGTCATGAATGACTTTGACTACCTAGAGGGTAGGGTCATGAATGACTTTGACCGCCTAGAGGGTAGGGTCATGAATGACTTTGGCTGCCTAGAGGGCAGGTCCATCAAGTCACCTTAATAGAGGTACCATGTAAGTCCTATAGGGACAACACAGAGTTGTGAAAAGATGGATTGAGTAGTTTGGCTTAAAACGTAAACTTGATTGTTAAATGATTAATTGAATGATTATATTGTTAACCTAGTTGAACATTATCTGCTCCCTCCACATACCAGCTTCGGCTGACCGACGTTTTGTTTGTCGGCGTTTTAGGTACAATGAAAAGAACAAACAGTAAAGTGGCACATGTGATACTAAAAGAGAATTAAAGAACAAGGAGGAACTAGTTAGAACAGGTCAGCTGAGGTTAGAAGTTTAGTTTGTTCCAAACTTTTCACAGGTATGCAAAGAAAAATTTTATTACCATTTTCAGTATAGTCTGTTAGAATTTAATAATTGTTTATGGTTATATGTCGAACCTTTGATCCGGGATTAATGGGTGCGGCTCAACCTCTTGGTCTCCCTTAATTGGGGGTTATCGGGAGGTAGGGTCGTAACAATATGCATATGCTAGTGTAAGATACATGCATGTATTATTATATATGAATATGAATGTAAATATGTGTGTTTATGTGTAGTATAAACAATATGAAGTAGACAAATAAACCTGCTGCATTTTTTAGGTAACTACATTAGACTTTCATAATGAAGAAATGGGTTCCCCACACTGATTTAATTAGTTGATTAGATCAAAATTTGATGCATGATATAGAACTCATCTTGGATTTTGCATTTGGACTGATTTTAAGAGATTCTATTTGTAATTTTGATTAGATCTCGTTGTGTTATATATTCTCAATCACAAGAACACTTAGAAGTGGTTGTATTTCCGGAATTTACACTCTGAAATAGGTTACTACTGGAGTAGTTGTTGCACAAAGCGTTCGGGGAGTGTCTGAGCCGTACCCAGTTGTATCTGGGCTGCAAAAAACTGACTGAAATGGACGTGTCCAAAACATTTTGGGTCGTGTCCGAGAAGTGTCTGTGTTCGAAATGTGTCCGACACAGTGCGCCAAGGACTTTAGGGTGACATGCAACTTGTCTGTTGTGAGCCATCACTACACAGCTACACCGACCGTCAAAACGTTCTCGATTACCACCCTATCTTTGCAAATCTTTACTTAATCTCCCATTCAAATTGTTGTAGAGATTTTTCCAAGGGCTCTATCCTTGAACCCTTACCCCTCGATTCCTGCCCACAGAGCCTCCCCCCCCCCCAATACCCAAAATAGTACAGCGGTCATCTACTGAGGAGCCTCTTTTCTTCTACTTTCAAAAGTTGCAATGACTCTCCCTTGACAATTTTATTCTCCTTACCACCTCATGTGTGCATCCCTTTCCACGTGCAAAAGGGTATTGTCTCTTTTCCACACTAGCTAATCATTCACTTACTAATTGGTACGCAAAGATGAATTCAGGAGAGAGCGGTATGAGGGAGAGAGAGAGCATGAATAGAGAGCATGAGAAGAGTATGAGAGAGATGATATGTATCGATTCGGCCTATTCTAGTCTCCATGGGGCTTCATATTCTTCAACACATGTCCTTTTGATGTCTTCGTGGGGCTTCAAACCCACTAAGCACCGTGTATCTGGTGCATCATTGGTGTATTTTTTCCCCAATGATAGCTTCTTTGTATTCGTCCACGATATGCATGTCGGTTGCTTGTCTGCGCTTTATTTCAGTTGGGCACCACTTTCATGCGATATCAAAGGATCTCAGTTGCAACATTGACACATCAAAATAGATCTTGTTGTACTTATTCCAACCTCTTGTTCCCTCTAGTGTTAGTGTTGTGGCAATCTTCTTGCAATCTCATGAGATGGACGGTTGCTTTCCAGACTTTTCAGAAGCTCAAAAATATCTAGCTTGCTATTAATACATCTGCAAGGTTGATGCTCGAGTAGATTTTATCTTCACAGAGCCACTTTATTAATGTCTTCTCCAAGTTGCATCCGATGTTTCTTAAGGGTTGAGATGGTACTTCTTGTGATCTATTTTGGGCTTTCCTTGGCGTCTTTCGTTCATGTCAAGCCCCCAAGATTCACACTCCATATTTATGGATCTAGCAAAATAGTCATCATTACCATATTGAATTTGTGTTCGTACCACGTTATGCATGTTTGTGGTATTATGTATGTTAGAGAGTCTATATTAGCCTGTTTAGTTAATAGGTTAATTAGTTAGTGGGCTTTTGTATCTCAACCCGTTTAGATTACGTGTGTCCTAAGTCTTAGGGCGTCTCCACTCTCCTATATAAAGGAGAGGGTGTCCAGTCTTGTATTCACTCCATTGCATTCAATTCAATATAATCTTATTCTCAACAATGTACTTTGGTCTAGTTGGCTACCCTTCTCGGGTAATTTAAAGATACCTCTATTGTTACATCAACATCGTGGGATGTTTCAATTGTGTTTATTCCAATCATGACTTTTTCCAGTAAAGATGACGTAGTCGTGGTGTTTAATCGTCTGCTCCAAATTGATGTTGGTGACTTTTTGCTATAGTGCTTGGATTCCATTTACTTTTTTCATTCCATACGCACTTCAGGAGATCTTTTCTAAAGCTCGAGTATTTTCATCCTGCACGACACAACTTCAAAGGAGGCGTCGTTAGATGTTTGTTTATTAGTTGGAGAGTCGTGCTTAAGGGGGAGCGAATATTCTTATATGGGGAATCATATTATTTCTTATTTCTCATATTGTCTCATTAAGTCTCGTATGTCCAAGTTGGATATGTGTTTCACCCGTACTCCAACTTGACAGAGAGTGGCAGATATTTGTATACTTTTAGTTAATAGTTTCATGGGCCTAATTGTCTAAGTCCATTAGGGTTAAGCTTGCTTCAACCTCCCTTCCTATATATGAGAGGAGTGTGCCATCTATCGAGAAGAAATACAACACACATCTTATTTTTCACATTATAATATATTAATTTTTATATTGGTATTCCTTATTATTAGTACTAAAGGTTAAAGCTACAAAATATATTTGCTTATCCCTTATGCTATCCATTATTAGATCCTACAATCGTCTTCTTAAAATCCAGTCGTCCTCTCACCATATTGCTGCAATTTTTCCTATACCAATAAATTTCAGAATTCAGAAATAAAACAAAATTAATATCGTAATACATCTTGTATTAAATGTATTACACATATGTTCCAGTAACAATTTAGGTCTTTCCTTTGATGACTATTGTTGTCTCAGTATTTCTTGCTGGTAGTTACTCATTATCTACTCTTGAATCATTAATTGCTAGTGAAAAATTATCTACTCTTGTCCAATTTTTAACTTCCCAAGTGTTGTTAATTATTTAGGACTAGCAAATAACTATTCAATCAACTCCAAGTAATTATTCAGTAGTAATTTACTACTTTTGGGTGTTCCTTTATAGTGTTATTTACCACTGAGCTACTAAGTAATATTACTTTTGAAGCTTACCTACAATGCAACTAGAAATATCATGAGCATTCCGATTATTGTATCATGATTACTTAGTTACTCTAATAATGTTTATATGGTCAACCTCTAATTGAAATTCCGAAGCTTACAAGTTAGCCTGTGATAGACCAGTCTAGTATTCACGAAATATTTTTTCAATAGCAGCCCGCTTCAGAACCCACCTCGCGTTTAAGTGCCCTAGGAGGTCCAGTCTTTGGCTTCCCACTTCGTGCTTTACAGAACTAGGTTGTCACTGTAGCCATGATTATCACATGGTGGTCACTACAACCAACTAGGATTATAGCGATTGTAGAATTTATATGAAGCTTGTAGGTGATGTCTTAGAAAGCAAGAGGTGAGCGGACCTACCCTGTACCCACTTCAGCATCAGGCAGACGCTATTTGAAAAAGTGGGAGATCAATTTGTACTTACACACTCCAATCATCGTATATTTTTAACTTTTACACAATATCTAAAACCTATGTTTCATGAAAATAAGTGTATTACATTTTCTGGACCAGTAGTGTGCTATGTAACTATGTCAGTAATAACATTACATTATGTAACATTAGTCAATTAATGTACCTCTATACTTGGTAATTGTGTACATCGAGCATAATACAATACTTACCTAAATATTAAAGTTACTGATCCATACCCTTGGATTAGTAAACTTTATCAACTATATTATAATTGGTACCCTCTGATATAATTTATATAAATTGTACACAGTAGATTGCAAAAATACAGTTATTACTGATAACCTATATCAGTAAACTTTGCCATCTACTATATTAAGAAGCCAGTAGCTCGTTACCATAGTTTTAGAAAACAGTATGCGTTGTACGTTCGTAGAGGTCACTGAATAGAATATATGCGGTGTGCGGGAGTATATGCTGAAGTATATGCGGTTTTCAAAAAAAAAAAATTAAATTATTATATCTATATAAATACACAGTAATCATACAGTTACATATATAATTTATAGAATTACATATTTTAGATGCAATCATGCAGATATGAAATCAAACACAGCTTAAATATATACAAATATGCAACATGAGCTAAATGTATGACAATCATAGATGAATGTAATGTAAAAAAGAGGAAATGGAAGCAGAAGGTAGGCTGAAGGTAGGTGGTAGTTTTAGTTAAATGAAGAATAGGGGTTGACACTAAAAAATTGCCAGCTTAGCAGTTCGACCATTCAAAAATCGGGGATTACTCGGCATCATATGCGGCCATGGTCCGTTTTAAGCATCGAGTTTCCATATGTGGTTCGATCAAGGGCATGAACTGCATATACGGCTGCATGAACCCTTTTTTGAAACACTGTTCGTTACTATAGTTACATACAGCAGTAGCAGAATACGTGGTCATAATTCCATGCTAAACTTTGAGATTCACATAAAATGATATTTAGATATGGATATATATCATTTTAATTTGTATTTATGATTTTATATGGATATGCAGTTGTAATTGCATACTTAAGTGTATTTACATACCTAGCTGCAGTTTGTTAGTGTAAATTACATATGACCGTAGTGGAATCTGTGATCTTTACTCCTTGTTAAACATGTAGGCTCACATATTAATGATAATACAACATGAACATACATTTTTTATTGTTTATATATATATATATATATATATATATATATATATATATATATATATATATATATATATATATATTTTGCTAACTACCCGATAAGTAGCATGTGTACATAGTAGAAACTACTCACTCATGGGGGTTTGGATTCTTTTGCAACCAAACGGAGATGGCAATAGAAAGAAGAAAAAAAAAACCTGCAAAGCAGTCTAATCGGCAAACAAGAGCCCACAAATAGGGCTATTAGGCAGCCCAGACGGGACACGGGAAAACACAGGCACCTAACTGCAACTGCCTAGCCAAGCGCTTAAGAGCCAAACTAAGAGCCCAGCAGCCTTGAGCTGCTTAATCGGCTGCCTAGGGGACTTTTTAAAACAGCGGTTGGAGGTAAAGTCATTTGAAAACTTGCCTTGAGTTTCATGCCCCATGATTGTACGTTGTTAGTTCATGGACTGATTTTGTACTGGACAGTGTTGCCCATAAGAGATGCTAATCAAGATAAACAGGTAAAGATCTAGGTTCATCGTGATATAAGCTCATGCTCCGGTGGGCCTGGTTGGCAAAGATTGCTTATTAAGCAGGTGGTATGGGTGATAGATGGCCCATTTTTAAAAGGCAGAATTTTGTGTTATTGCACGTGCATAAGTTTGTTTGCAATGGGTATAAGATAACCTATTGTTTATGAACCAAGAAGTCCGGTCATTTCTCTCACAATGCAATGTTTGACAGTCAACCAGCCAGGCTTTTTTAAGTACACAGTCATTTTGTTTGGAATTCATCAAGGCTCCCACCTAGGCTTGCTAGGCTCCAATGATTAAAAAAGCGGACCGAGCGGCCGCTTAAGCGGTCAGCACTACTGGCCGTTGTTATTTTCTGCAAAGCGGGCATGGAGGCGTTTTTACGTACAGCGGGTGCCTTGGGCCGCCTAATGCTGCTTTTTTGGTCCGCTACAGCGGCCGCTTCAGTCCGCCTCAGTCCGCTTCCTGTTTAAAACGCACAACCAATTAAAATAAAAGCAAAACATTTCAAAAGCCACTGCCCTCCCCGACTCCCCTTTCTCAGTGGAGTTTGCCGCTGGTACGCATTCCAATCCCAATCGAGCAAGACTTGCTTTTTCATCCCGATTGGGGTTATCCTCCATTCATTTCTGCTTTACGCACCGCCTTCTCTAGAAATAGGAGCCGACGGCCTTCTCTTCTCACGCCATTGCCGCGGAACAGAGAGCCGCCGACAAGGACTGACGGAAGCAGCAGCCGGCTTTTAGGTTCTATAAAGGGCCAGCACTGGAAGAGGGGTGCGCCATGTTGATTAGGAGACAAGGAAGACGTGTCTTTCATCTATCGTGTTCGAGGCAAGGATCCATTCTCGTTGACCTAACAGTGCCACTGTTACGTACATTGCACACAAAGGTAACTCTCTATTGACCGTAAACAGCTTGTTTGACTAACATAGTGCCTATATCAACTCCTCTTCTACTAACATGATTCCTTTTCTATGACTGTATATATTCCTGTCTCCTATTTTAATACATAGCAATCTGTATACGTTTTTTTAATGTTCCCGCTATGTTCTACTGTAATATTGATCTATATCGTCATGTTAGCTATATGTACGGTTTTTTTTTTGTTGGTTGTTGCCCAATTTCATAATGTCGGTTGCATGGATACATGTTGACATCATGTGCCACTCATATATACGATCACTGTTATGTTGCATATCATCCCCTGTCACACGTACTGATGTACAAATAATTATTATTTTGCTGTTATATTGGCTGCACCATCCGTATGATTAAAATATCATCCTGTTACACATGTATAAACAATTATTACTTGATTGTTGCACAATTTAATCATAACACCTATATAAATATACACCATCGAGGCATCTGCATATGAATGCAAGACTGACAGTTCCTGAATGTACATTGCTAAATTCTGTTAGGTAATAATCAATACTGTTTTCCTAGTAATATCAGTAATTACTTCTCTTAATCAATACTATATCAGTAACTAATTTTATTAGGTAATAATCTACTAAACAAAATACTTGATTGTTTAGTAATTTTTTGTTTTTTGTTGGCAGTATGCCAATCACGAATTTTTTTCTAAATTTCTTAAAATAACGTAGACCGCCTTTTCAAAAAGTGTCCGCTTTAATCCGCTTCAAAACCCGCTTCCCGCTTCAAGAGGGGCAATCCGCACGCTTCACGCTTTCCAATGAGAGCCCGATTAGGCCTATTTAGACCCAATCCATGTCATTTTGGCACCAAAGTAGGTTAATCAGGCCATGTAAGGTCATTTTAGGGTCTAAACTGATCTATGTTTAATTCGTGTAAAATTATGTCAAATACGTTCAATTTAGGTTAATTAGAGCAAGTTAGGTCAAATTTTGGTTATATTATGTAAAATGTGATCCAAGTAAATTTACGATAGGCTGTGATCAAAGGAAAGCAATACATACACACACAAATAGACAAACATTATATATAGATATATAATGTATATGTGAGTGTATATACATATGATTAGTACAGCATCGGGGCTCGTCTAGACATCAGCTATGGCTCAGTCCGTACTTCTTATGTAAAAACAGGAGAACTATATGAAATTAAGATGGACAGAATATGTGCAGCTCTTGGAAGTAATTATAGTATATCTTATCAGCCATTCAGCAATCCAAAGCCATGGCCAAAGATAATATAAGCAAGAAGTACCAAATGATACACTAATTGCTTGAAAGTATGGAGCAGTCTAGATGACACTACTTGGACGCTTTGATTTTTATAATCATGTGTTAATATCAAAAATCACCACCCAGGAGGGTTTCTATATTTTCATGAGTTATCAGACAAAATCAAACATATAAAAAGTTTTTCTTCGAAACAGTGAATCAACAGGTACACATCTACAAGCATGCTTACATTTTTTACTTCACTTCTAATGCGGAAGATTCCTTGGTTTGCAGGTGTTCGAATATCGAGCACCCGATAATTTAATCGGGTATCCTGACCAACACGGACAAGCTGCTTTCCGCTCTGTAAAAAGCATGCAACGTCGTAAAATAATCAGAACAAATATTACTTTAACTTCTCCTGAAGGATAAGACTTAAGGCACTGAGTTAGTTATAGTACTTAAGTACCATGTAAATTGGTACATTACGAAAAAAAACATGCATGCTTTGTTTTCAGAAATCACAAAATAACATTGTGTATTATCAAAGTTGGTTTAAATTTTCTGGTATAGACCAGGGCTAAAGATTATATAAATGTATAACAGCTATTTCACACTTGAGTAAGAATTAAAGATAAAACATTAAATTTCATAGATACTACAAAATTAACACCACATTACAACTTTGAAAGGCAAACCCAAAGGGAAAAATACAGGGACGGGTGTGGATGTGCGTGGTTACAAATCATACAATCAGACCAACCAAATATTATATTACAGGATTACAGAAATTTCAACTTTAGCACAAAATATTCTAATGTAGGTTACAGAGATCAGGATAGATGGATTTCATATTATGGGTCATGTAACTATGGTTAACAATTACCACTAGCATTCTTCCATAGGCATCAGCTTATAAATATATGTTGACGTTACACTGAGGCAGACTATAGTTCAGCCAATTAAAGCAATTTGATTGTTAACAAGTGATTAAGAACGGAATCTCATTTGTGTTAATGTTCATAAGATATTTAAGAATTTAATACAACAACAAAAGAACAAATCGTGTATGTGATTATTGCAGGTTGAAGTATAAGTTGACAATTCAATATATGGCATAAACACCGCGTACATCTCAACTTTTGAAAGCTTATAGAAAAATACCTATGTACCCAACTATTCTCCAATTTTGGTGATAGTCTGGGTCACAGTAATGAAGATCGGTTGGCATGCCATTATATGTATGCAGCCTCACCACAAACACAATCGTGGTTATTTAAGTTATACCGAACTTTAGCAAAGGATATGTATATATAGGTAAAAAGGAGAACGGGCGCAGCTTGCCTCTTCAGCCTTCAGGAACTCGATTTCACTCCGTGAAGCGTCCTCGATATTGATTGGAAGAGTTGGAATAGATCTGCTGACACAGTACAGTTTCCGTACGTGCAATTCAACCTGGAAAAGCAAAACAAGAAAAAAAAAAAGTTTGTTATGAGATGGCGAGTAGTGTATTAAATTATCAAAATGGTGTGTTTATGAATTAACAAGGGAATGGAGAGGAAATTCCTCGAAACATAAATTTAAAATTCCATATTAGCAGAAATCCTGCCGATACCTGCTGTGAAGCACCTGTTATAGGTTTGTCTGGCTTGAACACAAGTCCTTCAACATCGACTACAGATTCACTGCTCAATGCTGATGCGTATTTCACCATTTGCATGCTAACCACGCCCTCCTTGGAAGCGAGCAAGCACTGCACCGTGTAACCGTTCTCCCTCACGACTAAAAATGCCATCTTCTTGCTCACAGCTCGGACCGTCTGAGCGCGTCCTCGGATCAGGATGGTTTGGCCCTCGAGGTCGTCGTTGAGAGCTTCGACCTGAGTCCATACCCGGCCGCTGATCTTAGTGGACTGGATGTCCACGAGCGGGACGTCGCCGTAGTTCCCAGCGAGGAGATCGACCTCTTCGACTGCCGCTGCGGCGGCGGCGGCGGCGGCATCCTGCTGGCGCTTCTTCTCCGCCTTTTCAGCCTTGGCGGCTTCCTTTTTGGCGGCTTTCTTGCTGAGCTTCTGTTCGGCGTCGCCCTCGCCATTGGGAGGGATGTATGATGAGGAGGACATGGCAAGAGGTTTGCGCTTGGCGGCCGGGGTCCTAGTCTCCTAGAGGGTGAAGCGGGGGATTTTGCACGGATTAGTTCACCTGGGAAAGTCTAGTAGGGGTTTGTTAGAGGTGATGTCTTGTATCTAAAGAGAACGAACCTATTTGATGCACACTTTCTGACTGGCGATTGCGATTCCTCCGTGGTGGGTTTCAAGCGTTTTCCTGGTGGGTACAAGCCGAACAGGAGAAGAGAAGGCGAAAGCTAAAAGGAAAATATTAAAACCTATTATTTGATTATATTTATATGGAGAAAGGAGAGGGGTGAAAAAAATACTCAAAAAAATGTGGTTTGTACATATGGAGATGAAAGAAAAAGCTTTTACAAAAATTACTCCACATGGTATAACTATTTATTTAAGTAAATAGATGTTCTTTTTATATAAACAACGACAAATTCTCTCGTGACGTTCTTTTTACATATAAAGTATTAAATCATTATATAATATAAAAGATAATCTTTAACATGTACGTTTCACTTCTTAACAAACATTAATGGAAAAAAATTGACAAACAAGTCCCGTCGTGTTGACTACGATTTGATGACACTCGTGTTGTGGACATATTATTAAATGTTAATTATTTGTTTGAGAGAATATAGATTTGGAGCAAAGTAAGTCATTTCGATGGAAATAAAACTAAATTAGAAATAAAAATATAGTTAGAAATCAAAAAGTTAAATTGTGAGGAAATGAAATCTCTATGTAAATTTTTATTTGAAGGGAAGATATTCACTTGGAAGAAACAACATTCGTGAAAGAAAAATAAATGCTTAACTAGGAATTTGATTATAGCGTGAGGATAGATTTTTAATGCAGATGGATATTTTTAGTTGAAAACTTTTGACTTGATAAAATAAATAATACATAAATGGGAAAAAATACGTGGAAGAAAAAAAGATAAATGGTTACTAGAATGATATATATATTTTAGTTCAAAGTAAAAAAAATTGGTGGAGAAAAATGGAGGGAAACGTTTTTGTGCAGAACAAAAGAGAAATGTTTTTTGTATGTATGTCCAAATAGAGATCTAACTTTCTTAGAAGAAAAATTTTTCTCCCTTCGTTGACCATGTTTTGATGGGGACAAAAGTAGATCAAATTTTCTCATAAACTTTTCATATAAAATTTCTCCGACGTCAAACTAACCAACAATATTATTTTATTTTCCACCGTTTCCACCCATGTGATTTACCATGTAACAATTGCATCGTTAATGTTAAAATATTAATTAGGTGCATTGTATACGATTTGTTTGAATATCCTAAATGTGATTTTTCCTCCCTTCATTGAGCTAAAACAATAGAGTTAAAAAGTAATTGTGTTGTAAGATACGCATAAAGGAATATGTTGAGATTTCTTATAGTTAAGACCACGCCAAACACAATGACAAGAAGGAAGAATGTCACGAAGAGAAAAAATAGTGGAGAAAAATAATGATAAATTTTCCTGATTTTCCTTCATTGAGCTAAAAAAATGAGTTAAAAAGTATATGTGTTGTAAGTAAGATATGCATAAAGTATAAGTCATACGTTGAGATTTCTTATAGTTAAGACCACGCCAAACACAATGACAAGGAGGAAGAATATCATTAAGAGAAAAAAAATGGTGGATAAAAATAATGACAACTTTTCCTGATTTTGTCTGAGCAGATTCTTCTTGGTGTCACATTGAAGCAACTACGTCCTCCACTTCCTCCAATCAACAATGATTGCACCAAATTCCCAACTTTAGCAACCATAAAAATAAGTGTGAGAGGCGACACTGGTAAGAGTCATATCCCATAGCAGTGCGGCATAGATTATAACATGGAATTCTCCTCCTTTTGTAGAAATTATAATTCAAAAATATAATATAATATTTTAAATAAATGATTTTGGACGTATTCATTTTATTTTTAAGTTTCTTGGGACTAGAATTTCAGAATTTATGGTTTCATAGTGAAAAAGGTTAAAAATTGTGATTCTTGTTGGATCGGATGATGGGCTCTAGAGGGGGTGAATAGAGTAATCTATACTTAAACCAAATTCATTAGACCTTCAAATTATATCAATAGGTAAGGTTGCATTTGTGGAATTTGAGTGAAACTAAACATGCATAGTAAGGGAGAGAATATAGTGAACAAGTACAAGTAACACAAGCTATGTATAGAGGTTCCAAACTCCAAACTAGGAGATGTACGTCCACTACCTAGAGAGGTCAACATCTAGGATTTTCAACCATGTCTCGCTCCTTATATTCCATTATAAGAGTGACAACATATGACCTTCCTTTTCTACGACAATGATATTCAGTATTCCCTTTGAGGACAAGGGAGCCAATAACCTTACAAAGGATTTGTCTATCCATGACCAAAGATCTTCTACCATGCCAAGAAATTATCCACTCTTACAACGAGTCTTGCGCCTTGACCAAGGACTTACCCACTCTTACAACAAGTCTTCCGCCTTTAAGGAGTTACCCACTCTTGACTTGGATCTTCCGACTTTGACTTCACCTACACCAAGGAGAAACTTTCACCAAGGGACTCCTTCCCTTCTTTTTCTTCACCTCTCTTAGACAAGAGAGAGAACCTTCATGTTCAAGGTAGAAAGAGAGATTGGGATGTGGAGGAAGTGAGAACCTCATAATATATACACATAGGACTAACTATTTTACAAATTTCCTACTCGCCCTAATGGATGTAGCCAGTGATTAAGCTTATGAAAGTGAATGGAGGCTCTTGGAGGCACTCAACTATAATATAGGAACCTTCATAGTGTTTGGATAATCGTGGGATGAAACACAAGGGGCCTTGTTTATAGTTGAGGATGCCTACTAGCTAGTACAAATACTTAAGGACGAATAGGAAAATATGGCGATAGAATAGATAGCATAAACAAAAATTTTATCACCAAATTCCTCATTAAATCAGCAGATCACATTAATAACTATATAATGAAAAAGATGGTTTTGAGGATATATTTGGTCTTGGAGTAAGTCTAGTGTCATCTCCTCGTCGTTGTAGTCATGCAGTTGTCTTCTAGTTGCACTAGGACTCGTCTATTGCACCTCCTGGTCTTCACTAGGGACATCAGGTTGACGTTGTCCTTCTAATGGTAGACAACAGCCTACATGCCTCTATAGAAATCCACACGGACCCCCTAGAACTCCTAGACCGGACAGGAAGGAGTTGTCCCTCCTATTGATGTAATAGTCACCAAGTTGCTCTCCCAGAATTATTCTCCCTTGCTATCCCTCCCTTTATCAGATAGGACTTGTTCGGGTTCTCTCAGTTACCACAACCTGAAAAGATAAACAATTGTCAAGGGAAATTGATGTGTCTGAGAAGCCTGTAGGACCCCTCCATTTATATGAGGGGTCAGGGTCAGGGTTCCCAGTCTTCATGGGAGTGGAAGGGACCAGAATCTCAAAAAATCACAATCTGCGAGTGGCAAACTGGTCGGTTCGATAGGCAAATCAGTCGGTTGGCATGCGAGCCAATCGGTTCACCCAATGAACTAGTCATTTTGTCATGTTTCCCAATCACATATGAATTGACAATTCTAATCCAATTAATGTACAACATGACGTCAGTACTGACCGGCCTAAATTGCGCGCCCAAAAGGAGCAGATTAAAGTAGTCGGACTTTTAAAGAGATAACTCGACACTCAGGCCCCCGCAACGATAACGGAGTTTGATGTAGCAATTGGGAACGAACACATGGACAAAGTTGGTCGTGCTAAGAACGCGGAATCAACACTCTATACTCTAACATAAAAGAGGATTAATATGTGTTCCCATGGGAACGATAGATCGAGAACAAGAACAATAAGACAAAAGAAGTAAAAGAAACAAACTGTAACAAATATATGGGAAAACTCGGGTTGGGGTTCACCAACCAAAGCGTCTCTCCAACAAGCATACTATCTCTCTCTCCTACATACTCATATCAAGATTATAGGCAACCATAAAATATCTATTCCACTCTCTCTCTTGAGATGAGGATAGATCTAGGCCTAAAAGAAGTCTCTCTCTCGAGATGACAACTCAAAAACCTCACAGCAAAACATATAGTTTAAATCATTTAGCATTTCAACACTCTCGTGCATTCATACTACTCCATGACACGGGATAAAAGTGATATTAATCTCTCGAGATATCAACAATCAAACATCACAAGATGGTAGCTAAGCATACAAGTGAAGCATTAAAACAGGTGCATGGAGATAATCTTGATAAGAATATGTATATTCAAGAGAAAGAGACAATATACATGTTGGGAGAGCCTTAGTGGCTACTCCCAACCCAAGTTATGGTGTTTAGCCGCTCATGCTTGCAGATAACATGGCGGCGGTATGCAAAGATATATCCATGAGATACCACGAAGAATGGAGGTGAGTACAACGTGAGGAAATGATAGATCTAGGGATACTACACACTACTTCTTCAAGTCTGGATCTACCACGGAGATGTCTCCTTCTCTCAAAGAAGTGGCGGGCATGGGCGGTGGTCTTCTCTCTCCTCGACTTTCGCTCTGGATATCCAAGACTGATGGATGGTCAGCAAGAGGTTTGGGATGCGGCAACACTTCATGGTATCAGGATCGGAATTCTGTGATCTCCCCCTTTGACAAGACAGGTGGGGGCGCTATTTATAGGCACCTTCCACCGACTTAAGACTGTGGTCACGGTCTTTTCTTTATTCTTCCTTGGTCGCGGTCTTCTTTGGCTGTGATCCTCCTTAGAACCTCGGTCGCGGTCTTTGAGTGCCTGCGGTCGCGATCCTTGGAGAGACCACAGTTGCGATCCTTGGAGAGACTACGGTCGTGATTGTGCTGAATAACCGCGGTCGCGGTTGGGCTGATTCCTAAAATCATAAAACAAGGTTTTAGTCAAGAAGATAGATAAAATGCATGTAAAGTTGACTAAAGTTATTCTAAAAGTGGTGTAAAATATATATAGAAAATACGTAAAGTGAGGTGTTATCAACTCCCCCAAACTTAGAATCAAGCTTGTCCTCGGGCTAAATGTAGGTTCGAGCACTCAAAGAGAGAAAGGACGAACAAAGATAACATAATAGCATGACTGAAATATCTCATTCTTGCATCAAGACTGTTATTGCATGTATTCAATCCCTTAGGTCTCAATCTCCCTCTTTAGACTTAGAGTTGCATAACCTCATATCATCAGTCATAACCTTCTATTGTAAAAGGCTTCTCCTTCTCAACTCATAACCCTCCCTTAGCTAACATACATGCATACTAGTGCCACATCTTTTCGAAAGGTAGCCTTCGCACCTACTCTTTATTTTCAGAGAGCCCTATGCTTATGTGTATAGGTAGGTTTGAAGCTTTAAGGTGTTTCCTCTTCCTCCTAAACTCCTCACCTACAACCGTCGTAAGAATAGTGTTGCCCTTTTTGGGCTTCTAACTTTAAGTCAGGTGGTATGTGAAGTTCCGTTCAAGATTTGGAGATGTGTAAGCTTGGCTTCAAGTTTCCACTTACGGGCACGACATATCTGCATTCATGAGTGCAGCAATATGCCGGCCGGGCAGAAACTTTTGACATCTTTTAGGGCACATCTCTCCTTTTTTTTCTTTACTTTATTGGCTTTTTTTAACCTCTCCTTTCAGGCTTGGGATTTAGGACTTTGTTGCTCTTCTTGGACGGCCAAGCCTCTTTTTGGATATTTTCTTGAATAGGGTAGCTACTTCCCATCTACAGAGACTAGGATTTTCTGGATGGGAGCGCCAGGTGGGGATGGTCGTTTAGGAGTATGACTAAAGTTCTCTTAGTTTGTAGGAGGTCATGAGTTAAGGTTGTTACATTTACAACGTCTTACTGCAAGAATGAGATATAGCAGTGTTGCTACGACTGCTGTTTTACTTGTGCGTTGCTCATATCCTTCTCTCTCAGAGGGCTGGAGCACTACTTTTGAAAAATTTAGCGAGAGGGAGTGAGCTTCCAAGAGGTCAGTTGTAATGAAAAATTCGAAAAAAATCTAAATTTTTGCAAAAAAAATGTGTAAGAAAAAGGGAAGTGAATTTAAAAGGGAAGTAATAGAAAAGGATAAATTCTAGTACCTCTGTGGTCCGTTTATGACTCCTCTCCCAAACTCATTGCACCCCGTCTCGGGATGTCAAAATTTGAGTAAGAAGTATAAACGTGCCTTCTTTATTCATTTATTTGACGGGGAAGGCCCACTTGGACTCCAAGTGCATGCTGGCGTAGATACCCCTAAGCGTGTGATACTGCTCGTACTACATGTTCTCCACCTTGAGGTTGGTAGTTGTGATAGCTACCATCCACGATAGGTAGAAGAACCCGCAGTCATTTGATAGGGGTACCTGCTGAGGGCTTCTGTGGCAATATTGGGTCTCTTGAAGTCCTTGCCTTTTATCATTGTGAACCCTCTATAGTGTTGTTGTGTTATTTTGACAATGGATTCAACGCAGGTGTTCGCCTTTTCTTCGGTAGGAGACTTTGTTGTCGTCATGTTAGTGGTTTTATTCAGTGAGAAGACTGCATCGGAGCTATTATATAGAATTGTAGTCTTCTTTAGCAGGTTGACGTGCAGCAAAGTTCAATGGTTGTCATGAAGGATCAGCAAGAAGATGTGTTCAGGTGTGCCCACTTGAAGTCGTCGTTGCAACCACTTTGTCTCTCCCGTCTTCTTATCCTTGAGGATGTCGCCTACCAGTAGGAAATATGCCATGTGTGAGTTTGACATTGAATCTCCTAACAACGCCTGGTAGGCCGACATCGTGCTCACGAGAGGTACCCTCATGTTCTCAACATTTCTCAAAGGACATCTTTGAGCACACAGATGCCATCCTTCTCAAAGATGACATCTCTCAGCGAGTTCTCTTCCTTTAGAGAACTCATAATTATTTTGAGTTTTTCCATCGACAGACTGAAGCAGCTCCATCTGTCAAAGTTCTCGAAGGAAGGCACTATGTCTCCTGCCTGGCCTTCTGGTCCGTCGTTCCCCAAATCTTCTTCGGCCTCTGCTTCTACAGACTGCTCTTTTATAGGAGGAGCTTTAGGATCATCTGATATTGAAGGCTGATGTTCATCTTTTACTTGCTTCACATCCTCTTTACTCTCTACAGCCCAACCTACTTTCCAAGTTGTAGCCCTAAGCCGGTTTTGTCGGGTCGACCCACATGTTCTTGAGTTGCTCCCTCCAAGATGTCTTCTCGGGGAGAAGGATGTCCGCGTGGAGCCTGTGAGGCATGATGATGCGATGATTTTGAGTCGCATTTATAGACCTTTTTCATATGTGTTTTGTGCTCTAATTACTCATTTTTATGGATAATATTGCATAATTCACTCATTTTGGTCTTTGCCATCATTCTATGTCAAATCCCCTTTGTTTTACCATTTTGAGCATTATTTATCATATTATCATAATTTGTGTGGATTTACTTGGTCTTGTTGTGGAATTTCAGGAAAAACAAGTATATGCTTCCGTCGATACCATCGACGGAAGTCGATACCATCGACCAAGCCACAGGTTGCCAGCCGAGAAGAGCAGCACAGAGTCGATACCATCGACACCCAAGTCGATGGCATCGAGATCCCTTTAGGTTGCTGGCGAGGAAGCTGTCGATACCATTGACATCCAAGTCGATGGTATCGAGATGACCACAGGCGCTCAGACGAAAAGAAAAGAAAGATGCCGCTAATACGCTGGGTCGATGGTATCGACGCCGGCAGATATGCGTTGGATCTGTTTTGATCTCGATCGGACAGCTGGAGTTATGTGACGACCTAATTAGGGACTTATACCTAATGACGGCCGCCGACACGAGAGGATCATCTCATTTTGCATTGCACGAGTGCCGAGGAAGGAGAGAAAAGAGAACAGAGGCCAGAAGCTCATCCTGGGTGATTCGGACGCTGCCGAAGACGAATTCCACCACCGACAGGCGGGGAAGCTCGTGTTCTACGCCAAGGATCTACCGGTTCTTCTCCGTTCAGGGTTTTCCCACTTGTTTCACGTTTTTCTTATGAATTCCCCTATTTCTACCATGTATTCGTGTGAGATGAACATGAGAGGCTAAAACCCTCCATCTTTAGGACCGGGAGTAGCCCGCGAAAGCATTGTATGACAATTTTATATTTATAATTCATATTTTCTCTCTTAAATCCGTGGTATAGTTTCGTTTTCTCCATATATATTGTTATGCTTGATCACCATAATAATAACTTAATGCCCTTAATCACTTCGACAGAAGGATTAACGGTTGAAAAGAGACGAAACCTACATTAATCGATAAAACCCTTGACAAAGGAGTTGTAAAATTAATGGTGGAAACTGAGAGATCGTTCTTAATGCGCTTAGTTTAGGGGAATGATTACTACGACGGTGGAATCAACCTAAACCTAAGTAGTGAATTACACCACGACAGTGGGTATTTCTGTTTTCAGGCCACTACCCGGATAGAGAGAGAAGTGTGAGGAATTATATAAAACCTAATACAATGTTGACCCGCGGTGAAACCGCAATCCTAAAGATATCCTTTTGAATTGATTAAATTAACCTTTAATCGATTGTTTTCTTTGTTTCATTTTTATTTTCTTTTAATTTTGACAACAAACCCTACTTTGTCATCCGGCGTAGCTGATTGCAATTAGTTAGTAGAAGTCTCCAATAATTCACGTATCCCTGAGTTCGACTCGGGCCTCACAAAGGCCTATATTACTCGACGCGTATACTTGCGTTTAAGCGCGTAGTAAAATACACGTCAAGTTTTTGGCGCCGTTGCCGGGGATACGGCGAATTATTGGCACTTTGAGTGCTAAGAGCGGTCACTCTAGGCCACATTTTTTTTAATTTTGAAACAATTTTCAATATTCCTAAATTTCTCTATAATTGTGTTTACTCATTCAAAGCATTGTACTGAACCCCAATTTTCTTATTTCAGGTAATTTGCATGGTGCATACACATAGCACAGACTACGCGAATCGCACACCTGAGGTCCCACCTCCGGGACCATTTGAGGACGAAGAGCACTACGAGCAAGAGCACCTAGAAGACATAAATTCTGAATCTGAAGCAGAAGAAATGGCCGAGCCGCAGACGATATGGGAGAAGATCAAAGCTTTTTCCTCATCAGCATCAAAGGGGCCTATAAAGAAAAAGGGGATCGACATTCCGACATACAAGATCGATCCAACATTAATTAACTTGGTAAAATCAAATGCGTTTCATGGGTTGAAGAATGAAGATCTAGTCGCACACATCAGCCAGTTCGTGGAGAACTGTGACATGGTGAAGATCGACCGATTTCCGCAAGATGCTTTGTACCTCAAGCTATTCCCAAGTTCTTTGGCAGGAGCAGCGAGAGAGTGGTTACACAACCTCGATGATGAATTTGTTGAATCATGGGATCATATGGTGGAGGTTTTCTTCGAGAGGTTCTTCCCTCCGGAAAAGACTAACGACATGATTAGGAAGATTCACAATTTCACCCAACATGCGGGTGAAACATATTCTGAGACCTGGGAGCGATTCCAGGTTATGTTGAGGAGGTGCCCACATCATGGGCTGGACAGGGAAACACAAGTGAAAATCTTTTATTTTGCTCTCTCCGAGCACGATAGAAGTAATCTTGATTCAGCCGGATCCAGTTTCTTTCTGAATAATACGGATACCAGATGTTGGGAAATACTCAAGAACATGGCTAGGAAACAGTCATGGGGTGACAGAGGCGCCGTGGAACATGTCAAGGCTGCCGGCAAATCCAGAATAGTTAGGGAGCTGAACGACAAGCTAGATCTTCTAGCCAAGAAGCTGCTAACTAAGGAAGATGCATCTGAGGATGAGGAAGCCCAAGTAAAATTCATGCAACAACAGGGCTATAGAAACAATGACTATGCATGGAGGAAGGATAAAAAGTTTTCATGGAAGGATCCGAATAATTTTCTGCAGGATCCAGATGCCAAACCACAGCAAAGAGCCGAGGACAAGAACACTGAATTGCTAAGTCAAATGATGGCCATGTTTGGTAAGCAATTGCAATCTCAGGGTGACATTCTAACCAAATTTGGGCAGACGCTGCAAAGCCATGGAGCACAAATGCGGGCATTAGAGACCACCGTGGCACAGATTTCTAGTGAAGTGGCGGCCATCAAGCACGCTAATCAACAGAAACCAGCCGAGAATGCGAACGTGGCCCAAGCACATCATCAGGTCAAGTACATGTCTATGGTGAGCAATGAGGAGGAATCTCAGGTGCAAGAAACTGTAGAAGAAAGAAAAATAACTTTCAATGTGAATGCAACACCGACAATACCATATCCACGCACTTACTATGGATTGCCAAGTGGAAACCCTTTCTTTAGGAAATCACAAAGAGTCGTGAATATTGTATCCCCATGTAGGCAAGATGACGAAGTGCAAGTTGTTTGTGCAGGTGCGGAGATAGAAAGTGTGAAAGAGAATCCACAACAAGCTGCTACCATTGAAGATATCTCATCAAGGCCCACGTCCGAGGGAGTGATTGAAGCAAGCTTAGGGGAGGTACCCCCGAAAAGCTCTTATGTGCCACCTCACAGGCGTGTTGATGCAGCTGATGTTTTAGATCCGGTCAATTCTAAGTCAAAGAAAGAGCATCGTTACTTTAAGAAATTCTTGGAGATATTTCGGAAACTCCACATCAATATTCCATTGGTGGAGATGATCGAGAAAGTACCCGCTTATGGGAGGTTCATTAAGGAAATCATCAATAAGAAGAGGCGGATAAATGATGATGAAATTTATTAGATGAATGAGACGGTGAGCTCTATGATTCATGGGAGTTCACCAAAGAAGAGAAAGGACCCAGGAGGTTTTTACATTCCGTGTTCAATAGGTGGTCAACATTTCCCTAGAGCGCAATGTGATTCTGGCGCTAGCATAAATCTCATGCCTTTGGCTACATTCCAAAAGCTAGGGTTAAAAGAGATAAAGAAGTTGGCCGCAACAATTGAATTGGCGGATGGGTCTACAGTGAGACCCTATGGAGTATGTGAAGATGTTCTAGTCAGAGTGGATAGATTCATATTTCCGGTGGACTTTGTCGTCATGGACATGCCACTACTCCAAAGTTGTGAAATTCTCCTAGGAAGACCGTTTCAAGCAATGACAGATGTCGTGACTGCCTTGGGGAGAGGTACTCTATCTTTGGGCATTGGAGGAGATCGTGTTGAATTTAAATTACTGAATGATCCTCTAAGTGCAGTTCCCAAGGTGAAAAGATGATGATTGTCACACTGTCTAGCCTAAGACGTTAAAGAAGGGCACTTGTTGGGAGGCAACCCAACCATTGGTACATTAGGATAGTTTAATTATAGTCATAGATTGCTTTTATGTCGTTTAAATTTTAGTGTAAAGAAGATACCTTGATCCATTTGTTCAATGTGCAGGCACATGCAGGGTCGATACCATCGACACACTGGTCGATGGTATCGACATGGGTTCAGGTTGACAGCTGCAAAAATCGCACTGAGTCGATACCATCAACGGCCCCGTCGATGGTATCGACATACCAACAGGCAGGTCGCAACAAAATTGTCGATAGTATCGACATGCCAGTCGATACCATCGAGATCTCTGGAGAAGTTCAGAGCGATTTTGCTCAGTCAACTCGATACCATCGACGGCCTCGTCGATGGTATCGACATGATCACAGGCTGAATTGAAGAAGTGGCGGTGTCGCAATAAAAGCAAGTCGATACCATCGACCCTCGTTGATGGTATCGACATCCATGTCACCGATCCGCGCCAAGACATCGACGACGATCGTGAGTCCACGTCAGCGATCCGGGTGCTGCGTCGATACTATCGACTTCCGTCGATGGTATCGACACGTCAGCAATCCGGGTTTCTCGATCCAGCAAACGTCAGCCGTCGATACTCACGAGGGAGGCGGATACCAGCGAGACGTGTCGATACCATCGACCCGCGTCGATGGTATCAACGGGTCAACAGTGGCGCCGGCCAAGTCTATTTAAGGAGCATTGCAACGTCATTTGACGTCACACCTTCAGAGCAAACATCCTCCTTTGCGTCGAGCACTCCCCCGACCCCTCCAAGACTGAAGAGCAGCGACATCGAGCGAGGATCTTCACCGAGCGGAGAATTACTTCTCCATCTTCCCCGAGCTCTCTTCTTCTAATCTCATCTTTCTCGCAACCATGGTGCATGTCGCCGGAGCTTCGTCTTCACGCGCGAACCCTATGGAGATCGAGAGGTTTGTGCCACCCCCGAATGCTTCCGTCCCTCGTCCACGCCTGGTTCATCCTTCCGCGGAGGCGAGGAAGGTCTATGAGGAGATCATGAAGCGGAAGATCGAGCCGACCCGGTATGTGGACCGGGGCATGCTCCAGGAGCTCGGGTTTGAGGCCAACTTGGCCTATGTGCTGGCCGGGCAAGCACGACACACCGGCCACCGTCCCGACGAGTTGCAGTACCATGCGGATGGGCAGCCGTTTTTCGGCGAATGGCCCACCTACAAGGAATTGGTGGCGGAGTTTATGGCGTCCCTCGACGTCTGCGTTGTGCCCAATGATGTGGTGGCGTCGGATCGTGAGTGGATCAAGGGCAGGGTGTCCTTCCGGTTGTTCAACATCAACTACACCATCACACTGGACCAGTTCAATGAAATCTTCAACTGGTTCCACTCTCCAAACGATCACCTACGCCCAGATTCCCGCACCGACTACGACAAGATCTTCGCCGAGCTAGTTACAGTGCCGGCGGGAAAGACGGTGAGCTACCATAATGTTGTGGTAGAAGAATTCGAGCATCCCTTCGTTCGGGTCTTACACCGGATGTTGAGCCTTACGTTCTTTGCTCGGAGTGATCTAGCATTGAGCAAGTTTCAGGAGAGCGACCTCTTCTTTTTGTACATGCTCCTGAAGCGACAACCATGCAACTGGGGGGTGTTCTTCCTACAGCGCGTCCTGGCGGTAAAGAGGAGTACAAGGAAGACTCCGATCCATTTTGGTGGACTCATCACCAAATTGGCGTCGTACTTGGGGCTGAATTTTCAGTCCATGACTCCGATTTCCACGAGGAGTAAGGTGAACGTGCAACACTTGCACCGTTCAAACCTTCTTCTTCTCCGGGATGGGTTGGCGTACGCACATTGCCACGTCAACCAAGCTTACCAGAAGCGCTCACTGCCGGACGACGTCTTCAACATCGAGGGCGCACATCACTTTCGGTGGCCAATCATAGCCATCGAGTCCTCCGAAGAAGAAGGCGGAAACGACGAGCAAGAAGGCGAGGCTGAGGAGGAAGAGGAGGCTTTCACACCTCTTCGCGCACGAGTAGCATCACGGAAGCGTCCTAGGATGCATCCGGGTGCGTCTTCATCATCACAGCCCCCGTCGCCATCACCACAGCCCTCGCAGCCATCCGAGGATCCCTACTCAATGTAGGGAATGTACACAATGCTGCAGGATATACAGCAGACTCAGCAACAGCATCTGGCTATGTATACCGGTATTCACGAGACTACGAGCCGATTACTTGACAATCAACGGGCTATGTTCGAGAATGAGCGTCTCATCCTCGCCAACCAAGAGCAAATACACAACCGGTTGCAGCGGATGGAGATGCAATAGGAGCCCTTTTACGACCATTACTGGAGTCAAAGCTACTTTGGAGGCTATCCACAGCCTCCGCCGAGGACCCAACATGATCCGAGCTTCCAGGGGGAGTATCCTTCTTGGGATCCTACGGCCCCACAATACCCACCTCCGCCTCCACAAGATTGATCAGGGTATCTCTGTTCCACTCTTAAGTTTGTTTTTGACTATGAGGCCATAGTCGAATTCAAGCTTAGGGGGGTAGCTGGAACAACTCTATCTTTTCTTTTGTTGTTTTTAGTTTTTGCTTTGCTAGTCTTGCATTCTTAGTTTTTGTTTAGGATCCACATCTATCTAGTGTAACTGTGGATGTCGTAAAAGTTGTCATCTCGCTGTTTATTCATGGGAAATTTAAGGGAATTTAAAAAAAATTGTGTCTTTTGGATAGCTTGACTTGGTTGTCCTTGGGGAACTTATCCTATGAAAATGATTGATTATGTCAACTTTAACATAATATGTCACACTTATACTCCCATTGACTCATGAAAAGTGGATAGTAATGGTTGTTTGAGCCTAACCTAACCAAATGGTAATGAGACTTTAATTGGATATAAGAGAGAGAACCCTTTGAACTACTACACATGTCAGTAAGGAGGGACACATAATACTCTTCTAAGGTTCAGTCATCTAATCTTGTGATCATTCCACTTCATTTTTCCATAATCCACCTAAGAATTGGAAGTAAAGTACAATTTTAATTCCTTCTTGTGTGCATAGCATTTAGATAGGAATTGCATTGATATTTTCCATACCTTTTCATAAAAAGAAAAAAATATATAGGGATTTATGCACATTACCTTTAGGTGCATGTCATGTAGTTGCACTCATGAATCTCATGACTTTCATGCATAAAGTACACCATGTATCTCAATTTTTCCTAAAAAGTGATCTAAACTGTTCCATACCTTCGAAATAGTGCAAAGATTTCCAATCATGAAGAAAACAACCCAATACATGTATCTCTAAGCAATTATGGATATGTGGGCTAAAAGAAAGAAAAAATTTTGAAAATCTGAAAAAAAAAAGAATTTAGAAGGAAATGGAATAAGAGGGAGAAAGGAACATGATATCACTTACATTACAGAAAATTGAGTACATGATGTGGCTTAATTAGATTTCCATCTCATTTTGAGGTGGAAGGGTAGTGCATGCATCATTTCACCCAATTTAGGCATTAGGGCATTTTTAATGTGCATTTGCATCATTTAGGACATTTTGTTTTATGCATATTGAAACTGTGCAATACTTCCAAGTTCTTCCATGAACCACCCATTCCATCCACCCGTTGCTCGAATTGGTAGGCCACCGTGAATTTCTCCTCACCAATGATTATCAGGAGGACTGCTTCCATGTAGATGGTAGTTAGGGCGAGCAACGTAGTGTAGGCGATCACAAGATGCACCAATGCTGAATCGGCGATTTTTATTATGTTAACTGCCTTATGTGATAGTGTTCATCGGTTTGAAGGATAATTTCTCTTATTGATGATTATTGTCGCCTTTAGGGTAATTACTATTCTGTGGTTAGGGAAGGCCGGTTTGAGAACGTTCAGTGGGAGTCACATGGGATGTGGGTTGGTGTGTTGATTTTTAGTTGACATCTGCAATTCTATTCTAAGGATTAGTTTCTCGAGGGCGAGCAATGTTTAAGCTTAGGGGGTTTGATGTGATGATTTTGAGTCGCATTTAAAGACCTTTTTCATATGTGTTTTGTGCTCTAATTACTCATTTTTATGGATAATATTGCATAATTCACTCATTTCGGTCTTTGCCATCATTCTATGTCAAATCCCCTTTATTTTACCATTTTGAGCATTATTTATCATATTATCATAATTTGTGTGGATTTACTTGGTCTTGTTGTGGAATTTCAGGAAAAACAAGTATCTGCTTCCTTCGATACCATCGACGGAAGTCGATACCATCGACCAAGCCACAGGTTGCCAGCCGAGAAGAGCAGCACAGAGTCGATACCATCGACACCCAAGTCGATGGCATCGAGATCCCTTTAGGTTGCTGGCGAGGAAGCTGTCGATACCATCGACATCCAAGTCGATGGTATCGAGATGACCACAGGCGCTCAGACGAAAAGAAAAGAAAGCTGCCGCTAATACGCTGGGTCGATACCATCGACCCGCGTCGATGGTATCGACGCCGGTAGATATGCGTTGGATCTGTTTTGATCTCGATCGGACGGCTGGAGTTATTTGACGACCTAATTAGGGACTTATACCTAATGACGGCCGTCGACACGAGAGGATCATCTCATTTTGCATTACACGAGTGCCGAGGAAGGAGAGAAAAGAGAACGGAGGCCAGAAGCTCATCCCGGGTGATTCGGAAGCTGCCGAAGACGAATTCCACCACCGACAGGCGGGGAAGCTCGTGTTCTACGCCAAGGATCTACTGGTTCTTCTCCGTTCAGGGGTTTTCCCACTTGTTTCACGTTTTTCTTATGAATTCCCCTATTTCTACAATGTATTCGTGTGAGATGAACATGAGAGGCTAAAACCCTCCATCTTTAGGACCGGGAGTAGCCCGGGAATGCATTGTATGACAATTTTATATTGATAATTCATATTTTCTCTCTTAAATCCGTGGTATAGTTTCGTTTTCTCCATATATATTGTTATGCTTGATCACCATAATAATAACTTAATGCCCTTAATCACTTCGACAGAAGGATTAACGGTTGAAAAGAGATGAAACCTACATTAATCGATAAAACCCTTGACAAAGGAGTTGTAAAATTAATGGTGGAAACTGAGAGATCGTTCTTAATGCGCTTAGTTTAGGGGAATGATTACTACGACGGTGGAATCAACCTAAACCTAAGTAGTGAATTACACCACAACAGTGGGTAATTCTGTTTTCAGGCCACTAGCCGGATAGAGAGAGAAGTGTGAGGAATTATATAAAACCTAATACAATGTTGACCCGCGGTGAAACCGCAATCCTAAAGATATCCTTTTGAATTGATTAAATTAACCTTTAATCGATTGTTTTCTTTGTTTCATTTTTATTTTCTTTTAATTTCGACAACAAACCCTACTTTGTCATCCGGCGTAGCTGATTGCAATTAGTTAGTAGAAGTCTCCAATAATTCACGTATCCCTGAGTTCGACTCGGGCCTCACAAAGGCCTATATTACTCGACGCGTATACTTGCGTTTAAGCGCGTAGTAAAATACACGTCACATGACATCTGCAGCCATCGTCAGATCCTTGAAGAATTGACGATCGTAGATGACCTCAATTGCGTACATGCCCCACAATCCATGTAGGTCTTCCACTTGCAGGTCTTTTAGGGGAATGCCCTTGTTGATGGCTTCCATCATATGCAAGATAATGAAGGTGCAATCTCCTGAATCATGTCCTTCCTGGGGAATGATCTTGTTTATGGAGAAGAGTTTCTAAGACCCTTGAATCTTTGGACTTACCTCTTTGATAGCCCGCTGTAGGTGTATAGGAATTTTTAAGGTGTCCCTGGCATCCTTTCTCTTGTAGACAAGCGAGGTGTTGTCCATCTCTACTACACAGCAGTTGAGCACGGTCGTCTTCTGCTCCGCAAGGTCTATGACAATTAGGCCCCAGTGCTTTACGTTACGGATGGGCATCACCACTGTCCTGGTCTCCCTTCTCCTGCCTACCTCCTGTAGTTCCAACACTTCTACCGCCATGTATTTTTCTTTGTACAACAGGCTGACCAGACGTGTGGTGCCATTGAAGACTGGATACAACTTATCTTGATGGAGGAACTCTTCCAAGAGGGTGGCGCAAAGTACCTTGAACATCTTTTTGTGTACTTGTGCTGTTTTCAGAAAGACCCTCCAGAAGTAGTCCCTAGTCATACTTCTACCCTTGTTGATATACAGAATGTCTAACCCGGGTAGATTGTCGTCGAGGACATCTGCCAAGATATGGACATCTCTACAAGAGATGCGTGACACAATATTCATATCCATGTCCTTCATTTTGCAAGGTAGAGGGGGAGCTGATGTAGGTAACAACGTTCTTTCTTTAGCTTGCCTCTCCCTAGCGGGCTCTTATATGAAGAAGGTTGCTAGCCCGCACTCCTCGTCTTCCGACGTCGCCTCTTGCGTTGTCGGTACTGAGGTTTCACGTATAGTGGGCATAGCCTCTGCCACTTTTTCAACACTCTTGGTCGAAGGTTGTGCTGTGGCCCTTGGTCCAGCTTCCTCTGAAAAATCTTCTATGACGACGTCTTTAGTGTGGATGTGGCGACGTCTTTAGTGTGGCTTTCTTCCGATGTCTGCCCTAGCCTGGCCTCGGCCATCATCTTCAGCGTAGCCTCCATCTTCCCATCATATATGTAGTCATTTTACTCCTCGTGAGATGGGAAGAGGAGGAAGTCAGTTGATTCTTCCATCCCAGCCCCTAGATCGGCTATCAACCTATCTATCTCTGCTGCGCCAGCTGAGCTAAGCGTTGTGACCACCTGATCTCGATGAGCCTTTGCTTCCTGCTCTGTTTTTGTCAGATGGATTGCGGGAAGGGTGAGGCGATGTCCCGCCTGTTGCTCATCTTCATCGACGGTTTCGTCCATCGCCTCCTCCAGGTTGCAGTTGAGGTAAAACCCCCTTGATTGTGCTATATGTTTCTCATACTGGGGGTTTGACCTTCTCGCTGGTTGGCCGCCTTATATTCAACTATGGGAGATTGCCTTCGGATTGTACTCCCGTTCTTTACTGCGCCGACTCCTGTCCCAAGCCCCCTAATGTTGTCGTCGTGGCTGGAGGGGCTGGCGAGGGAGCATTCTGGGCTGATAGAGTGTTTTGTCTTCTTCTTCTCCCACTGGGCCTTGAACTTTTCACATTCGTGCTTGAGCCTCCGACGGTCTTCTTGTACGCCCTGCTCCTCTTTGTTGAGGGCGGCCATCGCCTTTTCATTTTCCTTGCTCATTGTCGGTGCGTATGGCATGACCATCCTTCTACAAGATCACCATTTCTTCCTGTATTTTTCGCAGCACTCCCATCATTGTCCATTGGTTGTTCATGACTTCTTACATTAACTCTGAAAGTGTTGATGTCATCTCATCTATCTTTTTACCTGCATTGTTAGTGAAGATAAAGAATTAGACATTTTTTCATTTATTGAATCGGTTTGATGCATGTGTTCCCACATTGCATCAAACCTATTATCTAGGACACTCCCAAAGGAGGGTGCATGTTGTTGTTGTTGGTGCAGCTGTTGTCCCGTGCGTATTGTTGACGCACTCGGCGTAGTTGGCTGCTTAGGTGGCGGCAGTGGGGGCATCTCCCCTGGTTGAATTTTCTTTGGCTCCACCTCTAGTAGAGCTTGAGAGGTTTGTCTTTCTGCCTCTGCCTCCAACATGTTGGTGTCGAGAGGGGCTTCTTCTTCGGCTTGGCCTCCCTATGGCTCTGGCTCTGGTATGGCTTGGGAGCCTTGTCCTTCTGGCTCCGCCTCTGGCTGGTTGGTTGCGGGACCTCTTCAGTGCCCGTGGTCTTTTTCGCTTCTCCCTCCACTGCAGTAGTTTCCTCCTGTGGTCTTGGGGAAGTGGGGTCTGCAACTTGTGCTTCCCCTGGTTGTTCTGCGGCCCTCTCTTTCTCAACTGGCTTAATGGTGGCTTCTGCTTTCTTTTTCTCTACCGCTAGTTTCTTCCTTGGCTCCTGGGTTTTCTTCACTTTTAGTGCTAGGAGACTGCTTTCTTTTATTGCGTGTGTAGCTTCTGCCGATGTGCTGGCATGCAGTGTCAGAGAGCTCATCTTCTCGACGTTGTCGAGAGTCGGTCGCAGCTTGTGGGCATTATAGAACGCCATTTCGGGGAGGGGGAGTGGATTTTTCAGTCCTAGGTGTTTGAAATATGCTTTCTCCCCCTTCACTTCCAGAATTCCCATGCTGGTGAGGGACTTTATATCTATACTTTGTTGTCCTTCCATTTCTTCATATCTTTGCAATTCTCCTTCTTCCAGCAAGTAGTCGGCGACCCTCGTTATTTGACCGCCCATACAGAAGGCGGACTTCCCCTTCGCCTCACCGCCTACAGTCGATGATAGCCTTCTGATAAGGATCTTTCCTATATTAACTGGTCGCTTATTGATCATAGACCATATAAGGAAGAGATCCTCTTTGCTGACTATCTTGGTCTCTGACCTGGCATCTATAGAGAAGGCGGTGATCTTCTGTATGATCTTGATTAAGCATGAGGTGATTCTGGAGGTTTTGGAGTTCTTCGGGTTGTACTTTTCCTTTCCAGTCAGCTCCTCCCACATCTTGTTGCTGTCATATGCAACAATCTCTCTCCCCTAGAGCAGCCTCTTCTTCAGATGTAGTGAAGATCTTGTTCAGGTCCATCTATGTTATCTGGTGGGTTTCGCCCCACAGCCGTACCTGGAGCTGGTAGTCCCCTCCTCCTGCTACTCGCGTCCCGTCACCAGTGGTGAGCTTTGTCAGAGAAGACATAAACTCTAGGGCCAACCTCCGGTACAATCTTACTTCGGGCGTGTAGATGGTTTGTAAGTTCGCGCCCTCTAGGAACTTCACCGTCATGTCATATAGTCCCAGCCTCTTGAAGTCCTCCACGTCAAAGTAACGTGTCGGAACACATTCCTTGTTAGTAGACATCCAGTCATAGGCAGACTGGTGCACGATATCCCAGGGTACGAATTGGGGCTCCCCCTGAGGCGCAGAGGCTCCTTCTACCGCCTTTTCAGTCTTCATCTTCTTGCTGGGTATGGGTTCCTTGAAAGCAGTTTTTTGCTTCTTCTTGTGCACTAGGCTTCCTGACTCCTCAGGTAGATACTCGGAGGCCTCTGTTTCCCCCATCTTCTCTGTTGCTTCTGCAGACTCCTCTTGTGGTACCCCCACCAAGATCCTCTAATATTGTTCCAGTCTGAGATGGATCTACAGGTGCTTGGGGACTGGTAGGGCGGTGCTCCTCTTCAGCTTCTCAGTTAAGTCCTTCACTATCATCTCTACCTCCTTTAGGGAGGTAGCCCTCTGGTACATGGGATTGCTCGAAGCTGGAGAAGACATTCTGCAGGTTAAAGTAGATTATTCCTCAGTAAAATATACCCAAAGATCACCTTTATTTTCCTAGGCATAATTATCATCAAGTTATATATAATTATAGGTTATAGGTTATCATTCTCAACTTTTTTTAACTGACAGTAAAAATCACGGTCGCGGTTATTATTGTGTCAGAGCAAATCATGGTCGTGACTTTCTTGAAAAGATTGCGGTCACGGTTTTTAATCGCAGTCGTGGTCTTTTCTTGAAAAGATCGCGGTCACGATTCTTTTTTGAGGAGAAAACCACAGTCGCGATTTTAATCGCGCTCGCTATCTTTTCTTCAGAAAAGTTGAACTTAGTGCTTTGTAGGGGTTAACGGCATGCGGTCCTTAGGGTTTTACACCCCGCGTCGGTTGAGATGACCGAGATCTCGGTCTGCTCCATCCGTTCAGTTCTTCCGAACGTTGTTCTTCGTAATTTTTTTTTCATTTTTAGGGTTTTAAGGTCTTTCTTTTTAGGGCCGAAAAATGGGAACGGGAAAAAGAACGAGGCTAAGCACCCAGAAACATGGTGCTGACGAGGCACAAATCGGCTAAACGGTGAAAACGGCTCGCCGTAGTGATGAAGGAAGTGTTCGAGACCAAAATAAAACTCATCGGTGCAAAGAAAGGAGAAACGAACAGGTTACCTGATCGATAGAGAGGATGCGACGATGGAGAAAGTCACGAATTATAAGGCGAACGATCGCGACAGACTTGCAGTGGTGACTAGCTCGGGCGTTGGATGGCAGAATCGCAGCTGCGGCTGTGGTTCTCAGACGAACATACTAGGAAATCTAAGGGTTTGCACAAAAGTGAAGGGAGCATAAAGAGTCTATCATTCAGTGACTTAAAAGTATTTATAGGCATCCAGATTGTGACCTAACTTAGCCGAGTAAAACATCGCGGTCATGATTATTTGCCGCCGTTGCGATTTTCTGAAGAAAACCATGGTCGCGGTCTTTTCGGCTAAGAGAAAAGATCACGGTCTTGATTATTCGATAAGCACGAGCAAAGCTGCGGTCGCGATTATATTCGCGGTCATGATTATAATCGCGATCGTGATTAAGCAAGACCAATCCTTCTTGGAAACTTAAATTTAAATTTATTAAATAAAAAAAATGAAAAATGCTCAGAAAAGTGAGAAAAACTCAAACTAAAGGAGAGAAGGTAAGATAAAACAAATATAAAGAGAAGAGAGATGAAAACTCGGGTTGCCTCCCAAGAAGCGCTTGCTTCAAAATCTCTTAGTTAGACTGCATAAATTTTTCACTCCTCTGGTCCTTCAGTCGGATGAGGCAACTCTCTATCATTTTCTTTGTTGAGCTGGGTTGGTTCATCCAAGTTGATCTCTGGTCTTCTTACAAAGGCTTCATCCTCGTAGAATCTTTTCAACCTGCGGCCATTGACCTTGAAGATCCCAGTCTTTTCTCCTTTAATCTCCTTCATTCCTGATGGATAAATCTTTTCCACAGAGAATGGGCATGACCATCTTGTTCTGAGCTTCCCAGGGAAAAGTCTGATGATGGAATTGGAAAGAAGAACTTTGTCTCCTTCACGAATGTCCTTGTTCCTTAGGTGGGCATCATGCCACACCTTGGTCCTCTGCTTGTAAATCTTTGCGTTTTCATAAGCATGCAATCTCAACTCCTCGAGCTCTTATAGTTGTAGATATCTCTTTTTCCCTGCCTTTTCCAGGTTCATATTTAGAAACTTAATCACCCAAAGGGCCTTGTGCTCAAGCTCTAAGGGTAAATGATAAGACTTTCCATAGATTAGCTTGTAAGGCGTTGTGCCTATGGGTGTCTTGTAAGCAATTCTATAGGCCCAGAGAGCATCATCGAGCTTCATGGACCAGTCTTTCTGAGTACGGCTGATAGTCTTTTCCAAAATTTGCTTAATCTTCCTATTAGATACCTCTACATGTCCAGAGGTTTGAGGGTGATAGGGTGTTGCAACCTTGTGCTTGACCTCGTACTTCTTCAGCAGCGCCTCAAACTGCTTCTCCCCAAAGTGTGATCCGCCATCGCTTGTCACAGTGCGGGGTACTCCAAAGCGTGGAAAGATGGTTTTCTCAAATAGCTTAATCACAGACTTAGAGTCGCAAGTTTGGGTAGCAACAACCTCTACCCATTTCAACATGTAGTCCACAACCACTAATTTGTACTGATAACCTTTTGACAAGAGGAAGGGACCCATGCAGTCTATTCCCCAGACGTCAAAGATCTCAACCTCTACCCAGTCTGTCATAGGCATTTCGTTCCCTTTTCTGATATTTTCGGTTGACTGGCACTCCTCACAAACCTTCACATAAGCAGTGGCATCCTTGAATAGTGAAGACCAATAATGTCCCCACTATGATGCCCTCCATAGGGTGAAGAATGGCATTCTCTCAATATTAGTGAGACCTCTTCTTCTGGTATACACCTTATGTACAAACTTTTAGAACATTTCTTGAATAGCAATGGGTCGTCCCAATAGTAGTTCCTCACATCAGACAAGAGCTTCTTTTTTGGTTGTATGTGATGTCCGGTGGTAGCTGGACATAGGCCATGTAATTACAAATGTCCGCAAACCATGGTAGGTTTGGCTCGTCGGACTGAGCCATTAACAGAACTTCATCAACATAGTTGTCGTTTATAGGCAATTGGTTTTCTTCATCACAAAATATTCTCAAGAGATGGTCTGCGATCACATTTTCTTTACATTTCTTATCAATTATCTCATGGTCAAACTCTTACAGGAGCAAGGCCCATCTCAGCAGTCTGGGCTTTGTGTCCTTCTTTTGTATCAAGTAGTGTATGGCTTCAAGGTCAGTATAGACCTTTACCTTGGCCCCTATAAGATATGATCTGAATTTGTCAAATGTGAAAATGATTGCCAACATCTCTTTTTCTGTGGTGGTGTAGTTTACTTGCACCTCGTCTAGAGTTCGGCTGGCGTAACAAATGGCATGATGCTTCTTATCCTTCTTCTACCCTAGGACAGCCCCCACAACGTAGTCGCTAGCATCACACATTAATTCAAAGGGGAGCTCCCAATCTGGAGCTTGGAGAATAAGAGTTACTAGTAGGGCTGTCAAAACCTGACCGGACCCGCTCGACCCGACCCGACTAAACCGGGTCCGGCTCTTGCATTTTTTGACCTGACCCGAAAAAGACCCGAACCCGAAAAACCTGAAATTAATTACGGGTCGGGTCCGGGTTCAACATTGCCGACCCGAAAAACCCGATAGACCCGATATTCAACAACATGTGTGACTGTATTCAATTGAAGACATGTTATTAATACAAAACACTATAGTTGTACAGTGCCCACTCATACTGTATACTAGTATTAACACGAGCTCACTGATTCCCTCCACCAGCCGGAACGAGTTGATCGTGTGAGAACGGGAGAAGTGCGAGCTCACTGATTCCCACTCACCACCGTCTGCGGTTTGAAAACTTCTACCAAAGACGAGAAAAAAACAACATAGCTGATTCGGAAATGCCCAACTCCCACTCAATTTCCTGTTTGCCATTCCTCCCCAACTTTCCCCTTTCCCGTCCGTTCCCTCCTTTTCCGCCCCCGCGGCTCCTTCTTCAATCCCTACCGCAACCAGCGCCGTCAACCATCACCACACTAATCCCCGCCCCTCTTCTCCATCCTCATGGCAGTAAGCAACAACTTCATCGCCCTCCTCAACTTCCTAGCCCTCGTCTGCTCCTCGGCCGTAATCGGCGCCGGCATCTGGGTAGCCACACGGGGCGACAATGAGTGCTTCCGCTCCTTCCGCTGGCCAGTCTTCATCCTCGGCGCTCTACTACTCCTAGTCTCCCTCACCGGATTCGTCGGTGCGTACTGGAACCGGCGGAGGCTGCTAGCGACCTACCTTCTGGTCATGGTTGCACTAATCGTTGTGCTACTGGTGTTGCTCGTGCTCACCTTCGTCGTCACTAGGCCCGATGGGTCCTACGAGGTTCCAGGGAGAGAGTACAGGGAGTATCAGCTCCCAGGGTACTCTGGGTGGCTTAGGGATAGGGTGCGACCATGCGGTCCGCGACTTGGAGGAGGGTCAGGGTGTGCTTGGCGCAGTCCAACGTGTGCCACAAGCTTGGTGTGGAGTTTGGGATGCCGGATCAGTTCTTCGCTGGGAAGCTCACGCCGTTACAGGAAAGTACATATCGAAAAAAAATGATTTTCGGGTTTTTGGGTTAGACCCGCAAATCTTATTTTCGGGTTCGGGTCAGCCAAAGTGAACCCAAAATTAATTTCGGGTCGGGTTCGGGTCCACCCACTCAACCCGGACCCGAAATGACCCGAATTAGAACCCGCTCAACCCGGACCCGATTGCCAGCCCTAGTTACTAGGGCATTCTTCAGAGTCTGGAAGGCTTTCAAACAGTCATCAGTAAAATTGAATTCTGCGTCCTTAATCAGCAGGTTCGAGAGGGGTTTTGATATCTTTGAGTAGTCCTTGATGAATCTTCTATAATAACCGGCGTGACCGAGAAAACTTCGTACTCCTGTCACGGACTTTGGCGGAGGCAGTCTAGAAATAACCTCGACCTTGCTTGCATCTACTTCAATACCTTTCTTAGAGACTTTATGGGCAAGGACTATGCCTTCCTGTACCATAAAATGGCATTTTTCCCAGTTAAGGACTAAGTTCTTTTCCTCACAACATTAAAGGACTAATGATAGGTTTTTCAAGCAAACATCGAAATCCTTTCCATAAATAGAAAAATCATCCATAAAGACGTCTACAATGTCTTCCAGGAAGTCTGAGAACATTGAGATCATGCAACGTTGGAAAGTCACAGGAGCATTGCATAGTCTGAACGACATCCTTCAAAAATCATATGTACCATATAAGCAGGTGAAGGTGGTCTTCTCCTGGTCCTCAGGTAAGATAGGAACTTGATAAAATCCAGAATAACCGTCCAATAAGCAGAAATACTCATGATGTGCAAGTCTTTCTAGAACTTGGTCGATGAAGGGGAGAGGGTAGTGATCTTTCTTTGTGGTCTGATTTAATTTTCGATAGTCAATACACATTCTCCATCTAGTAACAGTATGGACGACTACCTTCCCTTATCACCTTTTACGACTGTCATTCCTCCTTCTTGGGTACCACGTGAATCGGGCTCACCCAATTGCTGTCACTAATTGGGTATATAATGACTGCATCTCTGAGCTTTATGACTTCTTTCTTTACGACTTCTTTTAGCATCTGGTTCAGCTTTCTCAGGGGTTGTACAAGGGGTTTTGCAAATTCTTCAAGATTTATTGTAACAACATCGATCGAACAAACATTATTAACTAAGCGGAAGCAAATCACTAACAACGGATTACCAAAAATCACTAAAAATAAAAACTTTTTGCAAAGAGATCCACACATAGGAAATCTTTTTCTTCAAGAACCAAAGTATAACATTTACATTCTGTTTCAAAGTACATGTCTTGCACTATCTCTTCTCGATATTACAACATCAGCTGTCTCAACACATAATATATACACAACATATAACTTCAAGGCATCAAGCCAAAACCTCAGATCGATTCGTTAAAACACTAACTATAAACTCCGAGGACCTGAGAGTACAGAGACAACACATAGGACTTCTATCTACATGACACGAAAGACAGTACACTCAACCTGAGCTGTCACTACTGTCCCTGCTATTGCTGATGTTCTTCCTCTGCAAGATGTTCTCACTTTCCTCCGTGCTTGTCCACCTAAAAACATTGGATCCCACGGGGGTGAGACAATTGTAAATTGTCCCAGCGGGAGATATAACTCTCTGCCAAAACATTATTATTGCAGTTTAAAGATATGGAACTGAGCAGAGGATAAGTAGTTTAAAGCATTCTCAACTTTGAAAGCATTGAAACTATTTATGATAGAGAAATATGTCACTTATCCTTTAATGAATATGAAGAACATGTATAACATCTATTCAAACTGCAGAATCATTACCACTGCATTAACTCTCTTTAGGCTTAGATCATATATCTAAAGCCTGGCATTATCATTGTAGAGTCATGGCCCGTAGCCATACTCTTTTCATAAAGTGTTGGGATTTTGATCCCTCAATTCACCACTGGGAATTCTCATTATTTCTCAATTTCAATATCCTAACCATGTGATTCTGGGTATTTAAACCCTTAGTTCATCGCATGAGCATTGTTACCACTTTTCTCGTGACACTCATAAACTTGATATGTCACCCATGAGACATTCTTGTCTCAACTTGTTGGCCTTAGCCAATCTGCTAAACAAATAAGGAAATACATCTACCATGTACTCATATATCATTAATATAGGCATTGGGTTATTACCAATCCTTTACACCGCCAGGCATTGGTCCGTAACCAACACTAATTACACCGCCAGGAGTTGGACTCTAACCAACCCTGATTACACCGCCAGGCGTTGGACTCTAACCAACCCTGATTACAGGCATTTAGCCTCTGCCAGGTATTAGACTTTAACTAAACCTGATTACACTGCCAGGCATTGGACACTACCAATCCTGATTACACAGCCAGGCAGTGGACTCTAACCACTCCTGATTACACAGCCAGACAGTGGACTCTAACCACTCCTGATTACATAGCCAGGCAGTGGACTCTAACCACTCCTGATTACACAACCAGGCAGTGGACTCTAACCACTCCTGATTACACAGCCAGGCAGTGGACTCTAACCACTCCTGATTACACAGCCAGGCAGTGGACTCTAACCACTCCTGATTACACAGCCAGGCAGTGGACTCTAACCACTCCTGATTACACATCCAAGAAGTGGACTCTAACCACTCCTGATTACACAGCCAGGCAGTGGACTCTAACCACTCCTGATTACACAGCCAGGCAGTGGACTCTAACCACTCCTGATTACACAGCCAGGCAGTGGACTCTAACTACTCCTGATTACATGCATTGAGCCTCTGCCAGGTATTGGACTCTTCCAAACCCGATTACACTGCCAGGCATTGGTCCGTAACCAACCCTGACTTCACAAATCATGGAATATAAATTCTTTTAACCCATCATTAATCATCTTGGTGCCTCTTACTATGCTACAATTGTTTTTATGGATCATAATGTCCATAAATCATCTTGTCACCTCTCATTAGGCAACATCTAATCATATGGCTCACAGTGCCATTCAACATATTGTCACCTATCATTAGGCAAAAAAATCATTTTATCTCATGTAATATAATAGTAACACCATTTTTCCCTCAATAGGGTTAGGACTTACTATTCATATTACATTAGGATTTCTCATGTCCCATTACCCAATTTAGGGTTAAGGTTTTCCCATCTCATATTAGGATTTCATAATTATCAAAGTATATCAACTTTGACATGCTAACTGTGAAGTCTTTCATATCTTGTTGTATTACTTTCCTCATTACTCCCAACTTTCTTAAGTTATCAACTTATCTTGGATTAAGGTATTTCCCATCTTAATCCTTTCATCCACTAACCTATCACTCTTACCATGAAGTGCATAGGTTACACATAAGAATGGTCCAACTATCTTTAATGATATGGATTCATCCTTAAGTTTGGAATTAACAAAAAGACCATGTTAGGTTCTTTTCAAAACAACTCTAAATTAAACATAGAGCACCACAGCCGTGCAAACAGGAACAGTCATGCCAAGGGAAGCCACCACGGTCGTGCTACCTTGCACGGTCGTGCAAAGTGTATCCACCACGGCCGTGCTGCCTTACACGGTCGTGCTGAGTAAAGTCACCACGGCCGTGCTACCTTACACGGTCGTGCTACAGAGGATCACCACATGAATCATATTTATATATATGAAATATATTCTTTGATCCTTTAAAGTTGATTAGGTCACATCAATCCTGCAATCAAGTACATACAACTATGATTAACATAGTGTATCAAGTCATTGACCCTATAAGCAATTAGGGATTCATCCCTTAATTGGCACTTAATCACTTATGTACTATTAGGGTTTCAACCTTTGTACCTTCTTTGATTATCATTACTAATAATCATTGGATCAATGGATCATTCATCATCTTAATTCTCAAGAGATTCAATCACATTGAACCTCCATTACATAAGGTATCCAATTGAATCAGGGTTTCCAATGTTGATTCCTTCAATCATTGAATTCATGGAACCAATCATCAATTGGACCTATACTCATACTTCAATTGAGTTTAATAGGTCAACCTTCAACTGATTTTACCCTCAATTAACCCTCAATTGATCATCAATTAGGGTTTGATTCAATTGAATTAGGATTTGGAATCAATGATCCATCAACACTAATCAATGCATGATTAGTTACTTTGAAATCATTGAACCATCATTCAAATTGAACATGACCTGACCCCAAATGGTCTTGAGGTCATTTGGATGACCTCCAAACGGTCTTGAGACTGTTTTACCATCATATCATCAAAATCCAAATCAACCAATTAGAGTTTGGATCATTGAAGTGCTCACCAAATCAACAATTTATTGCAAATCAACTTGGTACCTTTAGTCCTTCAAACACCTAACCATACTCAACCCTAGACCTCCAAACAGTCTTGGGTGACCACCAAATGGTTTTGAAACCGTTTGGATGAGCTCCAAATGGTTTTGAAACCGTTTGGCTCATCCAACCTTTGGATTCTAGTGAAATTTCATCAAGGATTGGTCTATCGAGTTGATCAACAAATCAACACTTAATTGTAATATGATTGGTACCTTTGGACCTTCAATTGATCAACTATACTTGACCCCAGACCTCCAAACGATCTTGGATGAACCCCAAAATGGTTTTGAAACTGTTTGGATGATTCCCAAATGGTTTTGAAACCGTTTGGGCCAATCAACCCAAAACAACAACTCAATCACTTGCAAAATCAGCACTTAGCCGATTAGGGTTCACACCACATCTTTAGATCTTCAAACATATATCCATACTTGACCCTAGACCTCCAAACGGTCTTGGGTGACCTCCAAACGGTTTTGAAACCATTTGGGTGATCCCCAAACGGTTTTGAAACCGTTTGGGCTATTCAACCCAAAATCTCAAATCAACTCATTGGAATTTCAGCACTAATCTCAATTAGGGTTTGCCCAATTGATTAGCCTTCAACTCATGATTCCTCTGGATTTAACCCCTCAAATTTGGAGGTTCATTAACCAACATCATTAGGAATAGTAGTCTCAAACGGTCAACACTTGGTCAACTCACTCAAATGGTTTTGAAACCGTTTTCCCAAAAAGGTCAAGTTAATCAGGTTGAAAATCAGCACTTAATCCAATTAGGTTTACCTAATTGATTAGCCTTCAACCTATGATTCCTTTGGATTTAACCCCTAAAATTTGTAGGGTCATTAACCAACATCATTAGGAACAGTAATACCGAACGGTCAACGCTTGGTCAACTCCACCAAACGGTTTTGAAACCGTTTGCCCAAAAAGGTCAAGTTAATCAGGTTGAAAATCAGCACTTAATTCAATTCGATTTGTCTAATTGATTGGCCTTCAACCTATGATTCCTTTGGAGTTAACCCCTCAAATTTGGTGGGTCATTAGACTACATAATTAGGAACAATATTCCCAAACGTTCAATGCTTGGTCAACTCCTCCAAATGGTTTTGAAACCGTTTTCCCCAAACGGTTTTGCAAACCGTTTGGTAAACCGTTTGGTCCCAACCTTTGAAACCGTTTGCTCCCAAGATATTTGGTGAGGTGCTTTCTTATGATGATGTCATCATCATCAAGCTCTAAACCCACGAAATCTCCTGTGATTTCCATGGAAATTGCATCAATCAACCAAACTTAATTTCGGAAATGTAGAAATGATCACCAATTGATAAGGAATTGATTGCAATAATAAAACTAAGGGTTCAAGTTATAAAACCCGCCTCAAATTGAGCTCCAAAGCTCCATGTCCATGGCATCAATGGTGGATTCAACTCCTTTCACCATTCCAAGGCTCGTCCAACAGGTTGGGGCTCGTTCTCCTGCTGCTCCTATGTCCCCTTGAGCTCATCCAAAGCAAAGGAAGAAGAAAGGGCCGAAAAAGCCTTTCAATTGATTTGGAAAAGGCACTTTTATAAGGAAATTGATGAGAGAGAAAATGCCTTATAAAAATCCAATTAATCCCAAAAATGTGGCCGCCTCTTCCCTCTCATCTTCCTTGGGTACGAGTCATATTCCTTTGCCTTTAATTCTCCTTCATTATCCTCAATTTAAAGAAAAGCAAATTAAGCACCTTAATGCTTATTATATAATATCCCATATGTGAGTGGAAATTACTTTTCTTTATAATAAGGTGAGTGGAATTTCACCTACTTAAGATATTTTCGTTCCTTATCTTGGCAAAGGAACGTCCATCCTTATTCAAAATCAACCAATAACACTTTGGTTGAAGGCCCTTTAATTATTCATTTTTGCCCTAAATTGAATTAGGGTTTCAATTAGGATTAAATCTTGATTATTTTAATATCAAGATTCTCTCTCCTCCAACTTAATTCAAATGAGATGAAATTCGCATTTTATTTTCTCTACATGATGCCAAGAAACATTAAGGACCTTATTGATGTGGTAATTTGTATATTGAACCCTAGATTTTGGGTAAATTGCACATTACACCAAAACTAGGTTTTAATGCACAATATTGTCCAACAAGCTCTATCTTGGTGTCTAGGCTTGGGAAAACCATACCACTACATCATATTCATTCTTATGATGTCACAACATCAGAGGAACATTTTATCATGTGCAATTTGCAATTTAACCCCTCAAATTGGGTAATTTGCACTTTAGTCCAAAATAAGCAAACATTGCTTCAACATTGTTCAAACAAGACCAAAATTGAAACATAGGTTCCTCTTGAGCCTTAATTACTTTTCACAAGATGAGATTAAGCATATAATCATCTTTCTTAATCCAAACACCTAGGGTTAAAGCATAACCCATGTCAGGGATGTTACATTTATTCGGTGCATACACAAGGCATGGTTTAATCCCTTAATATCATCCAATGAATACACATAGCTTGTCTGTGGAGCCTTAGCTCCTTAAGAAGCCTTTCCAGTTGTTTTTTGGTCAAACTTACATTGACTATGATGGGATTTCTTTCTTTAGGGTCTAGAAACTCATACTTCAGACCTTCTGGTAGTTGTTTCAGCTCTGGGTTTGGTGTTGGTACTTTCGCTTTTGTCATGGTTAATTCTAAAGAAGCATACTTCACTGTCTCAACAACTTCCTCTTCATCGTTAAGATCTCCTTCATCTTGGTTCAGGTAGTCGAGAATCTCATCTACCTTGGGGTCGTCGATCTCTGAGTCCTCTTCGTTTAACGCCCTCATAAGATGGTCTTCCACTGATGTGTCCTCTTCTACCTCTTCGCAGTATTGGTTATAGCTGTCCACGAAGTAAGCAGATTCAAGCAGGGACGGTCCTTTCATTGAGTCCTTCACATTGAAATCTATGTGATCATCCCCGACCCTCAGGGTTATCACGCCTTCAGCGACGTCAATCAGTGCCCTTCTTGTTGCCAATAAAGGACGACCGATGATGATGGGGCATTTAGGGTCTTCAATAGTGTCGATAATAATAATGTCACATGGGATGAAGAACCTCCCTACGTGAATTGGGACATCTTCCACTACTCCCACGGGCCTTTTGAAGGTGTGGTCCGCCAACTCGATCCTCATATTAGTCCTGACCATATCAGTCAGTCCTAATTGTTGCATGAGGCTTAGAGGCATTAGACTAATGCTAGCCCCCAAGTCGGCGAGACCTTTCCTTTCGACGTTATCCCCTACAACAAAAGGTATGGTAAAAGCCCCAAGGTCCTTTTTCTTGGTTGGTAATTTAGCTTTTATGAAGGCTGTTGACATGCTGGCTAGATGTACAGTTTCAATCCTTCCTCCTCGTCTTTTCTTCATAACTAGATCCTTGAAGAACTTGGCATAGGTCGACATTTCTTCCAAGGCATCCAGAAATGGTACCTCCAGGTGGAGCTTTTCACTGATTCCACGAACTTCTCATACCTCTTCTTGAGGTGAGCCTTTACAAGCTTGTATGGAAAAGGTAATCTTGGCAAGTACTGACTCCTCTTGGCAAATAATTCCTCTTCAGATTCTGGTTCCCTAACTGGTGGGTGTTGGCTTTCTCCCCTTAGGCTAGATTTTCTGTAACCTTCTCTGGACCGGGTTCTTCAATTCTTGTCTCCTCAGGGCACTCTATTGTTCGTCCCGGTCTAAGGGTTGCCATCTTGACAGACTCCATGCTAGAAGGGTTCTTCCCCGAAGGATTCTTTACGAGCTCAACTAACTGAGAAAGTTGTTGGTCTATCTGACACTGGTGCATTTGCATGTCTGCCATTTGGACTTGCATAGTATTCAAAACACTTGAGTTGGATAGTGCGCTCTGTGCAAGTTGGTTATTTATTGTGTCATGTCTTTTGACGAAGTCAAAAAGTTGACCCACTAAGTCTGGCTGACTATTACTTTTGGTATGGCTCTGTCCTTATTCTTGCACTTGCCCTTAACTTGTGTTAGCAGCTTGGCGGGGTTGATACTTCCCCTGACCTTGATAATTGGTTTTCTTTGTCTGGAAGGTGCTCATCTTGGTATACAGTCCTTGCCCACTTCTTTTCTCGAAGCCAGGTGGTTGCTTGGGTGGGTTGTTCAACTGATGTGAGTTCTCTGCGGCATCCTTGTTGCCATAACTGAAGCATGGATGATCCGGCCTCTTGAAATTGGCGTAAGAGACGTTTTTAGCTTTATCCTCCCCAGAATCACTTTCGCTTGTCTCTTCAGGTCGAGTATACACACAATTATCTACTCCATGCCCTCCTTCAACACAGGTGACACATTTCATTACCTTCTCTATCTACTTCTTCCCTTTTCCTCCTGACTCCTTTAGTTGTCTGACATCTGTAGCTATCTTCTGTATCTGAGACGTGATCGCCTCGAGAGCCTTGGATTCTATTGATGGCCCTTCATTGGTGGCCTTCTTCGCATGCCCTCTGTCAGTACTATCATACTCAGTCCCACCTTATAGTTCAGCCATGTTCTCAATGATTTTTTAGATCTACTAGGCTTCTTCCCAAGAAAATTGCTTCCTGATGCTGCATTCAGCAAGACTCTCTCCTCCGGGGTTAGGCCATTGTAGAACGTCGTGATCAGAAAACCCTTCTTGTAATTGTGACGAGGGAAATCCCTTTGATACTCCTGGTATCTCTTCCAGACCTCATGCAGATTTTCTCCTGGTTTATGCGTGAAAGATGTGATCTTCTGCCTGTTCCGAACAGTCTTCTCGGTGGGATAGAACTTGTTCACGAACGCTTCTGCCAACACATTCCATCCATTTAAAGCTTGATGTGGTAGTTCAAGGTACCAGAATAGTGTCTTGTCCTCTAGAGAGAAAATGAAGCCTTTGCAATAGATGACTTCTTGTGGAACTCCTCGCATCTTGATGGTGTCGTAGATATTCTTAAAAGTGTCCAGGTGATGATAAGGGTTATTGTTCTTTGAACTTCCTTGAAAGTTTTTGTTCTGGATCATGGAGATTATAGTTGGCTTCAGTTTGAAGTTTGTTGCATTCAACCTTGGGATGATCATAGGGCATCTCGTGTTGTTGGCTTTTGTGGCAGCCAACTCCCGAAGAGTCTTTTCTTACTCTTAAAAATCATCACTGTCATTGTCCCTGTGAATTCTCTCGTGATGGTTTCTTCTGTGCCTGCGACGATGACGATGCTCCTTGTGGTGATGACCATCTTCAAGTTGTTCTCGTTCAACTCCTTCATGTTCTTCATAGAAACGATTGTCATTATAACGATCATTTCTATCTCAATCGTTTCTTGGTGGAGGTGGGTGTTGTCCAACTCTTGCATTCCGCTCGTCAGCGGAAAGGGGTGGCTCCACGCGAGGCAGCATTATGAATGAAGTTAGTTTGAACAAAGTGCTTCTTCCCGGGTACCTGAATAGAACGTACGATCAAGTTAGCAAATTGGGCTTGATGAAACGAACTATTCTATGCAGGTTCAGGTTAGAAGCCTTAAAGCAGCTGTGTTGTCAAGCTTATTGCTAAGCTTGAGGCACTGGAGTATAGTAAGTGGACTTGGGTTCTTTAACAGTATCGTTTTGCCTTATCCTTGACAACGGCGCCAAAAAGTTGACCGACCTAAATTGCGCGTCCAAAAGGAGCGGATTAAAGTAGTCAGACTTTTAAAGAGATAGCCTGACACTCAAGCCCCCGCAACGATAATGGGGTCTGATGTAGCAATCGAGGTCGAACACAGGGACAAGGTTGGTCGTGCTAAGAACGCGGAATAAACACTCTATACTCTAGCATAAAAGCGGATCAATATGTGTTCCCAAGGGAACGGTAGCTTGAGAACAAGAACAATAAGACAAAAGAAGTAAAAGAAACAAACTGTAACAAGTATATGGGAAAATTGGGGTTGGGGTTCACCAACCAAAGCATCTCTCCAACAAGCATACTATCTCTCTCTCCTGCATACTCATATCAAGATTACAAGAAACCATAATATATCTATTCCACTCTCTTTCGAGATGATGATAGATTTAGGCATAAAAGAATCCTCTCTCTCGAGAGGACAACTCAAAAACCAAGCAGCAAAACATATGGTTTAAAGCATTTAGAATTTCAACACTCTCGTGCATTCATACTACTCCATGACATGGGATAAAAGTGATATTACTCTCTCAATATATCAACAATTAAACATCACAAGATGGTAGCTAAGCATACAAGTGAAGCATTAAAATAGGTGCATGGAGATAATCTTGATAAGAATATGTATATTCAATAGAAAGAGATAATATACATGTTGGGAGAGCCTTAGTGGCTACTCCCAACCCAAGTTATGGTGTTTAGTCACTCATACTTGCGGATAACATGGCGGCGCTATAGAAAGATAGATCCATGAGATACCACGAAGAATGGAGGTGAGTACAGCGTGAGGAATTGATAGATCTAGGGGAGAAGAAATGTGATACTACACACTACTTCTTCAGATGTGGATCTACCACGGGGATGTCTCCTTCTCTCAAAGAAGTGGTGGGTGTGGGCGATTGTATTCTCTCTCCTCGGCTTTCGCTCTGGATATCCAAGGCTGATGGATGGTCTGCAATGGGTCTGGGATGCGGCAACACTTCGTGGTATCAGGATCAGATCTCTCTGATCTCCCCCTTTGACAAGACAGGTGGGGCGCTATTTATAGGCACCTTCCACCGACTTAAGACCGCGGTCACGATCTTTCCTTTATTCTTCCTTGGTCGCGGTCTTCTTTGGCCGCGATCCTCCTCAGAACCTCAGTCGTGGTCTTTGAGTTCCTGTGGTCGCAATCTTTGGAGAGACTACGGTCGCGATCTTTGGGGAGACCGCGGTCGCGATTGTGTTGAATAACCGCGGTCGCGGTTGGGTTGATTCCAGAAATCATAAAACAAGGTTTTAGTCAAGAAGATAGATAACATGTGTGCAAAGTTGACTAAAGTTATACTAAAAGTGGTGTAAAATATATATAGAAAATACGTAAAGTGTGGTGTTATCAAGTACTAATCCTTGATGCAGTCAAATTGCACCATGAACGAGCCAGTTCATCTCATGAACATATCGTCTCACGACCACCAGTCGATCGGTTCACTTTGTACCATGAACTGGTCATCTCACGACTGCCAGCCAATCGGTTCACTTAGTGAACCGACCAATTGGAGCCCCAGTCCATTCAGATTTCATTCAACTCGTCATTCAATCAACATGACACTCCAACTAGTCGTTTCATTACATGAGCCGATTGGTTGGGAGACTAGTCAATTGATTTGTAGCTTGAAGTGAATACCTAAACACTTTGATAATTAATCCAATTATCATTCATGATTAAAACTCTTCTTCTAGGTCAGTTCCTATATGTGTGACCTTATAGGTCCCATATTATGTTGACAATGAATGTTCATAATCAGTTATAACATCACAAGCAATGAGTGGTGCCTAGTTGCACATTAATGCTACTCAAGTAAATGGAAAGTTGAAGAATAACTTCAACCTACAATCTGTGCTTGGTGTTACGGTGTTTGTATAATTCCTTTGTTGATAATATCTAGATTGAACTCGAGGTATGGAGTAGTCACTTCTTCAACATTCAATCTTGTTCCTTGAAACAAAGCAGACTGACTGAGATATACATAAGCTCAAATCACATATTGACTCACATGTGCATGGCCATGCATTTATCAGTCTCACTTATCAAGAGGCCTAGGATATCATACTCCTATAAGATGGACAAATCTCATCTACATCACTCACACTCCGTCTCCATGCGTCACAGTCACCCAATCATCATCATTATGGCAACCTTTATCCAGGATTACGTTGGATGATGTCAAAGCATATCGAACGACACGTGATGGGTGTAGTGACTTCAAATCTAAGAACCACAATCATCACCAACACTATGAGAGCTGACTATGACTACCACTGTAATGGTTTCCAAGTGTCACTCTCATGGTGGTTCTGTCTGGGTACACTATTCTCTAACATGTATTTATGTGTTTGGTTTGATATCACATATCATGACTGATGAGATTCTATCATCAACCAACACATGCTCTAGTCTTATGTATTACTGTTGTCCACATTGCTTCCACGATAATAACCAACTAGGGACATAACAAGAATGTATACTCTTGACATATGTATGATTCCATTGTTCAGGTCCTCAACCCGAAGACATACGTCATTTAGTAATATCATCTTTAGACATTTATTATGTTACATCATTATATCAAAATTGAGTAGAACAAAATAAATTGTAAGTTTGCCTTTATTATTAATCAAATCATTTACAAGTTAGGCCATTACAATCACCACATGATTGGCTCTATAGGCATGCATACCAACAGACTCCCACTTGCACTTAGAGCCATTCACCCACGAATCTTATTGCAAGTGATATAACATTTATGTCATGCTTTTGTTGTGAAACTACCTTTTTCAAGGGGTTAGCAACATTGCTCTTAGTTGTTACTCTACAAATCTTCACATCTCCTCACTATATGATCTCTCGTATGAGATGGAATTGCCTTTGTATATACTTGGAACACTGATGGGATATGGGTTTCTTAGCTTGTGTAATAGCTTCATTATTGTCACAATATAGCTCAATTGTGTCGTTGATGCTTAGAACAACGCTAAGATCCAAGTTTAGAGATGAACTTCTTGATCCATACAACCTTCTTTGTAACATTCGATGCAGCAATATACTCAACATCTGTTGTAGAATTGGTAACTATCTCTTGTATTGAACTCTTCCAACTCACAGCTCTATTGTTTAGGCAATACACAAATCCATATTATGATCTATAATTATCTTTATCACTTTGGAAGGTTGCATCAGTGTAAACCATTTACCACCGACTTTTCCTCTCCTCTGTAGACCAAAAACTGATCTTTAGTTCTTCTCAAGTACTTCAAGATGTTCTTGACGACTGTCTAGTGAGCATCACCTGGATCTGACTAATATCTGCTTGCCATGCTCAAGGCATATGAGACATTGGGATGGTGCACAACATTGCATACATGATTGATCCAATTGATGAAACATATGGAATCAAACTCATGCGTTCCCTTTTTCACAATAATTAGGACATTGAACTTTAGAGATGGTAACTCCATGATGCATGGACATGTTTCCTTTCTTTGAGCTCTCCATGTTGAACCACTTCAACACTTTGTCAATGTATGTGCTTTGACTTAGTCCAAGAAGCCTTCTATATCTATCTCTACAGATCTTGATCCCTAAGATGTAGGATGCTTCTCCCAAGCCATGTCTTTACCTTTTGTAAAGTAGGAACATCATTCCCCATCAATAGTATGTCATCTACATACAATATGAGGAATGTCACTATGCCCCCACTAACCTTGTTGTACACACAAGGTTCATCTTCATTTTGACAAAAGCCAAACTCTTTGATTGTCTTATCAAAACAAAGATTCTAGCTCCGAGATGCTTGCTTCAATCCATAGATTGACCTTTGTAGCTTACAAACTTTATTTGCATCCTTTGGATTTATACAATCCTCGAGTTGTGTCATATACACATCCTCGAGAAGATTTCGGTTAAGGGATGCGACTTTAATATCCATGTTCCAAATCTCATAGTCATGACAAAATACAATAGCAACCATGATCATGATGGATTCAACCATGGCCATTGGAGAAAAGGTTTCGTCACAATCAACACATTAAACTTGTCTGAAACCATTTGCAACCAATCTGCCCTTATAGGTTTGTACTTTACCATCCATGTCGGTCTTATTCTTGAAGACCCACTTGCATGCTATGGGTTTTACCCCTTTAGGTGGATCCACCAACTTCCATACCTTGTTGGTATACTTAGATTCCATCTCAGATCTCATGCCTCACGCCATTTCTCAGACCCTAGCCCCTCAGTAGCTTCTAGATAGGTTGTTGGCTCATCATATATGACCAACTCACCACCTTCCCGTGTTACAAGATAACCAAATCTATCAAGATCAAGGTGTGTCCTACTAGATCTATGAGGTTCCTATGTTACTTGAGGAATTTGAGATTCCACAATGACTTGTGATTCTCCTCGTTCCTCTTGTACATCTGCAGGTTCAATATTTTCTTGATGGTATCGAATCTCTTCAAGTTCTACTTTCCTTCCATTGTTTCCTTTGGAAATACATTCCTTTTCTAGGAATACAACATCTCTGGAAATAAAAACTTTGTTGTCAGTTGGGTTATACAAGTAGTATCCCTTTGTTTCCTTGGAATATCCAACAAAGTTACATATATCAGATATAGGGCCAATCTTTTCAGTAAACATTTTCTTCACATAAGCTTCACATCCCCATATCCTCATAAAATACATTTTGGGACGCTTCCTAGTCCATATCTCATATGGTGTCTTTTGAACTGAATTAGATGTACGCGGTTAAGTATAAATGTGGTAGTTTCTAGAATATAACCGCATAAGGAAGTCAAAATATGAGTGAAACTCATCATTGATCACACCATATCTAGCAATTTGTGATTCCTTCTTTCTAATACACCATTATGTTGTGGTGTTTCGTGTATCCCGCCAGAGGTGCAGGCACTAATCAATTTGACTTGACTAGGTGCACTCCACGAGATCACAACACACTTGGGATAGTTTTTAAAATTTATAAAGACCTAAACCAACACACCTACTTCTACTAAAACACTACACATGCAAGCACAGTGGGTCGTGTCGTGGTATAGGAGGGCAACAAGTATAGGATCGACCCACAGGGAGAAAAGGGGGCACTAGAGATAGGTTTGTTTTTGGCTAGGTTCCTACTGTGGAGTCTAGGGTTTAAGGGTTTGATGGTTGGTTTGTTTAATTACTCTAAGGGTTGAACAAGAAAGCAAGTAAAGGAGAGCAAACAAGATCAGAACCTAAGTTAACCTTAGACAATCAATTCTACTTAGTAAGAAAAGCTAATGTAAGCAAGGAAAAGAGCAAGCTATACTAAAGCGGGCAAGAAGAGGTCTACATTACTGTAAGCTAGAAAGGAGAGTAAAAGAGCAATTAAAGACCTAAACTAGCAAGAACAAAGCAAGAACAAGGCAACAGACTAACGAAGTGTGTAAAGAGCTAACTAAGCTAACACTAGCTATGCCAGAAGGCAATTAGGGTCTAAAGCAATAAAGGGATGTGTTGGTTGTTTGGGGGATGCACTTATCAATTACGTTGGGGGTGACATGTGAACATTATGCTTTCATTTAGATTACCAAATCAAACAACAAGCTATAGTCTAATTAATTGCCCTTGACTACTAACATGCCATGGATAGGATAGGTTTTGTATAGGGAAACTAGTCCCTAATACCTCCTACTACCCTTATGAGTCTCATTTAGGGTAGGGCCTAGGTGCAATTCAATTAGAGTATAAACAAACTTAGGTTTCTAGGTTATAGGATCTTAGGGTGATCAGGGGTTGAGGGTGGTTATGGGAGTGGTGTGAGGTTTTAGGCCTCACATCACCCACAATCTAGACTTGAGAAAGATCCATGCTAAGCACACTAAATTTGTGGCATACAACTCATAAAAACATAATTAACTAATACGGAAGCGTTCATCAAGCAGCGAATTAGCAAAAATCACTAAAAATTAAAACTTTTTGCAAAGAGATCCATTCACAGGAAAACCCTTTCATTCAGAACCAAAGTAAAACCTTACATCCCGGTTCATATATATACATATCATGTACTTTTTCTTCTCGAGGAATACAAACATTAACTACTCTGTCTTAAATCTACACAAGTAGTATAAAACCCTCGAGACACTAAACCAAAATCTCGATATCACTAACTACTACTCCGAGGACCTGAGAGTACAGAGACGACACATAGGACTCTATATACATCTGAACATGACATGACAACCAATGTCTCCACCTGAGACTTCACTGCTGTCCCTGATGCTGCTGTTGTTGTCTTTCACCTCCTGAAGGATTCCTGTCTCCTCGTCCGCGTCCACCTAAAAATGTGGTTCCCACGGGGGTGAGACAATTATAAAAATTGCCCCAGCGAGAGATATAATTCTCCGCCAGAAACATTGTTATTGCAACTTAAGAAGATAAATATGAACAGAGAAATCATATTTATTTGACAGCAGGTAAATGTCTAACAGTTTAGAACAACATTCTATATCAGAAGCAATGCAGTTAAAATAGAATCAACATATCATTTATCCTTTAAGGAATATGAAGAACATGTATAACATCTATTCAAACTACATGATCATTATCACTGCATTAACTCTCTTCAGGCTTAGATCATATATCTAAAGCCTGGCATTATCATTGTGGAGTCATGGCCCGTAGCCATACTCTTTTCATAAAGTGTTGGGATCTTAATCCCTTATTTCAACACTGGGAATTCTTATCCCTTCACAATTTCAATACCATAACCATGAAATCCTGGGTATTCAAATCCTTAGCTCATCACCTGAGCATTGTTACCACATTCTCAAGTAACTAACACCTTTAGGTCATCTGACCAAGATAAACATGATACTTGTTACACAAGCAGCCATCATGACACTTGAGGTCATTAACTCTCTTGCTACCTCTTACCAGGCAACAAGGTATATTATGGCACACAAGGCTCAATAAGAAAATTCAAACTAATAAAACATCATAGCTCATACCTGGCTATGCTCATCGTCTCATGATACCTGCATGGTTAGCACATATGATAGCAGCACATCAATTATCCATCAATATCATGCAAAAACAATGTATTGATAATTCAAGGGTATTACCCTTAATCCTTTACCAGGATTAGAATTTCCATCACACATCTCATGTATCAGTATTACCCTTAATCCTTTACTAGGATTAGGATTTCCATCACACATCTCATGTATCATTCATCCAATTATATTGGATTTATAACACAATAAGATATACCAGTATTTGGGGTGTTGGATATGATATCTATCATATCTTGATGTATCACTTCCCTCATCACCATTAACTTTCTTGATTCCATATACTTAGCTAGTATTAGGGTATTACCCATCCTAATACTTTATGCACCAGTTCATCACATTCATCATGTAAAGTAGTGATCATTAGTCACTCACTTGGAATATACAACTAATGACAATACTATGGATTCATCCATAAGTCAGGAATTAACAAAAAGACCATCATAGGTTCTCTTCAAAACAAACTATAAGTCAAGCATATAGTACCACGACCGTGCAACCAAAAATGGTTGTGCCAAGGGAAGCTACCACGGTCGTGCTACCTTACACGGTCGTGCAAAGGAAAAATACCACGGCCGTGCTACCTAACACGGTCGTGCTACAGGAGTTCACCTATTGAAGCATATTCAAGTATGAATTCTATTCTTTCATTAGGGATTAGGGTTTCACATACCATCTCCCTTCTTTAGAATATAGACTGCATATAGCATCACCCTTCATTAGGGTTTCATATCACATTGCCCATAATTAGGGTTTATTAATCATTCCCAATTAGGGTTTCTCATAGAATCACCCTCAATTAGGGATTCACATGGATACACCTTCAATTAGGGTTTCATATGGATGCCTCCTCATCTAGTGTCTCACATGGATACACCCTCAACTAGGGTTTCACATGGATGCACCCTCAACTAGGGTTTAAGTTCAATAACCCTGTCAATTAGGGTTTATGTTCATATTTAGGGTTTCATGATCTCTTTGCTTAAGTATCATAACCCTTAATCACCACATGAATCATATTCATGTATGAATTCATGCTATCAACTTCTTAATTTGATTAGGTCATATCAACTCTTCTGTCGAGTACATACAACTATGATTAACATAGTGTATCAAGTCATTGATCCTATAAGCAATTAGGGATTCATCCCTTAATTGGCACTTAATCACTTAGGTACTATTAGGATTTAAACCTTTGTAACTTCATTGATTACCATTACTAATCATCATTGGATCAATAGAACATTCATCATCTTAATTCTCAAAGATTCAATCACACTGGACCTCCATTACATAATGTATCCAATTGAATTAGGGTTTCCAATGTTGATTCCTTCAATCATTGGATTCATGGAACCAATCATCAATTGGACCTATCCTCATACTTCAATTGAGTTTAATAGGTTAACCTTCAACTGATTTGACCCTCAACTGACCCTCAATTGATCATCAATTAGGGTTTGATTCAATTGAATTAGGGTTTGGAATCGATGATCCAACAACACTAATCAATGCAAGATTGATTACTTTGAAACTATTGAACCATCATCCAAATGGGATATGACCTGACCCCAAACGGTCTTGAGGTCGTTTGGATGACCTCCAAACGGTCTTGAGACCGTTTGCCCATCATATCACTCAAATCTAAGCCAACCAAATAAAGTTTGGTTCATTGGATTGATCACCAAATCAGCATTGCATTGTATAACAACTTGGTACCTTTAGACCTTCAATCACCTAACCATACTCAAACCTAGACCTCCAAACGGTATTGGGTGACCAACAAACGGTCTTGAGACCGTTTGGATGAGCTCCAAACGGTCTTGAGACCGTTTGGCCCATCCAACTTTTGGATTTTAGTGAAAAATCATCAAGGATTGATCTATCGAGTTGATCAACAATTCAGCATTTAGTTGCAGTATGATTTGGTACCTTTGGACCTTCAATTGGTCAACTGTACTAGACCCCAGACCTCCAAATGGTCTTGGGGTGATCCCCAAACGGTCTTGAGACCGTTTGGGTGATCCCCAAATGGTCTTGAAACCGTTTGGGCTAATCAACCCAAAATCTCAACTTAACTCATTGGAATTTCAGCACTATTTTCAATTAGGGTTTGCCTAATTTATTAGCCTTCAACTCATGATTCCTTTAAAGTTAACCCCTAAAATTTTGAGGTTCATTAACCAAAATCATTAGGAACAGGAATCTAAAACGGTCAACGCTTGGTCAACTCTACCAAACGGTCTTGAAACCGTTTTCCCAAAAAGGTCAAGTTAATTAGGTTGAAAATCAGCACTTAATCCAATTAGGTTTCCCTAATTGATTAGGCTTCAACTCACGATTCCTTTAGAGTTAACCTCTCAAATTTGGAGCGTTATTAACTAACATCATTAGGAACAGGAATCGCAAACGGTCAACGCTTGATCAACTCCAATAAACGGTCTTGAAACCGTTTTCCCAAAAAGGTCAAGTTAATCAGATTGAAAATCAGCACTTAATCTAATTAGGTTTTCCTAATTGATTAACCTTCAACTCACGATTCCTTGGGAGTTAATCCCTCAAATTTGGTGAGTCATTAGAAAACATAATTAGGATCAATAATCTCAAACGGTCAATGCTTGGTCAACTCAATCAAATGGTCTTGAAACCGTTTGCCCAAACAGGTCAAGTTGATCAGGTTGAAAATCAGCATTTAATTCAATTCGATTTGTCTAATTGATTGGCCTTCAACTCCTGTTCCCTTTAAAGGTTAACCCCTCAAATTTGGAGGTTCATTAGACTACATAATTAGGAACAAGATTCCCAAACGGTCAACGCTTATTCAACCATCTCAAACGGTCTTGAAACCGTTTTCTCCCAAACAGTTTCAAACCGTTTGCCCTAAAACGGTTTGCTGAAACCGCATAGCCAATCAAATTAAAACGATTTGGAGTAGCTATCAAAACCGTTTGGCTTGGTACTTTTCCTTGGATAAGCATCTAGGATGATGTCATCATCCCCTTCCTTTGAACAACCAAGAACAGCAACCGTTCTTGATGGAAATTGCAGCAAAGAAACAAGTATGTATCAAATTGAAGAAAACAATCAACAAAGCATAGATGATTGATGCAATAGCAATGATTAAGGGTTTGAGTTATAAAACCCACCTCCAATTGAGCTCCAAAGCTCCAAGCTCACGCCATTAATGGTGGATGAGGCTCTTGCAACTCTCCCTAGGCTCGTCCACAAGCTTTTGATTGTAAAAGTTGGCTAGGGTTGAAGAGGAGATCGAAATAAGAAGGAATCCATAATTTATTTTTGATTTCCACCATGAAATCAAGGAGAACGAAGGTCAAGAGCTTACCACCAGGTTGGGAGGCGTCCTCCTGTTCCTCCCTAGCTCCTTGGTCGGTTTTGCAAGCAAGGGAAAGAAGAAAATCCGAAATAGCTTTTCATTTGGCTTGAAAAAGGCACTTTTATAAGGAAATTGATGAGAGAGAAAATGCATTATTAAAATGCATTAAATTCCAAAAATATGGCCGCCTCTTCCCCCTAAAATCCCTTAAGGACGAGGCACCTTCCTTTGCCTTTAATTCTCCTTCATTATCCTCAATTTAAAGAAAAGCAAATTAAGCACCTTAATGCTTATTATATTAATATTCCATATGTGAGTGGAAATTACTTTTCTTTATAATAAGGTGAGTGGAATTTCACCTCCTTAGGATATTTTCGTTCCTTATCTTGGAAAAAGAACGTCCATCCTTATTCAAAATCAACCAATAACATTTTGTTTGAAGGCCCTTTAATTAATACATTCATTTTTGCCCTAATTTGAATTAGGGTTTCACTTATGATTAAATCTTGATTATTTTAATATCAAGATTCTCTCTCCTCCAACTTAATTTAAATGAGGCACCCATCTCATTTTATTTGCTCTACATGATGCCAAGAAATATTAGGGACCTGATTGAAGTGGTAATTTGCATATTGAACCCTAGGTTTTGGGTAAATTGCACTTTACACCAAAACTGGATTTTAATGCACAAAATTGTCGAACAAGCTCTATCTTGATGTCCAGACTTGTAGAAACCTTACCACTACATCATATTCATTCTCATGGGGTCTCAACATCAGAGGAACATCTTATCATGCAACATTTGCAAGTTGACCCCTCAACTGGGGTAATTTTCACTTTAGTCCAAAATAAGCAAACATTACTTCAACATTGTTCAAACAGGACCAAAATTGAAACATAAGTTTCTCATGAGCCCTAATTACTTTTCCCAAGATAAGATTAAGAATCTACTCAACCCTATTAAGAAAAACATCTAGGGTTAACTCATAACCCAGGTCAAGGATGTTACAAAATTCATCTAAACTAGCTACTTAGATCTCTTAAGTAGGGTTAGAATAATTGATTAGCATGTAGGAAGATGGGTGGCTAGCTAGGGATCCATGAATTGGACCTAGGAGAAAATCCCAAAATTCACGCATATGAGCAATTTCCCTAAATTCATAGGTGATTTCACGCACAAACCAATAAGAAATTCGTGAAGATTGAGATAGAAATAGAACATAATCATTAGAAAATGAAATGACAATGTTTACATATCATCTTCCCCCAACATGGTATCAAAGTAACATTTTCATCCCCAAACATCCCACCTAAGGGGCCTAGCTACTCATGGAAATGCAAAATACAAAAAGAAAGGAGAAGAAGTAGAAGAAGCCATGAAGCTCAGTGTAGATGGAGTGATCATCCTCTTCAGCTACTGTAAGACATCCTCCTCCTTCCTTCAAGGTGCAAGGGCATGAAATGAAGGTGGAAAGTGACCAAAACATCGAGAAACTCGGGTTTTGGTGATGGAAATGGTGAAATGGAGTGGAATGGAGGTGGAAATGAAGTGTAATGGATGGAATGTGAAAATGGGGATCTAGGAGGGGTTAGAAGGTAGCTATGGGTGGCCAACCTTATGCTCTATCCACCACCCAAGTATATATAGGTGGTGGGGAAGCATTAGGTTAAGTGTGGGTAAAATTGGTAGAGCAATGTTGAAGATTGTATGTAGCACAACTGTGGTGGGAAGCACGACCGTGGTGGTGTGGAATAATTGAGGTGAGAAGTGGAGGAAAATCACAGTAAAATTTGGGAGTTTTATACATGAAGTGGCATGACTGTCATGGTCACCATAGATGTGGTGGGGCAAGGGTAGAACGGTCTTGCTGGTCACCACGGTCGTTTTGGCTCTGGAGTTGGCCGCCCATTGTATGCCACATGACCATGCAATGCAACACGGCCATGTTGGGTCATGGTAGCATGGCCATGCTATGTTGCACGGCTATGTTGGGTCATGGTAGCACGATCGTGCTATGTTGCATGACCATGTTGGGTCATGGTAGCATGGCCCTACTGTGTTGCACAGCCATGCCGCTCTCTGCATCAACACTTTGATCTTGTACTTGGTTCATTCTTGGATATCTTTGCTTCAATTGATCTTTGGCTACTAGGGGTAGGTTGAGGGAGTCTTGGACTTTACGTTGGGCCTCTACAAGGGTATGAAACCCTAGTATAACTCTTCCCCTATCTCTCTTCCATCCAAGCATCGCCCAAATACCTTAAAACATGCAAATAATGTCCATAAGTGCATTTTACACAAATGTGAATATTAGGGAAAATAACATGTAATCTAACAAGTATACATGTGATTGAAATGCAATATGACACAAGATGGAGCCCTAAAATAGGGCTGCATCACCATCCCAAACTTAAAACATACTTGTCCTCAAGTATGCTCCAACTCAACCTCTCTACAATTTTTCCACAATCAAGAAGTGACAAATGCAATGTAATAGATGAATAATGACTAAATGGGCTCAAAGATGACCAGGTACATGCATTACACCTCTCTCCTCTCATCTTTCACAAACCTATCATGATTAGAGCTTTGAGCATGCAAACTTCAAATATAGAGCATAGAAAACATAATCAATCCACATGGCTGACACATCACTCCGGGTAAATGGTTTCATGGTAGAAAAGGTCAAAAATGACTAATTTGTTGTTTTACATTCATGCATTCAATTTCATATGTGCATCCATAATAAGTAACCCACATCTATGCGAAAAAGGGCAAAATGATCTAGGTTTGATATTTCCTATCTCCATGGCCATGCAAAAGGAAGAAAGGGTTTTCGTAAGAGTTTAGAGTGCTTTTACATACTCATGTTTTCTTTATTGAGATGCTCTTAAATAGGAGCATCTTTTATTTTCTTTTTGCATTTTTTATTCCTTTTTCCTTCTTCTTTGCCCTTGGCATAGGTAGGGCATATGGTGGTGAGAGTGAATTAGGGAGATATAGATGTGACCACCCCAAACTTTTGAAGGCGTCCACGGCTGAATATGTGCACTTTGGCGTCCTTTCATGAAGAAGAGAGGTAAAAAGATGGTAGAAGAAAAGTGAGTCAAAGAGGGTTTATTAGTGTGGACATCAACATGAGATCTCCTACATGAAAGTTACTCCAATAATTTTATCAAACAATGACACACCACATGAATGAGCAGTATGAAAACCACAATTTTATCATGAGATTCTATAAAACTCTATAAGCATCACGACTCGCTTCAATCACAATTCAACCAGACAATTCACAAGCATGAGAGATGCGGTTCACATGTAAAAATTTAAGATTGAGGTCATTTTCATAAACCATGATAATTCACTTGCATTTGTCAAAAGTCCTCACTTTCAATCCAAAAAGTAGAGATTGGGTCAAAACATGCTTTCATGCAAGAAGTTCTAAGTTTGGGCAAAATTGGCCAAAATGGTGCCAAATCACCTTCAATCACATCTAGACCTAAATTATGGAACATAAAGCAAGAAATAGGAAAATCCTAGCTAAAACATGCAAAAAATTACAAAAATCTACATGATATGCAATGCATGTCAAAAAGAGTATTTTTTTTGAAAATTACGCAAAAAATGCATAAAATTGATCTATATGATATGCATGTATATAAAGCAAGCATACAAAGTATGAATACACAAGTATCAGAGATGGTTATACTATTTGATCATTTTGTGCAAAAATTAAAACAAGGAACACAGAGGAAAGTCTGGCAAAGCAAGGGCTTACCGCCCTACCACCCAAAACTATTAAACCATGTCGTCCTCAACATGAAATAGAAGTTTAGGATGATAGGGCAGAGGACATGGAGTCGGGGTAGACAAACACCAAGTGGGGGAGGGAGATCTCAAGGTGTCATGTACATGACCGAGTCACCACGGCCGTTCTGGACAAAATGACTGTTCTAGCTTGCCAAAAACACGGCCGTGCTGTGCAGAATGATCGTGATGGTCTCCATCTTGTTGCTTTTCTACTATTTTGCAATCTTCTCTTCAATTTTGATCTTCTCCTTGGTTGGCTCTTCAATGCATCATCTTTCCTCCACTATACTTGTTCTAAAATGATTCACAAATAGAAAAATCATAAAGTATAGTGTGTGTGTGTGTTTTCTTGGAAAAGTGTAAAATATAAACCAAAAGTATAAAAAATTGAAGGTTGGGAACAAAATTCCAAAACCTATGTGGGTTGCCTCCCACAACTATTGAGTTTCATTCCTTCAGTAGGGCTTCTTGGATATTTTTGCATCATTCATCCATTTGTCATCCTCATGTATCCATTCTTGCAATAAATGCATATCTCATTTGCATTCAAACTATGCTCCTCATCCCTTTGATCACTAAAAGTGTCATCAATTCCTTCATCCAGATCTCCCTCTCAATGACCAGTTGGACTCTTGAAGTGACCATGTCCAATATTCATATCTCGAAATCGCCATGTTGAGGTCTTGTATATGTTGATCTTTATCTTCATGTCTATGAAAGAGACTGTCATTATGCCACTGTGAACATGTATCTCATCATTAGTTGTAGATAAGAATGCTCTTACCAAGATGATGGGAATCTTCATATCATCTGGCTCCATGTCAAGAACAATGAAATCTATCGGGAACATTGTGCCTCTTTCCTTGTTTATCATCACCAAAACATCATCCACTCTTCCTCTTGGCACTTTGATAGAATAGTCCACCAAAACTTGCCTAAGCCCAGCTCAACATGGACACTATATACCATAAAATTCACACTAGATCCTAAATCAAGTAGGAATTTTTCTATGCAATGCCCCCCAATGTAGCTAGGTATGTGGGGTTGCTGGGTCTTTCCTCTTCACGAGAAGTGAGTGTTGGAGGATAGAGCTCACTTGTTCAGTCAATTTGAATCTCTTTGGTATTCTCCTTGTTAACCTTCTCTTCACATTACATAGGTTCTTAAGATACTTGGCATATGATGGGATCTGCTTGATAGCATCCAACAATGGAATGTTCACCCTCACTTGACAAAACACCTCAAGAATGTCAACATTGTGCTTTTGTCTCCTTTGCACTTCTGATGGCTCATCTAATGCTTTAATGAATGGTAGCTCACTAGTTTTGGCCTTACTTGAATCAATAATAGGTGGAATAGTAGGGATGGTAGGACCTATAAATGGAGTGTGAGGTGGAGCACATGGTATCACAAACTCAATATGAAGCATCACAAAATCATTTTCAGCAATCTCAATCACAATATCACCACTTGGTTGCCTTTTCTGTGTTGTATCAACATTTCTTTGACTTGCAGGCTGCTCAAGAGTTCTCCCACTCCTAAGAACCATCACATAACTTCCTTTCTCATGGTGAAGAGATGGAGCTTGTTGGGGTTGTGGAGGAGATGGGGGTGACACTTGGCATAGAAAGTGAGGTGGAGGGGAGAATTGAGGTTGGAAGGTGAATTGATTGAAAAGTTGTGGTGATGGAGGAGGAGGAAGAGTGTAAGGCTTGGGATGGCCTTGGAAATGGTAAATGGGTTGCACTTTCATTGGAGGTGGACTATAAAGAACTTGTGTGGAATGCATGGGTCCACTTTCTTCATTAAAACTCATTATGGTCTTTGAAGACAATTTTTCCTCTTGGAGAGCAAGTATGGAGGATAGATGCTCTATCCTCCCCTCAAGCCTTGTAACATTCTTTTGGACATCATCAAAAATTATAATCTAGAGAGAACTTCTTCCTCAAACCTTGAGCTATATCTTAGACTTTGTGGTTCTTGGTAGCTATAGGCTGAGGTGTCTTCATTTTTTCACCATGGATCTCAATAGAATTGACTGAGTGACAAGGAACACTTCTCACTTAGTTCTTCATGAAGCTCACCATGTCACCAAGAATCTTCATCACTTGTGGGCTTGAATCACTATGAGCTAGAGATGTCACGCCAAAGGGGCGATCACCGTCATTCATCGAGCTAGAAGCTATTCTTGAACTTTCTGCCAGTTGCTCAAATAAGGGCCATGTCTCCTCAGGTGGTCTAGACATAAAAACTCCTCCACAATAACCATTTATTATAGCTTAACCCTTAAAAGGACTGAACTAGATGCCATAAAGGGATCTCATGATGCGAGCACTCTCTCAACATCTTTTAGAATCTCTCTCAAGCATCATGAAATCACTTGTTGCCCATTTGACTGATACTCACTATGGCATGCCTCATTTGTGTTAACCTTGCAACGGTGTAGGATTTCCTCAAGAAGGCACTCTTCATATCTTCCCAACTCATGATGTCCCTCTTTGAATCATACCAATCTTTGGCTTTGTCTTTGAGGGAGAATGAGAACAAAGTCAACCAGATTATGTCATCACTGGATGTCAGCGTCTTGAAGGTGGAGCATACTTTAAGAGATTAGTCCAAGTGCTTGTAAGGGTTCTCACTCTCTGAGCCATAGAAGGCGGGCATGAGCCCAAGAAGACCTGGAGGGATGGAGAATTACTCCCATGTCATTTGATCAACTCTGTTAGCAATTGGCGATTTGTAGTTGCTAGGCATGAAGTAATCATGAAGTGGCTTGTGAGGTGCATTTTGGCCTTCCATCTTGTCTTCCTCGAGTAGCTTATCACATGAACAAGGCACAACCAAACAAAAGAAAACAAGTTAGCAAACCAATTTGCACAAAGAATACAAAGAATAAAGAATAAATAATAGCAATGATGAGGGCAGTAGGAGAAGATCAAAGAAAAACTAACTAGCTAGGATGAGCGCCACCGGAAAGCTTGTTGCATCCCGCCAAAGGTGCACACACTAATCAATTAGACTTGACTAGATGTACCCCATGAGATTGAAACACACTTGGGATAACTTTCAAAATTTATAAACACCTAAACCAACAGACCTACTTTTACTAAAACACTACACCCGCAAGTGCAGGGGGTTGTGTCTTAGTATAGGAGGGCGACAAGTATAGGGTCGATCCACGAGGAGAAAAGGGGCACTAGAGCTTGGTTAGTTTTTGGCTAGGTTCCTACTGTGGAGTCCAGGGTTTAAGCATTTGATGGTTGATTTGTTTGATTACACTAAGGTTTAACAATAAAAAAGTTAAAGGAGAGAAAACAAGATCAAAACCTAAGTTAACCCTAGACAGTTAATTCTACTAAGTAAGAAAAGACAAGGCACACAAGGAAAAGAGCAAGCTATACTAAAGCAGGAAACCAAAGGTCTACACTACACTAAGCTATCAAACAGGGTAAAAGAGCAATTAAAGACCTAAACTAGCAAGAATAAAGCAAGAACAAGTCAATGGACTAACTAAGCAAGTAAAGAGCTAATTAAGCTAACACTAGCTACGCTAGAAGGTAATTAGGGTTTTAAAATAATAAAGGGATGTACGGGATATTTGGGGGTGCACTTATAAATTAGGTTGGGGTTGACATGTGAACATTATGCCTTCATTCCAAACCAAAAAACAAGCTAGAGTCTAAGGAATTGCCCTAGACTACTAACTGGACATGGATATGATAGGTTGTGTATAGGGGAACTAGTCCCTAACACCTACTACCCTTATGAGGCTCAATTGGGTTAAGGTCTAGGTGAAATTCAATTAGAGTCTAAACAATCCTAGGTTTTTAGGTTAGAGGTTCTTAGGGTGATTAGGGGCTGAGGGTAGTAATTGGAGTGGATGTGAGGTTTTAGGCCTCACATCACCCACATTCTAGCCTTGAGAAAGCTCTATGCTAAGCACACTAAATTCATCTAAACTAGCTACTTAGATATCTCAACTAGGGTTAGAAGAATTAATTAGCACGTAGGAAGATGGGTGACTAATTAGGGATCCATGAATTGGACCTAGGAGCAAATTTCGTACTTCACACATATAAGCAATTTCCCTAAATTCCTAGGCGATTTCACACACAAACCTATAAGTAATTCATGAAGAACGAGATAGAAATAGATAAAGAACATATTCATTAGCAAACAAAATTACAATGTTTACATATTATTTCCCACCAATATGGTATCAAAGTAACATTTTGAGCCCCAAACAACCCACCTAAGGGGCCTAGCTACTCATGGAAATGCAAAATACAAAAAGAAAGGAGAAAGAAGTAGAAGAAGCCATGGAGCTCGATGTAGATGGAGTGATCCTCCTCTTCAGTTGCTACAAGACGTCCTCTTCCTTCGTCTAAGGTGCAAGCGCATGGAATGAAGGTGGAAAGTGGTCAAAACACTGAAAAACTAGGGTTTCAGTGATGGAAATGGTGAAATGGGGTGGAATGGAGGTGGAAATGAAGTAGAATGGATGGAATGTGAAAATGGGAAGCTAGGAGGGGGTAGAAGGTAGCTAGGGGTGGCCATCCTTATGCTCTAGTTGCCACCCAAGTATAAATAGGTGGTGGGGAAGCATTAGGTTAAGTGGGGGTAAAATGGGTAAACAGTACAAAAGATTGTATGTAGCATGACCGTGGCTGGCAACACGGTGGTGGTGGTGTGGAACAACCGAGGTGAGAAGTGGGGAAAATCACATTAAAAGTTGGGAGTTTTGTACATGAAGTGGCACGACCGTGATTGTCACCACAACCATAGTGGAGTAAGGGTAGAACGGTCGTAGTGGTTACCACAGTCGTTTTGGCTCTAGAGTTGGCTGCCCGTTTCGAGTGGAATGCCCATAGTGGTCTGCATGCCACTCTGTTGTGCAACACAACACGACCATGCTAGGTCATGGTAGCACGACCATGCTATGATGCGCGACCATGTTGGGTCATGGTAGCACGACCATGCTATGTTGCACGGCCATGTTGGGTCATGGTAGCATGGTCCTAATGTGTTGTACGACCATGCTGCTCTCTGCATCAGCACTTTGAGCTTTTACTTGGTACATTCTTATACATCTTTGCTTCAATTGATCTTTGGACACTAGGGGTAGGTTAAGGGAGTCTTGGACCTCACTTTGGGCCTCTCCAAGGGTATAGAATCCCTAGTATCACACACACACACTCTCTCTCTTCCACCAGCCTCTCCAACGGTACAAAAACCCTAGTACCACTCTTCCTCCCTCCCTCTCTCTCTCTCTTCCACCCAAGCATGACCTAAATACCTGAAAACATGCAAATAATGTCCATAAGTGCATTTTACACAAATATGAATATTAGGGAAAATAACATGTAATCTAACAGATATAGATGTGATTGAAATGCAATATGACATAAGATGGAGCCCTAAAATAGGGATGCATCAGTGTTCTAGATGGAGTCCATTGTGGTACAATAACATAGGCTCACAGAAGGTCCTCAAACTCTTGGCTTAAGTATTCTCCACCTTGATCAGAATGAAGTTCCTTAACACTCATAACAAGCTGATTTTTTACTTCATTCATAAACACCTTGAACTTGTCAAGAGTTTCTGATTTATGTTTCATCAAGTAAACATAACCGTACCTACTAAAGTCATCAATGAAGGTAATGAAGTACAGATACCCACCTCTAGCATTTACTCTAAAAGACCCACATACATCCGTATGTATGAGTCTTAATAGATCACTAGCCCTCTCACTGTTACCAGTGAAAGGGGTCTTAGTCATATTTCCCAACAAATAATATTCACATGTCTCTACTGATTTGAAATTAAAAGAGTCTAGATAACAATCTTTATGGAGTCTATATATGCATTTCGCATTTATGTGCCCTAGACAACAATGCCAAAGGTATGTTTGGTTTGGGTTATCGAGTTTTTGTCTTTCGATATTTATGTTATACACACTTGTCTCTGGATTTATCAAGTATAGACCATAAGACATCGAGGCACTGTCATAAATATCTCATCTTTACTAATATAACATCGACCATTCTTTATAAGAATTCCGAATATGTTATTGTCCAAACAAGAAACAGATACGATGTTCCTATTAATGGCAAGTGCATAATAGTAGTTCTCCAACTTTGTTAAAGGTCCACTAGGTAGAGATAACTCATAAGTTTCAATTGCGCTGGCAACAACTCTTGCTCCATTAGCTACGCACAGTTCAACTTCACCTTTCGCTAAAGGTCTACTTCTTTTTATATCCTTCACATTTGAGCAAATGTGTGATCCACATATGATATCTAGTACTAAAATGAAGAAGTAGTGAAGTTAATCTCAATTACGTATATACCTGAATTAGAGATCTCTATCCATTGCTTCATCTTCCTAGGTTTCTTTATCATTCTCCTTATTTTGAGTGCAGAAGACTTGGTGTAATGACCCCCTCACCCTCTTATCCCCTATTTGGGCAGACCAAGTGGGCAAGGGCCACTACCATAAATATAGGATCGATGGTTTTGAAAATAACTAGAACTAATTAATAAATTTCACTAAATCAAAATGAGTTTGGTCAAGATAAAAAGTTACACTCTTCACTAAGGAGTTACATGATATGGATATTCTAGAGTTGCAACATGAAAGTAAAGACTAACTAACTATAACCTCCATGATTACATTAATGTCTGTTATTGTTGGTGCCTTCTTATCTTGGATGTTCATTTTCATCATACTCACAGAATAATAGTAGATTATCCTAAAAAGCCGTGAAACAAAAGCACGATCAATATAGCGAGTTATATATTTTTTTGAAAACGGGGACTATTATTTAACCAAACTGGTCAGAAAGGACAACATTCACAATCATTGGGGGTAAAGGGCCACCCAACAAGATACTACTTAGGTTGTTTTCCAATGCCAATTTGGCCGTCGAATGCAACAGTAGCACATCCAAGTAAGTAGCCAAGTATACAGTTAAGAGATACATAAAAGTATCTTCAATACAATCAAGGAGGAGTTATATAATAGAGTACCGTGCAATTGAATGATTGTGTCTCGATTTTCTTAATTTTAAGCAATACAAATGGAATACTGAATAAGATTGCTTCTGCACTCTACATACCCTGATGACAAAGATAAATCAGATATATCACCATATTGGGTTAGTTGTTATTTAAATATCCAGTTTTTGAGTTAGTATTTCTTATTGTATATGCCACTATGATAGATCCTATCGGGCCACTCACGGATGGGCACTTCAATCCTCTTACTACTGTCTAGGCAGTAGGATTGGGATTGGGGAGTGACTCAAGTAGTCAAGCACGGTGTCTCCTCATGAAGGGACATGTGTTCGAATCCTAGTTGTCACCTTGATTTACCACCCTCCTGATGTAACCGTATTCTAGGGCTCCATGTTGTGCCATTTTGTACTTAAATCTAATCTAAACATGCTAGATTATAAGCTATTTCCCCTAATATGTTTATCATTGCCAAATGCGCTCATGGATGTTCTTTGCATCATTTTCAGGTACTTGGACCACGATTAAGGTGAATGAGAGAGAAGGAAGGAACTCTAGGGCTCCTCCACTCATGGAGGGGGTCCAAAAAAGGCCCCCAAAGTTCCATCAAACCACCTTCAAAGGCCAAGGATCAACATCAAGCAAAGAAATCCAAGAATGATGAAGTTTGAAGGACAATTAGCTGATGCAGCCTCCAACACGGCCATGGGAACACCCCCACGGTCGTTGTGTTTATTGTGAAGAATAAACAGAGACAACATGGGATTTTCTCCTAGAATCCCACGGCCGTAGCCCCCAGCACGACCGTGCCCCTTTGAAGACACCACACCCGTGGCCATCTGCACGGTCGTGGTAAGAAGAGTGAAAGAAGACTGTGGGAACCCCCCACGATTGTGGCGTTTATTGTGAAAAACCCATAGAGTCAATAGGTAGTTGCCCCCCAAATTGCCATGACCGTGGCCATCTGCCACAACCGTGGCCACTGAAGACCACCTCACCTGTGCTGCTACTCCACGACCACGCCCCCCTCCTCCAAAATGGTTGTGTTGCCCCAACACGGCCGTGGTGACACTCACCCACCACGACCGTGGCACTCCGCCACGACCATGGCCACCACCTTCCTTATCATATGCACACCCATTCCATACCACGCATGTGTTCCTACCCCATGACCGTTCCATCCTATCCTCACCATGGCCGTGGCACATCAACACGGCCGTGGTAACCCGTCAACCCTACTAAACTTTTACACTGAATTTCCTATCCTACCCCTACTCACCCTAGTGCTTCCCCACCACCTATATATACATAGGTGGTGGCTGGGGAATGAAGGTTGGACACCCCACAGCTGCTCCAAGCTTCCATTACTCCTCCTTGAGCATCTAGTGCATTTCTTTTGCATTTGTGCTCTCCATCCACCATTTTCACCTCCATTCCACCTTGGAGACCTAGTTTTCTAGGTTTTCTACCATAACCCACCATATCTCATGCTCACCTGCACCCTTGGAGGAGGGAGGTCGTCCACAATAGCAAGTAGGTGAAGAAGAAGGCCACTTCCCTGAGCTCCATGGTGTTTCTTCCTCTTCTACACTTTTCTTTTGTTGTTTCTTTGACTATGTGTAGCTAAGCCCTTAGTGGTGGGTTGTTTGGGGTTAAAATGTGACTTTGATACCATGTTGGGGAATTTTTGACTTGTAATGAACTCATTTTTATCTATGATGATTGCTCCATGCTTGTGTTTCTTATCCCATTACCATACTTGTAATTTGTGCCTTTTGTCATTAATTGTTTGTTTGAGAATGCTTGATGATACCATTTTTCTAGGGGAATTGAAATACATGTGGTAATCTTAGGAGTGATTCCTAGGTCCCAGTAGGGGATCCCTAGCTAATCCCCTTTGTTCCCACATGTTTATCTCCTCTCCTACTACTTGGCATGAGACCTAAGTTACTAGTATAAGTGAAATTGATGTAATTACCTAGGGCCTTCTAAAGGCTAGAATGGCTAGTGGCATGAGGTCAAATATCCTCATCTCTACTCCCATCTCTACCCTCAACCCTCAATTACTCTTTATCACTTATCCTAGAAACCTAGATTTGTCTATACCTATTAGAATTACGCTTAACCCTAGTCTTCTACTAGTAGTATAGGGTACATTCTAATAGCATTGGTCTTATTGTTTGGTTTGGTGATCTAGATGTAAAATGAGAATAATTCTTATCTAATGACATCCCCCAACTAATATCAAAGTTACATCCCCCAAACATCCCACCTACATTAATCATCTGGTTAAAACCCAAATTGCTTTGTTTGCTTGTTCATGCTAGTCTAGTTTAGTTGTTTTAGATTAACTTAGTTAAATTGTTTAATCTTGCTCATTAGTGTTAACTTAGGTTCTTGATCTTGCTAGTGATTAGTTTAGCTTCTTGATTGCTTCTTGCCTTGCTAGTTTAGTGTAGCTTACCATTGCCCTTGCTTAGTTAGCTTGTTAACCTGGTTTGCTAAATTTGCTTGTTCAAGATAACTTAGGTTTAATTCTGCCTTTCTTGCTTGTTCACCTAGATTAATCAACAAATAACCCTTTTTAAAACCCTCAAACCCTAATCTTCACACTAGGAACATAGAAAACCCTACCTAACTCTAGTGCCACCTCTATCCCTATGGACCGACCCCTTATCTTGCCAATCACCTATACTACAACAGTACCATGTACGCTTGTAGGTGACCTGTTTAGTTTTTGTGATCTACTTGGTTAGGGCCAATATAAATATCAAAAGTGATCCCTCCCGTGTGCTCCGACCTCGTGGGGTGCATCCACTCAAGTCAAATCGGCTAGCGTGTGGCACCTCTAGCGAAAGCACACCAAGTTTTTTGGCACCGTTGTCGGGGATAGAGGCGCTCAGCCTAGTTAGATAGTGTAGCTTAGCCTAAACCACGTGGTTTGAGATTCTCGAACCCTCCTTTTTGATAATTTTGTTTTATTTTACACAAATACACACACACACACTTGTGTTTAATAGATTTTTTGTATAGTTTTGATGATATGGCAGGTGCTAGACACTAGAGAGAGAAGGTATAGAAGTAAATCATGGTCATTAAGGCAGATTTGTGGCCGAATAATAAATGAAAATGAAATTCATGTTTTTGAATTGAGAAAACTGAAGGAGTACCCCCAAAACAGCCGTGGCAAAAGTGTCCAAGCACGACTGTGGCCACCAGGTCGTGGGTTTTATTGCTTCAATTTGGCCAAGTTATAGGTTGTTTTGGAAGAATGGCCATGATCGTGGCAACATGACATGGCCGTGTCAAGGAAGCATGGTCATGACCGTGGGCATCCACCACGATCGTGGGGTTTATTACATCAAATATGTCAGGTTGTTTTGGCAAGAATGGCCACGATCGTGGTCCGTTGCCACAGCCGTGTTGAAGTTGATTGGCTACGACCGTGGCCCCCTGCCATGACTGTGGTGAGGTCATACTGGGGCGTTCTTCATCGACAACACGACCGCGACTCTCACCACGGCCTTGCAACCAAGCCCTGGCCACGATCATGGCCATCCGCCACGACCTGAGCCCTGTTCAACAAAAAAATATAACTTTTAAACGTCCAAACCCGACCCCCTCTTCATTTCTTCTTCTTCAACCTCTAGAGCACGACCGTGGCGGCGGAAGGCACCCCCGAGCTCCCCCAATCTCCATCCCCGACCCCCAAAAAACCCCAATCAGCCACCAATCGATCCCAAATCGCCCCCAACCACCCCCCTTCTATTTCCACCACATATTCTCCCTCAATTGCCCCTCCATCTCCACATTCATCTCCAATCCGACCAATAGCCCCCCTCCACTAAACCTCTATAAAAACCCTCCATTTTTCGCCCAAATCCACAACAAAATTCATTTCCACCATCCAAACATCACTCTCCTTCCATTCCACACACAAATCCACATCCATACCACCCCCTCCACTAAAATCTGAATCCTCCTCCACATCCACACCCAACCATGAAGAATATTGGAAAAGCAATAACCAAGGAGGCCAACATTATCACCGGAGGAAAGTGGCGCTCCAAAACGCCTCCTTCGATGTTTCTGTGCCCTCCCACACCCCTCCCCAACCACCTCCACATACCAATCCCTCCACTGCTCATAATCGGTGAGCGCATCCCACACCCACTCATCTGAGAATCATCACATCACCGACGCCACGTACGAGGGAGAAGAAGAAGAGGAAGAATTTGAGGGAGTCGACTTGGATCACATCATCGACGAGGTCGAGCCAGTGGCCGCCAAAAGAAGCCAAAGATCCAAAGAAGCACTGTCCTCATCCAAGATCCTGCCAAAACCCACCCCAGCGTGCCACTCAATGTCTCATACGGTGGCGGGGTGTAGTGTGCAACCGCAACCTTCGCGGCAACTACGTCATGATGAAGAACAATTTTCACACTGGTACAACCTTGATACAAGTATGGGATCTCAATCATACAGAATGGAGGAAGATGAAGATGAAAGTGAGGAGGAAGAGATGGAGTTGGTGCTCGAGGAAGATGACGTTCTGGAACAATTGGAGGCAGATAAAGTGAAGGCCTTAGATAAGGCCCCTGTAGGAGTGTCCTATGGCAGAGGACACATGCAAAGAAAGATCACTCTCCCATACCCAAATTGCATGACAAGGAGAGTCGTCCCCACTCGATATGGGTCTGAGAAAGTCATTGATGAACTAGGAATCAAGGAGGTGGTGGAAGGAAGTTTAAAGCAAATGGGGTTGTGGAACATCCTTTTCACACCCAAGCAACCTACGTCACTCTTACTAAAGAGTTCTTTGCTACTTTGGAGAAGAAAAAGGTGAGAGGCAGTGACGCTATCAAGTTTGTCATGATGGGCAACATGCACACCCTCACATCTACTAATTTAAACTGTGTTTTTGCTTCAAATCCTGAAGAGGCCGAGAAGATGGATGACGGCCTACTAGAAAAAGAGGTAGATTTTGATTATGCACATTTCTGGAAGACTCTGATAGGCAGAGATGATTACAACACAGGGAGGTCCAAAACATCTGCATTAAGCGATCCCCTCATCCGTTATGTGTAAAAGGTCTTAGTAAATACCATTGTGGGAAGGTATGATGACCAATGCTCCATTTCTCAAAAGGATATGTTTTTCTTGATGGCTATGAACCATAAATGGTATATAGACCTTGGAGTGCTACTGATTGATCACATGAGGTCCATACCCTTCAAGAGTACAACACCTTTTGTAATGGGAGGGGTTGTCACTTCAATTGCACTCGCTTTAGGGTATGATCTTTCTGGGTTTGAAGATGCATGTGAGGCAGAGTTTTTTGACCTCAATTACCTTATGCGCTCGCACACTATTAAGATGAAGGACAAAAGAATGATTTATCACACACATTGTGTCGGACATTGAGCTTGAGCTGCCATACCACACGGTGCCACTTCTATCCGTATTGGGTGTTTTTATAGATTGAGGGAAAAATTATTGAAATGGCAGCAAGAAAACCCGAGAGAGACATACATTAGGGGAGCCACTACCGCACATGAAGATATAGCTAAATCCAATGTGCAAGGGCATGATCAAGAAATCAAAGGAAACAAGCATCCCCAAAGAACAAGGAGGGTTGAAGGGACATCCCACATGCAGCAGCCCTCAATGAACGCCTACGACATGTCTACCATCCAGGCACAACTTGAGAGCATTCAGAAGACACATGGTGATATGCAGCTTATCCAGCAGTACATGTAGCAAGACCAACAACAAATGCACCACTAGGTCAACCACTTGTATCAATACCACCACGCCCAAGCAGCAAGAAACCCCGAATGGGGTGGAGATTTTTGGGGTGGCATAGCTGGATATCCAGAGACATACCCTCCACTATAGGATGACTACTGGGGGCATTACTACCAGCATCCTCCGATAGGATCAACTCCTCCCTCATCTCCTCCTCCAAATCCTCCTCACATGTCAGACCAGCCGCCACAACAGCCGTGACACTTCCCCTATCTACCTTAAGCTATAGTTCTATGCTGAGGACAATATGATTATAAATTTTGGGGTGTTGGTGTGTATGCCCTGAGAGCCAATCATGGGATGATTGGTGGGATACATTAAGATTGATTTGATAAACATCAAAGACAAGCTTCCAATTCTTTCTGGTTCAAGTCATATGAGATAATGATAGAACAGATTGAATGTATAGAGAATGACAGAGGAATTATACACTCGTTGCAACACTATTCACGGATTGTAGGATTGAAAGTTGTTCTCCAACTTTCCTTTTCACTTGGGTAGCACTGATGTGCGACTAGGCACCGCTCTTTGCTTGTGCAGTCATAAGTGTTATGGACTTTCATTACCAACGTGAAATGGGCCTGCATGGTCACACCCATAGGATTTAACCTAGAAGAGGAGTTTATTCACAAATGATGTTTAGATTGATTACTGAAAGAGTTTAGTAGTTCAATTAAACACTCAATTAATTGATAGCTCAAGATCATAGTGTTCAAGGTGTAGGACCAGATGATTAAGAGTATCAGATTGATTGGAACTGCAATTGGTTGATTTGCACAGTCTGCTGCCCCAACCGATCGACTCATACAGATGAACCGATCGGCTCAGGTTGGTGAACTAATTGGCTCAAAGTGGTGAGACGATCGACTCATGTGTTAATGAAACGATCAGCTCAATTGTTGAACCGGTTGATTCATGTGACCAACCGAGATCGTTTGGAAAGTTAGAAGACTCTTTTTGCAAATACATATTTGTTTCACTCATATAAATTCGATTTGGACAAGGACTAATATTTGATTAGTTGGAAACGAACATTGAAAGTCAATTTGAGTTGGACCAGGACCACAAATCGATCGACTCAAGCATGAACTGATCGGGAGATTATTTGGAAAGTCAGAAGACTCTTTTTGCAAATACATATTTGTTTCACTCGTACAAATTTGACTTGGACAAGGACTAATATTTGATTAGTTGGAAGCGAACATTGAAAGTCAATTGGAGTTGGACCAAGACCACAAACCGATCGACTCAAGCATGAACCGATCGACTTAGGGCCCCAAACGATCGGTTCAGGGTGTGAACCAATCGGTTCAACTGCCGTAGTGTGTCAGAGTTTTTGGAAATTCTGGACCCTTCTACTCCTACTTTAATCCCCCATTGCCTGGGGTAGAGAACCTTGTCCCATGACCCTCCTATAGATATAGGGGTATTGGGGGTTTCTCAGACAGTACAACTCAGAACACCAGTTGCTCTGTAAAGTTGTCGCTCTCTCTGGTTGTGGTAACCAAGAGAGCCCGAGCAAGTGCTACCCATTTAGGGAGGCATAGCAAGGGAAAGACAACTGTAGAAAAGCAAATGGTTGTAGGAGAGTGTGTTGGTGACTAGTACACCGACATGAGGGTACGAATCCTTTCGATTCCTTATGGGATAAGGAGATCGGAGTTCCAGGTAGTCTGTGTAGATGACTGTAGAGGCGGGAGACTTCTGCCGCTCCGAGGATAGTTGTCAATCCCGATAGTCCCGGTGAGACCAGGAGCTGCACAGACACCGTCCAAGATCGGAGGTGAAGACTTCGCAAGCTGTGAGGTAATGTCATCGAGCAAGCCCCGAGACAAGGTATGTTTCTACAAATCATCCTTCCTACTGTATAGACATTGACGCGATTCCTTCGTTTTGGGTTTGGGGAGAAGAAAATTTTGTTTGCACTGCCTTCTTTGTCTCCCCTAAAACCCAACAGTGGTATCAGAGCCACATCAACTGCTCTATACTTTAGGATTATCGATGTGATCGATTTTGGTTTGTCGCCTTTATTTATTGCATACGATGTGAATAAAATTGGCTTTATGCATGTCCAATCCTAAATCCACAAATCCCAATAGACATATATGATATGTAATATAAATGCACTTGATATGCGTCACCCTTAAATGCATTTTGTGGTGGATGTATAGCGTGGTTATGGCCAATAAACCATATGTATGTGTGCTTGGTTGAATGTGGTTACTTGCATCTCGATCTGTGCACCGATTCTCTACCTCCTTATTCCTGATGTAACTTGAGATAACTCAAGATTTCTTTCCTATCTTTGCTCCCCCTAAATGTAACTCGGGGTTTCCCTTTTTGAATATAAAATAGGATAGATCTTTTATTTCCTATTATGTCAAAGAACGATGGACAACCTGATGATGATCGATACGGTCGGTTCAAGGTATGAATCGATCGGTTGGCGTTCCAGACGATCGGTTCAAGGAGTGAACTGATCGGTTGATGATCGGTTCACGGAGTGAGATGAATGGGTGGCAGCCATGGGGAGATGCACGATGACTAGGTGAACTGATCAGTTCGAGGAGCCAACTGATCGGCTGGTGGCACCCAGACGACCGGCCAAGGCGAGCAGGTCATTTATGTGATGAGTTGATCAACTCAGACGGCTATAACACTTTATCATGAACAGGTTGCATGTGATGTAGACCTAGATGACAGTGATCTCCTCTTGGCTTGAGGAATCACATTAGGATGGCCATAATCATCACTTTTATCATTTCACATGTATTCTATGGGATATAACATGTATATGATATGTACTATATATTGTGGTGATTGGATAAGTATATGTATCTATAAAACCAAATCCCTCATTAAATATTAAAGTTTTAGATGCCTTCCAAATGTGACACACGTGAAAAGCTTGATCGCCAAGTGTGGACACGCCCTAGCATGGTGCATCGTCTATCTCGTAGAAACGTGAAGGATGGATATGTGGGTCTACCCTAGCATGGTGCATATTCATCGTGTTGGCTTTGGGTCAGACTTAACAAGGTGATCTAGATAGGATCTAGCACCTTGAGGCATGGAGGTGATCATGGAAAGGAGTTACACATGACATCTTTGAAGAGTTGCATGTGATGCAATTGGCAAAAGTTTCCTACCTAGAAGATCTAAATTGTGGGTGACAGCCCTAGCTGGTTCATGACTCAGAGGATTTTAGGATCTTGACCCACTAGAAGGTTGTACACTGCAATCTTCCGAATTGATAGTGAGGGCTATCAATTTGAACAAAAATAGTGGGAGTGATAATTAATTAAAGACCTAATTATATTGTTAACTTTTCAAATCAATCAAATAAGTCAAAATTGAGTTTTGGACTAAATTGTATATATTTCATTTTGTAATACAAATGGAAACAAACAACGATCACTTTTCATTGTGATCAGTCCTTGAAAAGGCCAAGCTAAATGGGACTAACTTCCACGACTGGTTTAGGACATTGAGAATTGTTCTCACTCAAGAGCGAAAGCTCTGTCCTGGATACTCTAGCTCCAGAGGAACCTGCTCTTACCGCACCAAAGGCAGAAAGGGATGCTCATAAGAAGCATTCTGAAGATGTCATTGATGCAAAATGCTTGATGTCGTGCTCCATAAACCATGAGTTGCAGAGACAACATGAGAACATGGGTGTTATTGAGATGATTCAGCATCTCAAGAACATGTATGAAGATCAAGCACGACAAGGCGTTGTTCAAGTGTGTCATGACAGAATGAGATCCAGTTGGTCCTCACACACTCAAAATGATTGGGTATATAGAGAACCTGACAAGACTGCAATTCCCCCTGAGCTAAGAGTTGGCTACTGACGTGATACTGCAATCATTGCCAGAATCCTACAGTCAGTTTGTTATGGACTACAACATGAACAACTTTGACAGGCCATTGACAGAGTTGTTGGGCATGTTGAGGACAGCCGAGGCCCAAATGAATAAGGACAAGCCTAAGTCTGTGATGATGATCAGCAACAAGAAAGGCAAGTCCAAGTGCAAGGGCAAGGGCAAGGCTAAGAAAGGTTCTGATGCTAGCCAGCAGCCCAAGTCGTCTTCAACTATCAAGGCCAAGGGAGGCGTGACCAAGAGAGGCAATTGCCACCATTGTCAAAAGCCAGGACATTGAAAAAGAAATTGTCCTCTTTATCTGGAAGAACTAAAGAAGAAGGAGGCGACAGACGTCGCCACCTGAAGGTGTCATGAAATAAACATATAACACTTTTTGAGGTATATGATACCAAGATATAAAGTGTAAAGCACCCAATAAATGGTGCAAGTGTTGCCGCCATAGATAGGAGTACTTTAGTTTATTTTCAGCCTTGAAGGCATGTAACAGAGTTGTGAACTGCTATGTCATATTTGCCAATAGATAGAAACACCTTATTTTTGCATATTGAATGACAATGATGGCAATTAATAAAGTTGATGTTTCAATTTCAAAGATATGATCTTTGTGGCAATGCCTTGTTTATCTTGTGGTACTTGGTATGCATAAGATAAAATGATACCTAAAAGTTATTGATAACTCAAACAATCAAATTAGCATAAATCATGAGAAATTCATTTCTAGTTTCCATGTGATGGATAAATCTAGACTCTTTTGGTTAGAGAACCAGTAAGAGACATGAATCTCTTGGACATGATTAATCTTCACTAGTGGTAGTGGGAGAATGATTATCCAATCAGGTATAATACATATGATGTATTTACATACCTATTAGAGTTGATGCTAGTACTTCAAACAGTCTGTAGAGAAATACCAATATGAATATCTTGAAGTGTTCAAGAATATCATAGATGGAGTACGAATTTGGTGAAGTGTTAATTCTTGATGAGATCAATGAATGAAATACTTGAACCAAATGTTTGAAATCCTTATGAGTGATCATGATAGTGTATCATAGTGAACTCATGATTAAGGCATGGTGATGTCTAAATCAAAAGGAGTCATACTCTAAGGAGTTAGAGGATGATTATCAAATAACTAAGTTCTTCTTAAATAAATAATACCCCACACTAATAAAGGACATTAAGAACCACAAGGAGTTGGGAGTTCTTATATCCTTAATAGATACACCTCGATTATCTATGTGATGAGTTGGTCATATGATGAGTCAACTATCTAGATGAATATGAGGAATCAGATTTTGAGTTATGGTTTATGACCATTACATCCTAAATGACTTCCATGTAAACCATAAGGCGTACCCTTGATGGTAGCACCCATTGGAATGAAATCCATAAGTGCAAATGAGTCTTAAGCGTTGAGACACATGGATGACATTTTGAGAAGGATGATGCTTGTTAATTGCAACTTAAAGACTAAGAGATTTGGCATACAAATAGTAAAACCACATTCCTATGAGGAATAAAACAAGGATGTGTAAGTGACAAAACCTATAAGGTTTATGAATCCATTAATGCAAATAAAGTCTATAAGTTACAAATGGACTAATCAATGTGATTAAGTACAAGCAACTCAGAGCTGGATCTTTACCTTGATGATATAGTCAAAGGGTTTAACTGATATGTCAAAGATAAAGAAGGGATCTGTGATTTAGTGGGAGCATATTCACATTCCACATGTTGATGTGAAATAGAAATGTTCTAGAATGAAAATCCAAAGTGGAAATTATCTTTAGGGAAAATAGAGACGTTTCCTATGTAATAGGAATAGAGATCTATAGAGATAGTTCTCGAAAACCTCTTAACCTGAAAAGAGAGAGCATACATTGGCAATCTATACTGAAGGGTTCAGTGTGCACAGATTCAGTGGGAGAAAACGTGTCCATGTTACATGGAGTTAGTATCCCAAGGCCAAGTGTCCAATTCTTATGAAGAATGGGAACACTAAGAATAGATATGGATCTATCATGTATGTAATCATCCCATTATCTTGCATGTATGGACATAGAAAGAATACAATACATTCATCATCTTGTATGTAGGACATAAAAATATGATGTGCTCATCCTAATAACTCGTATGTGGGACATGACGAGTGGATGTCTGTCTAGTTCCAGTAAGGGTTACTGAAATACCATAAGAACTTGATAAGTACTTGAGAAGTACTAGTTCTATGAAAAAAGGGAAGGGTTCACTGTAAAGAGTTACACTGATGCGAACTTCAGAAAAGTATAGAAAATTAATCACAATATATATATATATCTATATATATATATATAAAATGAATGTTTGTTGATAAATGAAAGCGTTCCAATAAATCCATTTAAAAGGGGAATAGCCGAGTATTTGTGTGTTATAGAATATTAGTGGATACTATATGGATCTGGAAGTTCATGAGATGAACTTATAGTTATTCTGATCATTGATGACAAGTTAGGAGTTCTTGGTCATGCAATGTGGCTAAAAGATAGCAAAGGAATACTAGATCACATATAACGACAACTCCATCTCATACGTGCGACGTACATCGAAGAGATGTGAGATGTGTAATAATAACGACTTAGGCAAAGTGTTGCCATAACTCACTACATTAGCACTAAAGCACAGTAACATGTGTGACATGTTTGAAGATCACTAATAATATGATTCAAGGGTGATTGGCTCATAGTGCAAGTGGGAGTCTGTTGGTGTGCATGCCCTGAGAGCCAATCATGGGATGATTGGTAGGATGCATTAAGATTGATTTGACAAACATCAAAGGCAAGCTTCCAATTCTTTCTGGTTCAACTCATATTAGATAATGATAGAACAGATGGAATGCCTAGAGAATGACAATACTCAATGACGTATGCTTTCAGGTTAAGGACCTGAACGATGAGATCATACATATGCTAAGAGTTTGTACATTCTTATTATGTCCCTAGTCGGATGTCATTGTGGAAGGTAGATAGACAACAATGAGACACAAGACTAGATTGTGGTGTTGGTTTATGACAGAATCTCATTAGTCATGATATAGAGATATCAAACCAAACACATAGGTACTTGTTAGAGAACAAGTGTACCGGACAGACCCACCGTGAGTTTGACACATGTAACCATGACATGGTAGTCACAGTTAGTTCTCACAGTGATGGTGGTCAGTGTGATTCTTTGACCTAAAATCACTACACTCAACACATGTCATTGGGTACACTTTGACATCATCAAATGCAGTCCTGAAACATGGGTTGTTATAAAGGTGATGATTGGGTGGCTTTGACACATGGGGCTTTTGAGGGGTGAGTGATAGATATGGGATTTGTCCTTCCCGAAGGAGTTTGATATCCATGGCCACTTGATGAGTAGGATTGAGATAGGTGTGCACGCATGTGTGAATCAATATGTGATATTGATGTCATACGTATCTCCTCCAATCTACTCTGAGATCAAGAAAGTGAATGAACGTTGAAAGGATGACTGCTCCATGCCTTGAGTTCATTCAGGATATCAGTAACAGAGGAATTATACACTCATTGTAACACTATTCACGAATTGTAGGATTGAAAGTTGTTCTCCAACTTTCCTTTCAATTGGGTAGCACTGATGTGCGACTAGGCACCACTCTTTGCTTGTGAAGTCATAAGTGTTATGGACTTTCATTGCCAACGTGAAATGGGCTTGCAGGGTCACACACATAGGATTTAACCTAGAAGAGGGGTTTATCCACAAATGATGTTTAGATTGATTATTAAAGGAGTTTAGTAGTTCAATTAAACACTATTAATTGATAGCTCAAAATCATAGTGTTCAAGGTGTTGGACCAGATGATTAAGAGTATCAGATTGATTAGAACTGCAATTGGTTGATTTGCATAGTCTACTGCCCCAACCGATCGGCTAATAGGGATGAACCGATAGGCTCAGGTTGGTGAACCGATAGGCTCAAAGTGGTGAGACGATCTGCTCATGTGTTAATAAAACGATCGGCTCAAGTGTTGAACCGGTCGATTCATGTGACCAACCGAGATCATTTGGAAAGTCAGAAGACTCTTTTTGCAAATGCATATATGTTTCACTCGTACAAATTTGATTTGGACAAGGACTAATATTTGATTAGTTGGAAACAAACATTGAAATTCAATTTGAGTTGGACCAGGACCACGAACTGATCGGCTCAAGCATGAACTGATCGGCTCAGGGCCCCAAACGACCGGTTCAGGGTGTGAACCGATCGGTTCAACTGCCACAGTGTGTCAGATTTTGTGAAAATTCCGGACCCTTCTACTCCTGCTTTAATCCCGCATTGCTCGGGGTAGAGAACACTATCCCATGACCCTCCTATAGATATAGTGGTATTGGGGGCTTCTTAGACAGTACAACTCAGAACACCAGTTGCTCTGTAAAGTTGTCGTTCTCTCTAGTTGTGGTAACCGAGATAGCCCGAGCAAGTGCTACCTGTTTAGGGAGGCATAGTGAGGGAAAGACAACTGCAGAAAAGCGATTGGTTGCAAGAGGGTGTGTCATTGACTAGTACTCCGATAGGAGGGTACGACTCCTTTCAATTCCTTGTGGGATAAGGAGATCGAAATTCTAGGCAGTCCGTGTGGATGACTGTAGAGGCGGGAGACTTTTGTCGCTCGGAGGACAGTTGTCAATCCCGACAGTCCCAGTGAGACCAGGAGCTATACAGACACTGTCCAAGACCAGAGGTGAAGACCGTGCAAGCCGCGAGGTAACGTTGCCGAGCAAGCCTCGGGACAATGTATGTTTCTACAAACCATCCTTCCTACTGTATAGACGTTGACGTGATTCCTTCGTTCTGGGTTTGGGGAGAATAAAAGTTTGTTTCCGCTGCCTTCTCTATCTCCCCTAAAACCCAACATGGGGTGGGTAGGGAGGTATGCATCACCCTATCTTTCTCTTAATCATTTCGTGCCACCTTTGCCATTCAGTTCAGTTTTATTGTTACTGCTCTTTTATTGCATTTTTGCATAGCATGTAGTTAGTTTCATGCAATTTTTGACTAATTTTTCAAAAATTTTACTCTTTTTGCTCTTCCATATCATGCATTGCATTCTTATGTAGTTTTTGTGATTTCTTGTGCATATTAATTAGGATTTGCTGCATTATGTTTTAAAATTTCCCTAAAGTAGGTTTAAATGTGATTTAATGCAAATTGGTACCATTTTAGCCAATTTTGCCCAAATTTGAATTTTCTTGCCTAGAAAGTATGTTTTGACCCAATCTCTATTGTTTTGAGTGAAAATGATGAACTTTGGCGAATGCAAATGAAATGTCATGATTTATTGCTAAGTGGTATCAATGTTTTGACTTTTTACATGAGCATCACCTCTCTTATGATTGTGATTGATTGGGTTGAATTGTGAAGTTGAGCAAGCTTTGAATGCTTAGTGTTTGTGGAATCACTTGATTGATGTATCGATTTCATCTTGTTCATTCATGTGGTGTGATATCTAGGATGAAGTATTAGATTAATTTTCATGCAGGATGTCTTATGTGGAAAATCATACCAATGATCCCTCTTTGATCCGACTATTCTTCCACCATCTTCATACCCCTCCGCCTCACAAAAAGATTCCCCAGTGCACATAATCATCCTTGGCCACCTCCAAAAGTTTGGGGTGGCCAGATCTTTATCTCCTCACTTCACTCTATCCACCATATACCCTATCTACACCAAGGGTAAGGAAAAAAAAGAAAAGCAAAAAACAAAATAAAAGGATGCTCCTATTTAAGAGCATTAAAATAAAGAAAAGATGAGTGTGTAATAGCACTCTAAGAATCTTACCGCACCCCTTTCTTCCACTTTCATACCCATTGAGCTAGGAAACATCAAACCTAGCTCATTTTTTCCCTTTCCGCAACCACGTGGGTCATTTGGTGTGATTTGAAATACAAGATGGAATGCATGAAGGTGAAACAACACTCCTGGTCGTTCTCGATCAACACCACCATGAAACGGTTTACTCAGAACTTTATGGAAGAAATATGGATAACTTGTGTATTCTATGCACTATATTTGAAGTTCATATGCTTTGTGCTCTTTTCATGATGGGAATGTGAAAGTAGGAGAGGAGAGATGTGAAATGCATGTACTCAGTCATCTTTGATCCCATTTAGCAATAATTAGCTTTTACATTGCATTCGTCATTTCTTATTTGTGGAAAATTTGAAGAGAGATTGAGTTGGAGCATACTTGAGGACAAGTATGTTTTAAGTTTGGGGTGGTGATATAACCCTATTTTTTTGTCTAGAAGTCAGGCGAAAGTTTTATTCATCTTGCTCACCTCGTGCAAACATATTCAAATGCAATTTACATATTTTGGTTATTTGCGACACGTTGAATATGGTAGTACTACTACCATTAAAGCTATGTATCTGCCCAATATCAAGTACTACTTTGGGGGGTGTATCATAGTACCGAATTCCAATGTTGTTTCGGAAATGAAATTTTGCCAATGCATCAGCTGGACCATTATGCTTTCTCTCCATGTAAGTAATATGCGCAGTGTTCTTCAGTAACATTTGGACCCCCTAATAATATTGGTGTATCGTGGGTGGCTTCTATAATCATCTTTTAACATTTTCATGGCCAACATGCAATCTGTATCCATTGTGATGCCTTGCAAATTATTGGATTTGATAATTTTTGCTGCTAGGGCGATGGCCATCAGCTCTTCCTCGAGGGGACTGTCTGCTACAATCAGTTGTCCTACTCCTCCCTTCCACTGGTTATCCTGGTTCTTTATAATGACTGCTATAGCTCCTCTGCCCTTCTTCCAAGCAGCGTCAGTCTGCATAGTTAAATGGCTCATAGTATGGGGCACTTGTTGAGCCTGCCTTTGTGAGAAATTCGTAGTTGTCCCTGGTTCCCAGGCTTGTATTGATATTCTGGTTTCCAATAATATTCTGGTGACTTGTTGTGGGACTGTCGTCTCCTTTGTTTCAAAGACCTCTAGGTTGCGTTGTTTCCAAATCACCCATCAGGCTATGAGGAATGTGTTTCTGGTTTCCTCCTTAGAACGTAGGTTCTGATTGATCCATTGCTCGAAGTTGTTTGAAGTCCAGAAATAAGCGGACAGGGAAACAACTGATAACTGTTGCCAAACTGACTTTGCCTTCACACAGTCCCTCAAAGCGTGGAGGCTGGTTTCTTCAGCCGTATTGCACCGACCACATATAGAGTTGGTAGTCATCTGCCTTCTTCTGTGTTTCCAGTTTGTAAGGAGGGCTCCATTGGCAGCAATCCACATGAAAATCTTTACCTTCACAACAAACTGGGCGCTCCATATGAGACGCCATTGTCCGGGGCGTTTAACTTCAGAACTTGCCCACAAAGCCATGTAGGTCGACTTGGCCATATAGCTTCCTCCAATATTAAGTTTCCAGACACACATGTCTTTAGCCTCGGAGTCGACAGGTGGGTGAATTTTGTAGATTTCCTGGATGGCGTCTGCAAATAGCCATTGTTTGAGGAAGTCTCGATCCCACTGGCCTTACAAGTTCACAAGACTGCACACTTTCAGGTCGCAAAGTTCCTCTGGGATGGTTCACACAACATGATCCTCTAGTCGGTTGCCGCTCAATAGCCAGCAGTCAATCCACATGTTGGTGCTAATCGCGCTTATAGGGCTAAGAAGGGTGTTTGCCTGCATAAAGGAATTCGAGTGTAGAACAACTCTCACCAGTCGAGACAAATTAGATGGTGCCCTTGGATTGTTGTTCAACAGTTTATATCGCATAGCCATGCTCCATAAAGTTTTCCTTCCGCTCTAGATATCCCAGTTGTGCCTTAGGAGTAAATCTTGGTTCCAGTCTCTCATGGCTTTGAGGCCCAGGCCTACATGAATCTTCTTACTGGTGAGTCATTCCCAAGACACAAGGTGTGTCCCTCTCCTGTTTCGCCCACCACTCCATATGAATCTCCTGATCTCTCCATCGATTCCGTCGCATAGTTAGAGAGGAAGCTTTGTTGTTTGCATGATGATATAACCCTATTCTAGGGCTCCATCTTGTGCCATTTTGTACTTAAATCATATCTAAACATGCTAGATTATAAGCTATTTCCCCTAATATGTTTATCATTGGAAAATGCGCTTATGGATGTTCTTTGCATCATTTTCAGGTACTTGGACCATGATTAAGGTGAATGAGAGAGAAGGAAGGAACTCTAGGGCTCCTCCACTCATGGAGGGGTACAAAGAAGGCCCCCAAAGTTCGATCAAACCACCTTCAAAGGCCAAGGATCAACATCAAGTAAAGAAATCCAAGAATGATGAAGTTTGAAGGATAATTAGCTGACACAACCCCCAACACGGTCGTGGGCACACCCCCACGATCGTTGTGTATATTGTGAAGAATCAATGGAGACAACAGGGGATTTGCTCCTAGAATCCCACGGCCGTGGCCCCCAGCATGACCGTGCCCCTTTGAAGACACCACAGTCATGGCCATCCGCATGGTCGTGGTCAAAAGAGTGAAAGACGACCGTGGGAACCCCCCACGAGCGTGGCGTTTATTGTGAAAAACCCACAAAGTCAACAGGTAGTTGCCCCCCAAATCGCCATGTCCGTGGACACTGAAGACCGCCTCGCCCATGCTGCTGCTCCACAACCACACCCCCTCCTCCAAAACGGTTGTGTTGCCCCAACACGGAAGTGGTGCCACTCACCCACCACGACCACGACACTCTGCCACGACTGTGGCCACCACCTTCCTTAGCATATCCACACCCATTCCATACAACACCCGTGCTCCTACCCCATGACCGTTCCATCCTACCCTCACCACGACCGTGACACATCAACACAACCGTGGTGACCCGCCAACCCTAGTAAACTCTTACACTATATTTCCTACCTACCCCAAATTACCCTAGTGCTTCCCCACCACCTATATATACATAGGTGGCGATTGGGGCATGAAGGTTGGACACCCCACAGCTGCTCCAAGCTTCCATTACTCCTCCTTGAGCATCTAGTGCATTTCTTTTGCATTTGTGCTCTCCATCCACTCCACCTCCATTCCACCTTGGAGACCTAGTTGTCTAGGTTTTCTACCATAACCCCCATATCTTCATGCTCACCTTCACCCTTGGAGGAGGGAGGTCATTCATAGCAGTAAGGAGGTGAAGAAGAAGGCCACTTCCCCGAGCTCCATGGCATTTCTTCCTCTTCTACCCCTTTCTTTTGTTGTTTCTTTGACTATGTGTAGCTAAGCCCCTAGTAGTGGGCTGTTTGGGGTTAAAAAGTGACTTTGATACCATGTTGGGGAATTTTTGGCTTGTAATGAACTCATTTTTATCTATGATGATTTCTCAATGCTTGCATCTCTTACCCCATTACCATACTTGTAATTTGTGCCTTTTGTCATTAATTGCTTGTTTAAGAATGCTTGATGATACCATGTTTCTAGGGGAATTGGGATACATGTGGCAATCTTAGGAGTGATTCCTAGGTCCCAATAGGGGATCCCTAGATAATTCCCTTCGTTCCCACATGTTTATCTCCTTTCCTACTACTTGGTATGAGACCTAAGTTACTAGTATAAGTGAAATTGATGTAATTGCCTAGGGCCTTCTAAAGGCTAGAATGGCTAGTGGCATGAGGTCAAATATCCTCATCTCTACTCCCATCTCTACCCTCAACCCTCAATAACTCTTTATCACTTATCCTAGAAACCTAGATTTGGCTACTCCTATTAGAATTACACCTAACCCTAGTCTTCTACTAGTAGTATAGGGTACATTCTAATAGCATTGGTCTTATTATTTGGTTTGGTGATCTAGATGTAAAATGAGAATCATGCTTATCTAATAACATCCCCAACTAATATCAAAGTTACATCCCCCAAATGGCCCACCTACCTTAATCCTTTGGTTAAAACCCAAATTGCTTTGTTTGCTTGTTCATGCTAGTCTAGTTTAGTTGCTTTAGATTAACTTAGTTAAATTTCTTAATCTTACTCATTAGTGTTAACTTAGGTTCTTGCTCTTGCTAGTGATTAGTTTAGCTTCTTAATTGCTTCTTGCCTTGCTAGTTTAGTATAGCTTACCCTTTCCCTTTCTTAGTGAGCTTGTTAACCTAGTTTTCTAAATTTGCTTGTTCAAGATAACTTAGGTTTAATTCTGCCTTTCTTGCTTGTCCACCTAGATTAATCAAAAAACAACCCTTTTTAAAAACCCTCAAACCCTAATCTCCACATTAGGAACATAGAAAACCCTACCTAACTCTAGTGCCCCCTCTATTCCTGTGGATCGACCCCTTATCTTGCTAATCACCTATACTACAACAATATCCTGTACGCTTGCGGGCGACCTATTTAGTTTTTGTGATCGACTTGGTTAGGGCCAATATAAATATTGAAAGTGATCCCTCCCGTGTGATCCGACCTCGTGGTGCACTTCTAGTCCAGTCAAATCGACTAGCGTGTGGTACCTCTAGCGAAAGCGCACCACCTCCCGGGCGTTCGGCCTCCGCCACGGGCATGGGAGAGGGGGAGAGAAATCTTTCTCTCTTAATCCCATACATGATTCATGAACAAAATTGAAGGACAAAGAACGAAAAGAACTAGCTAATAGCTTGATTTCATCGATAATGAGACCAACGTGATCCACTCTTTGTGGCCCTTTCTTCAAGGAATTAATCAGAGTCTACGAATCTGATTCAAAGATGGCATTTTGGTAGTTCTTTTCTATCACATTTCTCATATAAAAACTGAGTGCTAAAGCTTCTCCCAGCTCTGTAGAAACTGAGATGTCCCTCTTGTCTGCAAAGAGCTCCATAACCTTACCGTTGGAATCTCACAATATTTCCCTGAGACCAATGCATCCCTGACTGCCTACTGCTACATCTGTGTTTACCTTCAACTAATTCAGAGAGGGTGGAGTCCATTTATCCTGGTGTGTATCTCCTTCCCGCCTTGCTTCAACTGTCAAATCCGTGTTCTCCACCATGTATTCTTGTATGATACTGTGAAACTTGCTCGTCAGGAAGCCCCGATCTGGTTCCTTTGCATTGAAGACATATCTGTTCCTCATGCCCAAATGCTCAAAGCTGTAGCGAGGGCCCAGACCACCTCCTCGTTGGGTAGCTTATCTTCGAGGTAAAATAATCAGTCTCTAGGTGATAGGCTTTGAGCCTCATAGATTAAGTGATGAGCAGTCGATGCCTCCCATGTTTCCTTCGCCCCTCTACATTCATATAACATATATAGAGATATGTTGTTTTTCTGTTATGTCTTGTTGAGTGTCATGTGCATAGCATGTGCCTCACTTATGCTGTTTACTTCTGTAGTTTAGCCCATATTAATCATCCCTATTTTAGTCTCTACTCTCTTCTGTTATATAAGAGACTGCATTGTACACTATTTTACTCACTCAATAAACAAGCCTTCATTTATCTATATTTTTTTTGTTTTTTTTAAACTGATAATGCAAGTTGATGTAAAACTCGACCACTATTACATATATCTAGGGTAGAATAAAATGATTTTTATGCAATCCGAAAAGGGAGATTTATCCGGCCCTTAGACAACTTTTTTTCGATTAAAGACCTAATTAGCATTAGTCATGTGATTTATTGAGGGTGATGGAAGGGGCGGTGGGTGGTGGTGGGGAGGGTGGCGGTGGCGGTAGGGCAGGCCGACGACCGGGGGGAAGGTCGGAGGCATGGGGGGGTTTGGCTGCGGCGGCGCTGGGAGAGGAGGGGGTCTGGCAGCGGCGGAGGGGGGGAGGGGGACTTCAGGGCATGGGGGTAGGGTGGGACAAAAAATTGGGACCGGGCCTACTCTTGATACCATATAGATAAATAAAGGATTGTTTATTGAGTGAGTAAAATAGAGTGCAATGCAGTCTCTTATATAACAAAAGAGAGTAGAGACTAAAATAGGGATGAGCCATATGGGACTAAACTATAGAAGTAAACAACATAAGTGAGGCACATGATATGCACATGATACTCAACAAGACTTAACAGAAAAACATCATATCTCTATAGCATACGATGTATAGATTCCTTGTCCTCCTTGCATACTGGACAGAGACCATCCTTGTTGCAATATCTGTCAAAAACTCTCTCCCCATCGTGGTTAAACTTCCTGTGCAAATGCACCATAAGAAGTGAGATACCCTAGGTGACAATCCATACTTCCATATCCATCTCCAAATACTATCCTTTAATGCCGCTCGACCTTCCACAAAACCTGCCTTGCCCAAATGGAAGAGCCAATAGGCTAATTCTGTTGTGAAATTCCCTTGTGGTTTCGGCCACCACACTGGGTTGTCTGCTAGCGTTCTCGTACTTAGTGGCATATTCCTGATATTCTGGATGGTATCTAGACTAAATATGGCTACTAATAACTCACTGCCCCATTCGGTTGAGATTAGCTCACTAATTGTCATGCTTTTATCATGTGGCTCCTGGTAGTGCGTACTCAGATTGTCCAATGAATTATACATCCATCGATCTGTCCATACATTGATCGACGTGCCATTTCCTACTCGCCAACTCGCACCCTCCATAATAATTGATTTGGTTCCCCATATACTCCTCCACGAGTAGCTCGGGTTATGGCCCCTCGATGCTGAAAGAATTGAAGTCCTTGGGAAGTATCTGGATTTATGGACCCGAAAAGTAAGGGAATATGTGTTTGTAAGCAGCCGCCAGACCTGTTTTGCTAATAATTCCTGATTAAAGGCATGTAGATCCTGAAAACCCATACCACCGACTTTCTTTGGGCTGCAGAGACCGGCCCAACATTGCCATGAGATTTTCCTTTTTGAACCTTTGCCCCCCCACTAAAAGCGTGCAATACAACTTTGGATTTCATATAAGATTGTTGTATGGATTTCGAAAACACTCATGATATAGGAGGGTATAGCTTGGGTAATAGATTTGATCAGGACTTCCTTACCGGGTTTGGATAAGAACCTTTCTTTCCATCCTTGGAGCATCTTCCACACTCTTTCCTTCACAAAGTTGAAAACTTGCCCTTTGGATCTCCCTATAGCAGTAGGGAGTCCCAAACACTTTGCATGTCTATCAACTTCACAAACATTGAGAATTTCCTTCAGATCTTATTTTGTCTCCTGGTGCACTCCCTTACTAAAAGAAACTTCAATTTTGTCATAATTTATCTTCTGGCCCGATGCCTGTTAGTATTGGCTAATGAGATTAGCTATTTTTAGGCATTCATTCTGGGTTGCTCTAGAAAAAAGAATGATGTCATCCATAAAGAAAAGATGGGAGACACTAGGGCCTCCTCTACATGTACTAAAACCATGAATAAAGTTGCGTCCAGTCACGTGGGAAATAGAGGTAGAGAAAGCTTCAACACATAAAATAAAGAGATAGGGGAAAAGAGGATCTCCCTGACGTAGGCCTCAGGAAGGCTTGATTTTTGTAGACCAGTCTCTATTGATGGCAAAGGAGTGACTCACCGATGACACACACTCATATATTTTTTTCCTCCTAGTAGTTGAAAAACCCAATCTCTCCTACACGTGATCCAGGAAACTCCATTCCACTCTATCATAGGTTTTCGACATATCAAGTTTAATAGCCATACTGCCTTTTTTTCTTCTTCCCTTCCATCTTTCTTTTGTGGAAAAACTCGTAGGCAATCAATGGGTTGTCAGTGATCAACCTCCCTGGAATGAATGCACTTTGATTTTCTGAGATGATTCCATCCATCATGGGCTTCAACCTATTAGCAAGAACCTTCATAACAATTTTGTAGACCACATTGCACATGCTAATAGGGAGATATTCAGGCAAGCTGGATGGCTTTTTTTACTTTGGGTATAAGAACTAGTAGAGTAGAATTCACCTCTTCAATGCTCTAGTTTCCTTCCCACCAACCTTTGATGTAAGATGAGACATCCTCCCCAACTATATACCAAATTTTTTGAAAGAAAATAACTTTCATTCCATCCTGGCTTGGTGCTTTGTTTGGGTGCATTTGTTTTAGAGCAGTTGAAATTTCCTCATCATTGATGTCCTTGGCAAGGCAAACATTCATGTCCTCATTTACTCTTCATTTAATCCCAATAGTAGCAACTTCAAACTCGGACGACCTCCCCGTCGTGAAGAGCTTTTAGAAAAAGTCCTACACTGTTTTTTGAAGCTATTCTTCATCCTCCTTCCACACACCATTACTATCTGTTAGGCTTTTAATGGTGTTTCTTCTCCTCCTTTGGGTAGCCTTGTGGTGAAATACTCAGTGTTCTTGTCCCCACCTTTCGTTTCATTGACCCGCGACCTTGCACACCAGTATTCATCTTGCATTCTATGCCAATACTCGAGCCGTCTTGACAGTTCCATGCATCTCTGGAGGACCCGATTATCCGGTGCCTTTCTTTGTTCCTCTCTTAAGAGGTCTTCAATTTCTTCTTCAAATTCCCAAACTTTTTTGAAGTCCAATCATCCAACTCTTTTTTGCAGTTCTCTACTTGATGGCTGATGTCTGCTCACCCTTTTCTCCATGCTTTCTTGACGGTCTCACCACAAGACTCTTCACTGAGCCACATTGGTTTGATCTGGAAGAACTTCTCACCCCTTCATTTCCGTTGCTCACTTTTGTCTGTAGAGATAATAATCAAGCAATGATCAGATTTATACCTTGAGAGGTGGAAAACTTTGAAGCACGAAAACATTTATCTCCAATAAAACAAAACCAGCACCTTGTCCAGCCTTTCCCTCACTAGAGTATCAACCGTGCGACCCCATTCCCAAGTGAAAGGACTACAAGAGAAACCCAGATCAAGGAGGTTGCAATCATCAATAACGTCTCTCAAATCCTGCATCCATTTTTCCTATTTTGGTGGGCCACCCAACTTCTCCTTGCTAGACGTGATTTCATTAAAATAGCCAAAGAAAATGATCGGAAGATCCAAGTTGGACCTCAGCTGCCTCATAAGATCCCACATCTTGTTTTTTTGTTGTTGTTCTGACCAGTAGTAAATCCCAATGGTCCTCCATGTTTGTCCCTTCTTTCTTTCCTTGAATGTAGCCTCTACGTTTCGTTCAAAAAAAGTGATAATTTCAACTTCCACATTCCTCCACCAGAACCCCATACCGCCTGATTTTCACCTAGTGGACAAACAGAGACCTACTACAAAGCCACACAGAGTTTGGACAGATTTGAGATGTTTGTCAGTGACCATGGTTTCCGAGATGAAAACCAGACTTGGGCGTTCTCTCCAACACCAACTATGGAGATCATTCATACTGTCGGGCTTGCCCATCCCCCGACAGTTCCAAGCCAAATTTTTTATTATTGTTCATTGGGTTGATCATCACCAAACCTCGCTACCTGAGATGCTACCCACCCCAAAGAGTTTTTTGTGCCTTGCATGAATGAACTTTTCTTCGTCACCTGATCAGAAGTAAAAGAATCCTCGTCAAACTCCACATGACTTTTCCTCCTGTTTCTTTTCCCAGAACCACTATGCTGTTCTTCGTCAGCACTTTTAGGAGCATCCTCACTTATTAGAAACCTTCTCCTAACAATGACAGGCTTACATATTACCTTCCCCTTGCGTCCAACAACATCACTCGCTAAATTTTGTTGTCGTGGGTCTGCATTCTTCCTTTGACCCATTGTTTGGATATTGTTAACACACCAGCCGTTGTAAAAAGTGCAGTTTTGCAAAGCTACTGTGTCCCCATCATCTTGAAGCCCCGTCGTTTTGTTTATATTAAGATCTGATCCCAGTGTGTTGAAGATTACTTCTAGTCCCATTGTACTATTTAGGGACTTTCCAGTTTGTCGTGCCTCCACCTTCTCGTCTTTTAGTATTTTTGTTTGCTTACCCAACAAGTCATGGACATTATCACCTTCAATAACCTACTTTGAAGTCGGGTATTCTTATTGTATCTCTTCCACCCCTTCATCCTGTTCACAACAAGTGCCCATCCCGGCTCTGTCATTCAAGGTACCACTCCTGTTACTACTTGCGTCTGTTGCCTTAGGGTAGGTGGCGTCCGCACAAACAATACTCCTCTATGAGATGGTCAAGCATGTTGGTGTCTAATTGTCTCTAATATTATATGCTTGGCTAGGTGTTGCTCCAGAATCATTACCTACTTGGCAAACTAGTTCAGCTCTGCGGTGGCCCGACTCCCTCGACTTACCTCCTGGATCTTCCTCGCCATCATCCCTCCTCCATGAGCATGATGGATCTACACCTTTTGGATTAGTGTGAAAGGATAGAACCCTCTTGACAGATGTTGCTCCATACAACTCCTCTACCACTGTTATACGTGGTTTTCTTGGTGAGGCCTTGAGCCAGCCCTCCCATTGTCTTTCCAGATCCCCCCCTCATCGTCAAGAGCACAGACTTTGTCTATGTGCCCTAGCCTTCTGCATAGGTAATAGAAGTTTGGTAGCCTTTTATATTTCAGTTCAAAAGTGACTAGATTACCTTTCTTGTCTCAGACCTTCTGCACTCGCTTCAGATCCTTAGTTACGTACAACCCAATTCGGATGCGCGATGAAGCCTCCCAACCGAGTTCATCCCTATCCACTTCGACAACTCGCCTGATACTGCTAGCAATTACGCATATTGCAGTACATGATCTATGGACTAGCGGCAATTCATAGATCCTAAGCCAGAATAGGCTCTCTGTAAAGGACATCTTGTATGACTTGGTTAGGAGAAGTCTATTCTCAAAATTCTAGGGACCTCCGTCGACGATCTTTTTCTTGTCTTTCCAATGAAAAAATTGGATGATGAAAACTGTGATGTCTAAAGGTTTGAGCAGGACCCTGTTTTGTAGACACCAAGCTTGTGTAAAGGTTCTCTTCATCTGCCAAAAATTATAGCGTCTTACCGTGAGAAGCCGTGCTGCTAGTACCAGAGAGACATGGGATTCCTAATCATCAGTACTCTCTGAACCCATATCGACAACAACGCCTTCCTCATCATCTCCTATACCGAGTCGTACACACTGTGAAGCCAGCTCATCTGCCATATGTAGAGACAGTGACCACAAAGATTTTGGAGCCTAGCCTTGGACCTACAAGAGAGAGGGAGACCAATCAGTCAGAGGAAATGGAACCATGTGGGAGAGGGGGGGCTTCCACCGTTGCCTGCTAATCGCTAGAGGCAACTAGGGTTACACACGGGAAAGAGTTCACCTTCAATTTTCAAAATTTTATATAGTGAGTTATATTGATAGGTGGGGGATACAAAATGTTCACATTTAGTTGTCACAACATATCCACATCAATTATTATTATAGACATAAAATTAACATTTTCTTCATAATTTCTCAACCCGTTTTCACTCAACCTTTGGGATTCCCTTTCGGGGTCTTGTCCCTATAGTGGACAAAAACACCACCTTCTCAATCTGGAGCTCGGGTGCCATGTTGGTCTTCCAAATCTTGGGCTTGACCTCATATGACCTTCCCAATATAGGGCCTAGTCTTAGTCATCACAATGACTCTTTCATGCCTTCTATTCTCAAACTTCCAAAGTTGGTATGTGAGGTTCGAGCAAGTTACAAACATATAATCTGATAGCTATAGTAACTTTATGGATTGCAGGAAATAATAACAAGCAAGTATTTATTTTCAAACAATCCAAAAAACCTAAAAAATCACCAAAAAGTCATAGGCATAACCACATACCTTGATACGAAGTATTGGATGTCTAGGCAAAAAGGGCAATCAATGCAATCAACCAAGCAACTATCCTAAAAGTTAAAGCATAACACCCATGTATCAGTATTTTATTCAAAATTTATCACTAAGATCGACTTGTATCTCAAGTTAGGATTTCATTAGGGTTTTGGCTTCCAAAAAACTAGTTATCACTTTTCATGTCTTTTGGGTTAACAAACTCTAATCTGCACTTTTAATCTCAAGGAAACCCCAATTCATCAAATTTTGGGTTATTAAGATCAAATAAGATCCAAGTTTCCCTTTTATCCAAAAAGATGAATCTTTGACCATTAAGATTAGTTGAACACATTAAGATCATCAAAACCTATAAATTAGGGTTTTCATTCATTGAACCCAACAGTGCAATCAAAGAAAGTTTTAGTTATAGCTTCATCTACCAACAGAAGTTCTTTTCCCGCCTCAAACTTCATTCAACCCAACTCCACTCGACTTACAACCTTCTAAAAGTAATGTACAAAATTAGTTCAATAGATGAAAGCACTCCTTTATTTCATGTGCATGGTTTAAAATTTCAACTGAAATTGCAAGATTCTGATCGAAATTTTAATTTCGGTGGCTACCAGACATCAAAACCTACCTCCCAACCGCAAAAACTTCTCATGTGTAATTTCATTAAAAAGTGAAAAAAAAAGAAAAAAGTATAATTGTTATCTAGTACTTAATGGAGTACAAGCTATAAGATATAGCATATTGGAAAACGATATATACATGTATGTGTGTGCATGTGTACGCGTACACATTGCATAATCGAAATCTTTATCGAAACAATTTTGTGTATTTTCACTCATACTTGTAGGACTCTCCTCCCCTACTCTATAGCAACATATGATATTATTAATAATTAGGTGTATCTATGTATGTAGATAATTGAAGTAAGATTTCATTATTCCTTTCTTTGGTCGTTGAAATCGTCAAAATTTGTGTTGAGATCTTATTGTATATTGGAGCAAAATTATCTAAATTTCAACCAAAATTTCTAGAGATTTGGGTTGTGTTTGGTACACGGTGAAAAAATTGATGGTGATAGGGACGATGATGGTGATGCGGAAATGATTGAAATGTATTGTTTGGTAGCATGTGTATGATGATAGTGATAGTGATGAGGAAAAACTTAAAAAAAAATTGTTTGTTACATGGTTATAGGGACAAGGAGGGGAAAATTCTTTATAAAAAACACCCTACACAAGTTGGAGTCATATTTATTAGAACATCTTTTTGCACATTTATGTAAATAAGTAGTGGAGTCTTGAAAGAAACTTCTTTCACCATGATTTACCATGAATCACCATGCTTTTTCACGGGGACAAAAATAGATCAAAATTCACCACATATTCACCATGATTCCCATTCACCATGGCAAACAAACAACATTTTTGTTTCACCATCATTTCTTATCACCATGATTCACCACGTAAAAAACACAACCTTATATCTTTGGACCATCAAAAACGTAATCGAAATTGACATTTTAAACATTCTTCATGTGATAAAACACATACTACATCATAAGGCTTTGTGTTAGTAAATACTGACATGACAATTGTAGTCGTCGTCATCTAAACTAGTATTCAATACCAGCTGTATTCGGGTGCTACATGGACCCTTATTTTCCTTTCAGGTCTATTACAAGTCACATTGTCATTGAGATGTATAAGGTTGTAAAATTCTCCTCTGGAACTCTCCCCAATTTTATTTTAGCCACCCCTTCTTCATCTTTTAATTATGTTCTACAATATAACTTTGAATGGGTACATTTTCCGGTCTGCAGTGCAAATGCTCATACCATTAGCTTGTCATCGATAACTTTATTCCTATATTAGTTATTTACAAAAAATCTTTCCTTATCTTCCCACATCCATCTTAACGTGGATGTGTATTTCCTTGTTTAGTAGAATATTAAGTTCCTTTTTTATTTGTTTTGATATGTCTTGTATTGAATCATGGAGATGATTCATGTGCAAAACATGTCCTGCTGATTATCCGTTTAAATAAATATTAAGGTTAACAAACAAGTGAGTACATCTCTGACAATCTGCACTAGATCTTAGATAGGAGTCTGAATTTTGTAAAATTCAATTTGGAAGCATAGATATTGTCTAAAATCTATCATTCAGCTGCCACATTCTGTAATTTTGAAGTTTTACCATATATGATGCATTTTTGAAAGTTTATTACATATAGTATTTTCCCAATTCATGAGTTCGCTTGGCATATCATCTATTAAAAACTTATCAAGGGTGGTTTATCCCACCATTTGTGCTACTAGTACAATAAGATCCCATGCCTATGTTTTCTTGTGATTAAAAATCACATGGTATTAACAAGACAACCATTTTGAGTTCCAATATATGAGTAAGATAGAGTCTAGGAAAGCCTTTTCATATTCATACACGACTAAGATACATAGAGAAACTATGTGAGTAGTGACCATAGTCATCAAGGCGGGCACATAGGTGTCCTAGGCACTCCACCTGGTCCCTGAAACCTAGGTGCCTAGGGGTCATATGTTAGTTGGCAAGCTAGGTGGGCTGGGCAGGCTAGGCGGTGAAGGCGGACAGTCTAGGTGCTTCTAGTGTTACTGCTGCAAACATGTCAGTCCTTATTCTGTTGCTTCTTTATTTTTTTTGTGCGTCCTCTTGTGTCTTCTCTTCTCGCTTCTTTTCTTTTCTACTCCTTCCAATTTCTCCTGCATTTCTTGTTCTCCCTACTGCTGCATTTTAATTTTTTGTACTCCCTCTTATGTACCCTTTTACTGCCATCTCTATATTTCTTATTTCAGAAATTTAGAATTGTCCTACTTCTCCTGCTCCGACATCTACTAGACTACTAGTACTACTTCTATTCGCATATTTTATTCTTCTTTTTCTGATCTCTTCTTCCTCCCCGTAGGCCTCCTCCAATAACTTCTTTACTATTTTTTTATTTATCTAACTTCATCTTCATCCTTCACGCCTCCTATAATGTTTTTGTGCATTTCTTTTCGTGACTTCTTCCCGCACATCTTGCATTTTTTTTCTTCCTTGTATTCATTCTCCTTCAATTCCTCCAATTCCTCCGTATCTTCCTCCTCTTGTTGTTTCTTTTTTCTTCCTCTTCGTTCTCCTTCTTATGATCCTCTCAACAATTATTAATATAAATTAGGCATATGAAAACATTTAATGGACAAATAGTTACAAAACTGCATGTAGTACCATACGTGTATATATCAGTAAATATGTAACAGAAAATAAATACAAAAACAAAAACGCCCAAAATAGCCTAGGCGCCCAGATGAAACCCACCGCCTTGACAACTTAGGTAGTGTCTAAATTAAATATACTTTTAACAAAACAAGAAAAAAAGTGTGTTTATGAATTAACAAAGGAATGGAGAGGAAATTCCTCGAAACATAAATTTGAAATTCCATATTAGCAGAAATCCTGCCGATACCTGCTGTGAACCACATGTTATAGGTTTGTCTGGCTTGAACACACGTCCTTCAACATCGACTACAGATTCACTACTGAATGCTGATGCGTATTTCACCATCTGCATGCTAACCACGCCCTCCTTGGAATCGAGCAAGCACTGCACCGTGCAACCGTTCTCCCTCACGACTAAAAATGCCATCTTCTTGCTCACAGCTCGGACTGTCTAAGCGCGTCCTCGGATCAGGATGGTTTGGCCCTCGAGGCCGTCGTTGAGAGCTTTGACCTGAGTCCATACCCGGCCGCTGATCTTAGGGGACGTTTGGTTTGCAGGTTTTATCTGGATTAGTAAGAATCCCGCAGACAGCTAATGCAGGTTTAGAAAATTGCCGATTCTCAAAAATACTGTAAAATAAAAAATTATGTTTGTTTTCATTTTTGTATTTTGAATGACTGAAAAGCTGGAAGACCGAAGCAGCCATGGTCAAAAGTTAAGAAACTACACGGGAGTGGCAATTTTTCACCCATAATAGCGGGGCTTCATATCCTAACATCAGCGAGAATACCGGCACGTCAACAGCATGAGCGTTGGGTCCCGCCACGTTGGCAGTGTGAGAGGAGGCAAGGACGGTTGCATCAGAGGCCAACAAGCTGGAGGATGGCGTCCGGCAGATTTGAAAAGGAATTGTGAATGCAGCAACTTCTACGTACTCCCATTATGCAGGATTTGCGTACTTTTACATCTCCAGATAACCAAACTTAATATTTTCACAGATGGATCATAAAATACAATCCAATCCAGTTATATCCAATAAAACAAACATGCCCTTAGTGGACTGGATGTCCACGAGCGGGACGTCGTCGTAGTTCCCAGCGAGGAGATCGACCTCTTCGACTGCCGCGGAGGCGGCGGCATCCTGCGGCTGCTGGCGCTTCTTCTCCGCCTTTTCAGCCTTCGCGGTTTCTTTTTTAGCGGCTTTCTTGCCGAGCTTCTGTTCGGCGTCACCCTCGCCGTTGGGAGGGATGGACGGTGAGGAGGACATGGCAGGTGGTTTGTGTTTGGCGGCTGGGGTCAGAGTGGTTAGGGTGAAGCGGGCGGTTGCGGAGATGGGTTCTCCCGGAAAAGTCTAGCAGGGGTTTTGGAAAGGGGTGCCCAGGCGAGCCCCTGTTTGGGAACAGACTGGGATTTCGTAGTCTGGACTGGATTAGACTGGGTTAGTCAGGATTCAGTCTGATTCTGTTTGGCAACATAGCTTGATTCTGTTTGGCAACACAGTCTGATTCTGGTCAGCTGGTCTGGTTTGAGTCTGATTGCAGTCTGGTTCTGTTTGGCTACTAGACTGGATTCAGACTGATTTTGTTTGGCAACGTAGTCAGTATCTGCTGATTCTGTGCTGATGTTGTAGAACTGTTTTAACAAGAATAAGTATGTGTAGTTGTGTTGCCGCTTTTAAGCAAAAGTTGGCTGAAGTGTATTATATTAAATAACAATTACATAATTTAATTAATGTATTTAAATCAAATAGTAGCAAAGGTGCGTAGCATGTCTGTAGAACATAATACCACATAAATTAAAAGATAATATATTGTTGGTTCTCGGGCGAATACATATGTAACATAGAAAATGAAACGAGAGGTCTGTCCTGGACCTAGACAACGACATAGTAACACAATCTAAGCTGGTGATCAAGCAGACAACTTCATGCCTCGTAGTTCTCCATGGCCTCGTCGTACTCTTCCCACGACACAGGACAAGGTTCGTCCAACACCTGATTTGTTTCCTGTTTACTGGCGTCTTTTGGCCAGTCGAACAACAACGGCAGATGGTGAGTAGGAGGAAACAAGGCTCGCAACATTTGGGCCCACCAAACTAAAAACATGGAATGCTGGTCAATGTAATTCGACACACCAAACTAAATGTAGTTCTCTGCCATTAAATGTTATGGCGTCACCGTGGGTGAAGGAATGTCTAAAAGAAGACTACATTCTTCCTCCAGACTGGAAACGTAGCGTTCTACACCGTCATGCTCATACTTATTTTGGGTGTATATATCATCGTAGTTGTGATGAATTTCAACACAGTCCTTCATGTTCATTGCTTGGCCCCACACTAATAAGTCATATTCTCACAGAACTGTTGTTAGAAACGTGGCCTTGTGACGCTGTTTAAACAGAAGTTTTTTTTAAAAAAAGGACCTTAAAAATAACTTAATTGTTATCTATATCACTTTGGTTTAAGAACTCTCATTTTGTTGTTGAGATGTGAGTCAGGCGTGTTACCCTTTTGTGGGGTGTTTATGTGGGTGTTTTGGTTGTTTCATTGAGGTTGAATATGCCTAACATGCTATGTTTAATACCCCAAGATATGAGGTAACCCCGTCAGACCAAGAAACACGTTCCAAAAATAGCCAAACATGAACATCATTTTTAAAGTAAAACAGATTCAGCTACATTCGATAAATATAAATTGTCTTAGTGGGCAGGCACCCATAACAAGCCTGTAATGCTATATAAACAAAATAAAGATAATACAGAAAACAAAAAACTAATAATTGTTTGTTGATGCAACATATTCAACATCAGTTTCATCATCACTAGAGGAGATTAAGATTGGTGGTTGGTGGCAGTCTCTGACAATCAGGTCATCATCTGAGTTTGAAGTAGATGATATATAACCCTCTGGTCTCGGGAAAATATACCTGAGCAAGTCAGAGTTGTCCCCATCAAAATCAATCCACAAAAAAAAGCTTGTAGGGCGAGTGTCGTCCATGGGTTTTGGTTGTAGGGTCACGGTCCATTCTGGTTTGTCTTTTAGGTTGTCCAACATTTCAGCCCAACCTTCATCCATGATTAAATATTTAGCTTTCTTATTCCATATTCTTTCTTCAGGTGTAGACCACCTGATCTGTACATCAAATTTGATTCTGCCTACCTCCACCATAGCATAGCCAGGAGTTATCTTAAATGGCTCGCACCTCCAGGTTAGGGGAAGGGAGACGCGTCTCATAAACTCCCTGTTTGAGAGATCATACTCCTTTACAGGGAAACAAGATCCCATGTTACCTGTAATAAACAAGAAGAACAAGAACAACAAGAAGATAATAAGAAGAACAGAAGAAGAAAAATAACAAGAAGATAAGAAGAACAAAAATAACATTAAGATAAGAAGAACAAAAATAACAAGAAGAACAATAATAACTCTTATGTTCACCTAAGTTCACTACTCATATGTATTAGGTTTATTATCATTCTATGATTTTGCCTCCATCCAAGCCTCTGTCGTATACACTCCATCAACACACCTTCCGAAATCATATTGGGTTCTTATCCTACCTCTGAGATCCATATCATGCTCCGAACACCACACAAAATGAGGAGGCGTCGAATGACTTAGCACGGGAGAAAAATGTTTTCAAGAAACAACAGAGCATGGCATATTCATTTTCAAGAAACAATCAACAACACTTAACACGAGAACTTCCAAACAAAAAAAATAAAATGATTGCTCCCGCCTGTGGTCGTCGCTGACTGTAGGACCCATTGGTCAGCAGCCGCTACAATCATATGTAATTGTGGACACATAAAATAATGCCTTCCAGGATACAAAGAGAAATACATTGATTGCAAAATAAAACTATGGCAGTGAAATAAAATATTACAACAGTTAATCAATAATGTCTGGACGGGAATAAAAATATTACAACAATTCGGCAAATAAGATAAAGCCCAAAGAAAATGTTTGGATGGGAAATAGATTATTACAACAACGAAAGAACTTTCTACTGATTTGATGAGTTAAATGCCTGGCTGGTAAAGTTTGGTGATCCAGAAGGGCCAGCATCATTGGACGAAGGAATGAATGGACGGTGAGACGACGCAAAGTTTGTTGGTCCGGAAGGGCCAGCATCATTGGACGAAGGAAATAATGGACGAAGCACAAATTCAGACATCATAGTAGGGCTCAAAGCACACTTAAGGGGATCAGATATATGTGAAAGTTTGGTCCATCATAATAGACCTAACTGTAGGGCATTGAAATGCAACCAAGTAAACTGTTGGACATTAAATGCAACAAATTTTTTTCAGTACACAATTGTAAAATCATTCTGATTTATTTGGTATGATTGTATAATGGTTCAATAATGACAATTTTTTGGGTTCTAAATGAAGCTCAAGCACGAATTCAGACCTCAATGTAAGGCTTAGAGCACACTTAAGGGGATGTTCCAACTTAAATAAAAACAATACATAAAAGGTTTTAAATTGAACAAATGATAACCTATCAAATTGATTGGTACTGAATCAAGCTCAAGCATTAAATTAGACCTCAATGTAGGGCTTAGAGCACACTTAAGGGGATCAAATAGTTGTTCCAACTTAAATAAAAACAATACAGAATAGATTTTAAACTGAACATATAATGACCTATTAAATTGATTGGTACTGAATCAAGCTAAAGCACAAATTCAGACCTCATTGTAGGGCTCAAAGCACACTTAAGGGGATCCGATATATGTTAAATTTTGGTCCATCATAATACACCTAATTGTAGGGCATTGAAATGCAACCAAGTAAACTATTGGACATGAAATGCAACAGAAATTATTCAATACACAGTTGTAAAATCATTCTGATTTATTTGGTATGATTGTATAATGGTTCAGTAATGAGATAAATTTTTTTGGGTTCTAAATGAAGCTCAAGCACGAATTCATACCTCAATGCAGGGCTCAGAGCACACTTAAGGGGATCAGATAGTTGTTCCAACTTAAATAAAAACAATACGTAATAGATTTGAAACTGAACAAATAATGACCTATTAAATTGATTGGTACTGAATAAAGCTCAAGCACGAATTCAAACCTCAATGTTGGGCTTAGAGCACACTTAAGGGGATTAGATATATGTTCCAAATGAAATAAAAATAATACATAATAGGTGGATTCCAATTTTAGACCATCATAGTAGACCTAGGTCAAGGGGTCATACCTCAGTCAAGGGTTGTGGACAAGGTGCCAAATTAAATTCAACATAAAACAAAGTAGGCTGACTAGGGAAATATGCCACTATTTATGAACACATTAAATATTCAGTACAAAATAGTAATGCACATCAGGCTCTGTCAGACAGAAAATAGTCAACCGACCATTGAGGGAAAATCAATCAGATTGATTCTGAATTATGTGGTATATGGGTTTTAGTGGTTAAATAGTAGACATGTTAAACTGATTGTCACTGAATGAAGCTCAAACACAAATTCAGACCTCATTCTAGGGCTCAGGGCACATCAAACTAAATAATAATATGTATTGTGATCAATCAGTACAGTTGATGAGGCTATGTTTATGAGAATAGAGAATGTACACTACACAATAATAGGTTCCAAATTAAATTAAAATAATACATAATAGGTGGATTCCAATTTTGGACCATCATAGTAGACCTAGGTCAAGGGGTCAGACCTCAGTCAAGGGTTGTGGACAAGGTACCAAATTAAATTCAACATAAAACAAAGTAGGTGGATGAACACATAAAATTTTCAGCACACAATAGTAATGCACATCAGGCACTCTTGGACAGAAAATAGTCAACCAACAATTGAGGGTAAATCATTCATATTTATTCTGAATTATGTGGCATGAGGGTTTAGTTTTTAAATAGTAGACCTATTAAACTGATTGCTACTAAATGAAGCTCAAGCAAGAATTTAGACCTCATTCTAGGGCTCAGAGGACATTAAACTGAACAATAATAGGTACTGTGGTCAATCAGTACAGTTTATTTGGCTATATTTATGAGCATAGAGAATGTACATTACACAATAATAGGTTCTAACTCAAATAAAAATAATATATAATAGGTGGATTCCAATTTTGGACCAACTATCTAGACCTAGGTCAAGGGGTCAGACATCAGTCAAGGGTTGTGGACAAGGTGCCAAATTAAATTCAACATAAAACAAAGTAGGTGGACTAGGGAAATATGCCCCTATCTATGAACACATAAAATATCATGTAAACAATAGTAATGCACATCAGGCTCTGTTGGACAGAAAATAGTCAACAAACCATTGAGGGTAAATCATTCAGATTTATTCTTAATTATGTGGTATGTGGGTTTTAGTGGTTAAATAGTAGACATGTTAAACTGATTACCAATGTCAGTTAAGTCAAATTTCTGAGGGGATCATTGTTTGACGTCTCTCATTCTAGTGGTTTGTTTACAATCTTGGTTGTTTATTCCCATGACACATCAATAAATGAGCAAATGACTATGGTGTTGGGGTGTGCTTACATGAAAGATATACTTATTGGATGATTTCCTGATTTGGTGCATATTAGTAAGAACAACATGTATTCATGAGGTGAATAATAACTTACATGATAGATTTATTACTTGATGATCTTTTTCAATGCGAGCAACAACAATTTGCTATCATGTGCTATTGGTATGGGTCATGACTCTTATTCTTAAAAATGAAGACAGTTTCAGACAAATTTTTTTTTGCATCAGTCAATCGAGCAGGTGCATTTGGAAGAGCAGTTTCTGCAAACTGAAGCCTCACAGTGTAATTCCTAGAAAAAATTTCCCCCAATCACAGGTTGAGATCAAATGCCGTCTCATTTCAAAACTGATATAAAGTTCTCATAGAGGGTTTGACAAGAAACAATCGATATCCTAGATCCTAGGTTCAAAGATCTCTACATCTAGGAGCTGACAGAGATGCAAACCTACTGATCAGACTACAGTGGTAGCATAAACTTATTGGATTAAAATATAACACAGTTGATAGAAGAACATATGTAGTAGAATGGGCAAACAGAGGTATCATGGATAATCCCCATGAACTAATGTAAGAAAATATTCGCTAATTATAGCAAGACCAGGAAGAACAAAGGAAAAGAAGCAGATAGATATTGTCTATCTAATGCATATGTTCGACCAAGTAAACTGTTGCTATATTCGCTAATTATAGGCATGTGTGTGAGGTAACAACCTTCATGACCAGAGATGGGGCCAATCTAATGCAGTAGTAGAATACACTAACTAGTATCCAATGATTCTTCTTATTCATTGATCAATGTAACACGGGGATCCAACACACACGGGGGATCCAACACACACCATGGAACACGGGGAACCCCTTTGCATAATGATTCAGTACACAAATAGGCCTAACCCCTTTGCATAATCATTCAATACAAAAAATAGGCCTAACTATTCATCATGACGAACCTATTCAGAAGTGGATAATCCCCAGCAGCAACTTCAGAAGAGCCGGGATGAGCAGCATCACCGTCGGAGCAGGGACGAAGACCAACACCGCCGGAGCAGGGACGAAGACGACGGCGAGCAGCACCGCCGGAGCAGGGACGAAGACGACAGCGAGCAGCAACTCCAGCGAGCGAGCAGGGACGAACACCAGCTTCCTCCAAGATGCGTAGGTGGATGTGAAGCAGCTCGATGCACAAGGCGACCAATATGTAGGAACACGGATAGTGCTTGCCCTTGCTAGCGTTTGTCCTGTGCGTCGACAAGATGGGACGATGGCTGAATCAGGTGGACGGTACAGACAATGGTGCTCAGAAGGACATGACAGGGCACTGGGGTACCTTGCCTTTGCAGGATGTAGTAGCCGCCCTAGTAGCCCGACGGGCACAGATGGCTGCATTGACTCCTCACCAGGCGGCGGACGCTCCGCCCGACGACTGCTGCCCTCCATCCGCGAGCTGCTCGAGGTATCGCTTTAACTCACGGACCCACGGACCCAACACTGAGCCGGCACAGGGAGAGGCAAACAACCGGAGCGAAGGAGAGGGGCGAGAGGGAGAGGGCCGAGAGGAAGGGGGAGGCGCGCGAGTGAGAGGGAGAGTCGGGGTCGAAGGGGATGTCGGGGGGCGTAAATCGGACTGGGATTTGCAATCCCGCCTAGGCCGGGACTGGGTTAGTCTGGATTATGGGATTCCGTTATCCCAAAACGGTGGTCGAACGGGGTTGCGTACCAAACAGAATTTTGGCCCAAACCGGACCGGGTTACGCCGAGCTGGCGCTAGACGACGGCTCCCAATCCGGATCGGGTCCGTTCCCAAACAGGGGCTTAGTTTTCCTGGTTGGGCACACGCGGAACGCTCGACTTGTTTATCACTAGCGTTAGTGATGTCCACACAAGTTAGGCTTGCTTTGTTCTATGCAAGGCTATGTTTAGTTTGCAGATTTTGACTGGATTTTCGCATGCAACCAGACGAACCCTTATTTGGTTGTAAGCGGTTGGAAGACATATCTATACACTATATATGAAAGCCCGTTGGGGGTTTTTTTATGCAAATTTTCAAACTCCTTTTTCTTATTTACGGCCAGGTCCTTCTATATGCCATATCTGTATGTATATGTATAGGAAAGCCCGAGCAGGGGGCTGGATGCAATTTTTCCATTATTTTTTGAAATTACATATTGGTCCTTATGTGTGTACATCACACTTTTATCAATAATTTTTTAAATTATATATTATATTAAGAGAAACATCTATACTATGTAGGAAAACCCGTGGAGGGGGCCGAATGTAATTTTCTCTATTATTTTTTGAAATTACTTTTTGGTCCATGTGTGTATGAGAAGTCCTATTAATATATGTATTGTACATATATCTTTTTATTTTTATAAGTTCAATCTGTATATTTTTTATTATAATCTATATGAAAGCCCGTTGGGGGTTTTCTCTGTAATTTTTCACACTCCTTTTTCTTATTTATGACCAGGTCCTTCTATATGCCACATATGTATCTATATGTATAGGAAAGCCCGAACAGGGGGCTGGATGCAATTTTTTCCATTATTTTTTGAAATTACGTATTGGTCCTTATGTGTGTACATCACACTTTTGTCAATAATTTTTAAATTATATATTATATTAGGAGAAACATCTATACTATATAGGAAAGCCCGTGGAGGGGGCCGAATCTAATTTTCTCTATTATTTTTGAAATTACGTTTTGGTCCATGTGTGTATGAGAAGTCCTATTAATATATGTATTGTACATATATCTTTTTATTTTTATAAGTTTTATCTGTATATTTTTTATTGTAGTCTACTAAGGCAACCGTGCATAGCACGGGTATATGCCTAGTGAGAGTAAGAAAGCAGGAAAAGTAAAACATGTTTTCCTTGGTTGGATGCAGGTTTAACTCAATATATTTGTTTGTTTACGTTTGGTAGCAGTAGCGTGTGGTTTAAGGATGTGGTCACGTGTGCTGAACATACCACTGTGGACATCCCATGACTCCAGACCACGATTCAAGCAGTGGATACAGGACGGTGAGGAGAGTATACGGACTGCGCCCCGAAACGGCGCGGTCCTTTTTCTAGATATTTGCATACAAACGGCCATTTCGAGCGATTGATTTTTCTGATATGAGTCAAAATTGTGTCCAACCAAATACATAATTTTGTGAATCGTATTGAGTTGGAATTGCATGAATTGGTTTGCAGTCCAATCAAACTTATTCTACGTTACGAAAAGAAAGTACATTAGATCATGCAGATATACGTGCAAATGGAGCTGCGCCGCACCTGGGCGCGGTCCATTTTCTCAACTGCGTAACTTCACACATCGGCTGTTAAAATGGCATAGGCACGTGTTTCTTCATACCCTATAAATAAAGCAAGGTGACGAGTCAGCTATTCCAGCTGTTTGTCTACCTGCTTATTTAGGGAGGTTTTGTATTCTATAAATAAAGCAAGGTGACGAGTCAGCTATTCCAGCTATTTGCTTACCTGCTTATTTAGGGGGGTTTTGTTATTATTGATTATTGATGAGACGCTTGCTTTTCTTTTGGGACTTGCTATACCATTCTGACAGTTTTTAGGCACCTGTTTAACTGCAATAGTAGGTAATGACACGTATCGTGTGGGTAATACAACAAGCTGACAATACACAACTCGGTTGACGACGCTTACCCCTGAATACATGAATGTCACAAATATTTACATCTAATCATTTTTCCTAACATGCTCGCATTTGGGTCAGGACACATGCCACACGGAAGCAACATGTGGTGGGTGTTGTCTGACATAGGAATGCATATATTTAGTTTTAGTTGAAGTTTTAGAATATTTCTCTTATGCAACGTTGCTAATGTACAAAATCATATGACATATATTGGTAATGTACTTGCACAATCACATTTGCACAAAACATCGAATTGTTCTGAACTGGGTAAAATGATATTGATTGGTTTTATTTACTTCATATGCGCATCATGGAACAGAGTAAATATTAATTTCCATGATCCACAACAATCTTTTAACCAAATACGACTTACGCCCCGCCGCACCCCATTATATATTATGTATCCGTCAACATTTCAAAAGTTTATAGTTTGGACATCATAGTGTAAAAACACCCTTGCAAAAATTCAAAGATATTTTCAGTTCTAATGATCTAGCACATTACAAAGTAATATTCTACGTTCTTCAATGATTTTCTTGCTTTAGATAGCACAAAATTTTCATTTATATTGTAGCTCAATGTTTCGAAACATGTCGACACATTTAAGATTGATATTTTGACACATTAAAGACTAGTATTTTACGATTAAATTTCATTTTCATTTCATGTATAACGACTTCGCTTTTCAAAACAATGCAATTTTCATATCTTTTCAAATGTTTCAAAAAGTTTGACACATTTTATTTATCATTTAAGTTTTTTGATTTTGACTTGAGAATGATTGTCGAGTAGTCTATAATGTAAACACGTCGAAGCAAATCTTTCAAGGATGAACCTAGTTTGAGCTACTACATAAATTTTCTACCCACTTTTTGTAGTGTTTGAATTTACTACTATGTATATTTGTTCTCATTTTACACAAAACAATTAATTATTTCTTTCCATTGTAACTCCGAGCATTTCTCCTTATTAAGAGTAGGTGATTCCAATAGATTTTTCCAAAAAATAATACTACGTTGAGACAAAACATCCACCGTTTTCCACATTTCATTACCACATGTATCTATTATGTTTGCAAACATCTATAACATTTTCTTTTATTTTTGTTCATATACATTTTGTAGATATAATGTATGAAAAAGTGATTCAGTGCTCATTTATATAGGATTATATATTTAAATTTACTCATGTGGGGCCCTCCCCGTATCAAGCAGATTACACGAATGATCAATATGATCTTATTAAAAAAATAGAAAATCAATCTATATGAGATGCATCAGATATTCTTAGTACAAGTTGTCAAGAAGTAAAAAAAATTCAATTAAAAACCACAAGGGTCCAAGGATATAGAGATACTTGTGGTTTCATGTACTTTTATGATGTGGTAGTACATAAGATAACATGGGCAAGCTTTGTTTACTTTTTCATTATTCCCACTATAAAATCGAAGAATAAAACACATGAATAATGTTTCATATGAATATATTATATATCCTATAAACATATATTTATCTATAGGTTATTTTTCTTAATACATCAATAACACATTAAAATTGTTGGGAAATGGAGGAGGCAGAAAAGCAGCGGAAACAAAAATTTTCTCCCCAAACCCGGAATAAAAGGAATCATGTCGACATCTATATGATAGGAAATAAGGTTTGTGAATCATACCTTGTCCCGAGGCTTGCTCGGCGACAGTTCCACGCGCCTTGTGCGGTCTTCATCTCCGGTCTTGGACGGTGTCTGAGCAGCTCCTGGTCGCACCGGGACTGACGACTCCTCCTCCTACCGGACTGTCGGATGACAGTTGTCCTCCTGAGCGGCAGTGACCTCCCGCCTCTGAAGTAGTCCACACGGACCACCCGGAACTCCACTCTCCTTGTCCCACAAGGAAGTGGAAGGAGTCGCACCCTCCTGTTGACGTACTAGTCGCCAACACACTCTCCTGCTGTCGACTGCAACTGCAGTTGTCCTTCCCTTGCTGCACCTCCCTTTGCGGGAAGCACTTGCTCGGGATCTCTCTCGGTTACCAAAACCAGAGAGAACGACAACTTTGCAGAGCAATCAACTTGCACTGAGTTGTACTCTGAGAAGCCCCCAATACCCCTATATATATAGGCGGGTCATGGGACAGGGTTCTCTGTGCCCGACAATACGGGACTAAAAGCAGGAGTAGAAGGGTTCGAGATTTTCCACAAAAAGCAACTGTCTCGCAACCTGAACCGATCGGTTCACCACTGAACCGATCGTTTGGGACCCTTGAACCGATCGGTTCACTCATGAACCGGTCGGTTGGGGTTCCAGGTTGGTTCCCGATTGACTTTCCTTGTTTCTTTCCCAATTGGTATCGAATACCAATATTATTCCCAATCGAATTGGGCAATTGAAACGAAAGGAAAATTCTCACTAATCCTAATACCCAAGTTGCTCGATTGCACCAGTTGAACCGATCGGTTCAACACTTGAACCGGTCATTTCACTTTGTGCATGAGCCGATCAGTTCAACAATTGAACCGACCGGTTCAGCAACCTCAGCCGACCGGTTCATCACATGAACCGATCGGTTGGGAGTGCAGATTGTGCAGAATCAGTCAAATGCAATTTCAATCAATCCGATACTCCAATCAATGCGTCCAACACCTTGAACCATATGATATTGAGCTATCGATTAATTGAGTGTTTAATTGAACTACTAAACTCCTTTAGTAATCAATCTAAACATTGCTTTGTGGATAAAACTCCTCTTCCAGGTTAGATCCTATGTGTGTGACCCTGCAGGTCCATTTCACGTTGGCAGTGACAGTCCATAACACTTATGACTTCACAAGCAATGAGCGGTGCCTAGTCACACATCATTTCTACCCAAGTGAAAGTAGAAAGTTGGAGAACAACTTTCATCCTACAATCTGTGAATGGTGTTACAGTGAATGTATAATTCCTTTGTCACTGATATCCAGAATGAACTCGAGGCATGGAACAGTCATCCTGTCAATGTTCATTCATTTCCTTGATCTCAGAGTAGACCGACTGAGATGTGTATGACATCAATATCACATATTGATTCACACGTGCATGCGCATGCCTTTCTCAATCCTACTCATCAAGTGGCCAAGGATATCAAACTCCCTCAGGAGGGACAAATCCCATATCTATCACTCACCCCTCAAAAGCCCCATGTGTCAAAGCCACCCAATCATCACCTTTATAACAACCCATGTTTCAGGACTGTGTTTGATGATGTCAAAGTGTACCCAACGACATGTGTTGAGTGTAGTGATTTCAGGTCTAAGAATCACACTCACCACCATCACTGTGAGAGCTGATTGTGACTACCATGTCATGGTTCCATGTGTCACTCTCACGGTGGGTCTGTCCGGTACCTTGTTCTCTAACAAGTACCTATGTGCTTGGTTTGATATCACCATATCATGACTAATGAGATTCTGTCATCAACCAACACACAATATAGTCTTTAGTGTTATTGATGTCTATGGTTATTTCCACAATAACAACCGACTAGGGACTAAACAAGAAAGAATACTCTTAGCATCCGTATGATCTCATCGTTTAGGTCCTCGACCCAAAAGCATACATCATTGAGTAAAACAATCTTTAGACATCTATCATGTTACACCATCATCTCAGAAACAGTTTAAACATATAAATTGGAAATTGCCTTTATTATTATTCAAATCAATTAGAAAGTATCCCATTACAATCATCATATGACTTGCTCTATGGGCATACATACCAACAGACTCCCACTTGCACTTAGAGCCAGTCACCAAGGAAACGCAGTCCTTGCGACCTAGCATGACCATCATGCTTCTACTGAGAAAGGGCCTTAGTCAGTGGATCAGCTATGTTGTCTTCAGTTGGTACTTTGCAAATCTTCACATCTCCTCGCTGCACGATCTCTCGTATGAGATGGAAGCGCCGCAGTATGTGCTTGGACCGCTGATGTGATCTGGGCTCCTTAGCTTGTGCACTAGCTCCATTATTGTCACAATAAAGCTCAATTGCATCACAGCTACTAGGAACTACACCAAGTTCAGAGATGAACTTCCTGATCCACACAACCTCCTTTGCTGCATGCGAAGCAGCAATATACTCGGCCTCTGTAGTAGAATCGGCAACTGTTTCTTGCTTGGAACTCTTCCAGCTCACAGCTCCATTATTAAGGCAAAACACAAATCCTGATTGCGATCTGTAATCATCTTTATCGGTTTGGAAGCTTGCATCGGTGTAACCCTTTACAACCAGCTCTTCCTCGCCGCCGTACACAAGAAACTGATCCTTAGTCCTTCGCAAGTACTTGAGGATGTTCTTCACAGCTGTCCAGTGAGCATCCCCGGGATCTGACTGGTACCTGCTCGTCATGCTGAGAGCATACGAGACATCTGGGCGTGTGCACAACATAGCGTACATGATGGATCCAATGGCTGATGCATATGGGATCCCATTCATACACTCCCTCTCTTCACAAGATTGGGGACATTGAGCTCTAGAGACGGTAACTCCATGTAACATAGGGACGTTGCCTCTCTTTGAGTTCTCCATGCTGAACCGCTTCAGCACCTTGTCAATGTACGTGCTCTGACTTAGTCCGAGAAGCCTTCTAGATCTATCTCTATAGATCTTAATTCCTAGAATATAGGATGATTCTTCTAAGTCCTTCATTGAGAAAGTTTTCCCAAGCCAAATCTTTACCTTCTCTAAGGATAAGACATCATTCCCCATCAAAAGTATGTCATACACATACAATATGAGGAATGTGGTCGAGCTCCCACTAACCTTCTTGTACACACAAGGTTCATCTTCATTTTGAATAAAGCCAAACACTTTGACTTCCTCATCAAATCGAAGATTCCAACTCCGAGATGCTTGCTTCAATCCATAGATTGACCTTTGCAGTTTACAGACTTTATTGGCATTCTTTGGATCTACAAAACCTTCAGGCTGTGTCATATACACATCCTCATGAATATTCCCGTTAAGGAATGCGGTTTTAACATCCATTTGCCAAATCTCATAGTCATAGTAAGCTGCAATAGCAAGCATGATCCTGATGGACTTAATCATGGCAACTGGAGAAAAGGTTTCGTCATATTCAACACCTTGAACTTTTCGAAATCCCTTTGCAACCAATCTACCTTTATAAGTTTGCACATTGCCATCCATGTTGGTCTTTTTCTTGAAGACCCACTTGCACCCTATGGGTTTTACCCCTTCGGGTGGTTCCACCAAAGTCCATACTTTGTTGGAGTACATGGATTCCATCTCGGATCTCATGGCTTCAAGCCATTTCTCAGAATCTGGTCCCTCCATAGCCTCTACGTAGGTAGTTGGATCATCATCTATGATCAACTCTCCACCTTCCTGAGTCACAAGGTATCCAAACCTCTCAGGTTCAAGGCGAGTCCTACTAGATCTACGAGGTCCTTGTGTTACCTGAGGAGACTGAGATTCCACAACACCTTGTGAATCTACATTTTCCTCTGGTACATATACCGGTTCAATGTTCTCTTGTTGGGCTTGAACCTCTTCAAGCTCTATTTTCCTCCCACTGCTTCCTTTGGAAATAAATTCCTTTTCTAGGAAAACAACTGTCCTGGCAACAAACACTTTGTTGTCAGTAGGGTGGTATAAATAGTATCCCCTCGTTTCCTTGGGGTATCCAACAAAATAACATTTATCGGATTTGGGTCCAAGCTTATCAGGAAACATTTTCCTAACGTAAGCCTCACAACCCCAAATCTTCAGAAAAGACAAATCGGGACGCTTCCCAGTCCATATCTCATATGGTATCTTTTGAACCGATTTAGATGGCACACGGTTAAGTGTAAACGCGGCGGTTTCAAGAGCATAACCCCAGAAAGAAATTGGAAGATCAACAAAACTCATCATTGATCGCACCATATCTAACAATGTGCGATTCCTTCTTTCAGACACACCATTATGTTGTGGTGTTCCAGGCGGAGTCCATTGTGATACAATACCACGGGCTCGCAGAAGGTCCTCAAACTCCTGGCTCAAGTATTCTCCACCTCGATCGGAACGAAGTGCCTTAATACTCTTACCAAGCTGGTTCTGTACTTCATTCATGAAATACTTGAACCTTTCAAGGATTTCTGACTTATGTTTCATCAGGTACACATAGCCATACCTACTGAAGTCATCAGTAAAGGTAATGAAGTACTGATACCCACCTCTGGCATTAGTTCTAAAAGGCCCACATACATCAGTAGGTATGAGTCCTAATAGATCACTAGCTCTCTCACCTTTACCTGAAAAGGGAGTCTTGGTCATCTTGCCCAACAAACAATATTCACATGTCTCTATTGATTCACAATCAAAAGAGTCCAGATAACCATCTTTATGGAGTCTAGAAATGCGCTTCTCATTTATGTGCCCTAGACGACAATGCCAGAGATATGTTTTGTTTGAGTCGTTGAGTTTTTGCTTTTTGGTGTTTACGTTGTATACACTTGTCTCCAAGTCCATCAAGTATAGACCATAAGACATAGGGGCACTGCCATAAAAGATCCCATCTTTAGAAATGGAACACTTTCCATTCTTAATAAGAAATTCAAATCCATCTTTGTCCAAACAAGAGACAGAAATGATATTCCTATTTATGGCAGGTACATAATAGCAGTTCTTCAACTCTATTATTAGCCCACTAGGTAGAGTTAACTCATAGGTTCCTACGGCACTGGCGGAAACTCTTGCCCCATTAGCAACACGTAGTTCAACCTCGCCTTTCCCCAAAGGCCTACTTCTCTTAAGATCCTTCACATTTGAACAAATGTGAGATCCGCATCCGGTATCAAGTACCCATGACGAAGAAGTAGTAAAGTTAATCTCTATCACGTATACACCAGAAGTAGAGATCTCTATCTCTGACTTCTTCTTCCATTGTTCCTTCCATCCTCTCCATGTAGAAGAAATCGGTTTGGCGAGAGAACACTTCTCTCCCTTACCTACCCTCTTCTTCACTAACGCATTAAGCGTACATAGAGTGGATTCTAAGGCTTCTGGTATATCTGGATTGTGCAGAACACTTCTCACAGTCCTCAACCAGTTATGGAATTTATTCTCAATTAATTTGCCCATTTTAAAAGATGATTCTTTTGCCATTCTACAAGAGAAAATTTGCATTTGTTAAAACCTTTTTTATTTGATTTGAATAAAATTTGACGATAGTTAATTAGACCTTTAATTAATTACCGCTCCCACTATTTTGACTCAAATTGATAGCCCTCACTATCAATTCGGAAGATTGCAGCGTACAATCTTCTAGTGGGTCAAGATCCTGAAATCCTCTGAGCCATGGACCAGCTTGGGCTGTCACCCACAACTCAGATCTTCCAGGTAGGCAACTCTTGCCAATTGCATCATATGCAACTCTTGAAAGATGTCATCTGCAACTCCTTGCAATGAACATATCCATGCCTCAAGGCGCTAGATCCTATCTAGGTCACCTTGTTAAGTTCGACCCAAAGCCAACACGATGAACATGCACCCTGCTTGGGCAGACCCACACATTCATCCTTCACGCTTCCACGAGATAGACGGTGCACCATGCTTGGGCGTGCCCACACTTGGTCGATTAAGCTTTTCACGTGTGTCGCATTTGGAAGGCATCTAAAACTTAATATTTAATGAGGGATTTGGTTTTTATATACATATATATATCCAATCACCACAATATATAGTACGTATCATATACATGCTATATCCCACAGAAAACATGCATAAACGATAAAAAGCAATGATTATGGCCATCCTATTTGTGATTCCTCGAGCCAAGAGGAATCACGGTCATCTAGGTCTACATCACATGCAACCTGTACAAGATGAAATCTGTGCCTGCCTTTCTGGGTTTGATCAGCTCATCTCCATGACTGATCGGCTCGCCATCAGGTTGGTTGTTCGGGTGCCACCAGCCGATCGACTGGCGCCTCCAGCCGATCGGTTCACCGGTCATCGTGCATCTCCTCAGGTCGCCACCCGCTCATCTCGTTCCTCAAACCGGCCGTCTGGATCACCAACCGATTGGTTCACTCCTTGAACCGATCGTCTTCAGGTTGTCCTCCGTTCTTTGACATAACATGAAATAAAATCTATCCTATTTACATTTGAATTGTGAAACCCCGAGTTACATTCGGGGGGAGCAAAGGTAGGAAAAGAATTCTCGAATTATTTTGAGTTACATCAGGAATATGAGAAAGGGAATCGGTGCGCAGACCAAGATGCAAGCAACCACACAAACAACCACACACATATATAGGGGTTTATAGGCCATAATCATGCTACACATCCACCACAAAACTCGTTTAAGGGCGACGCGTATCGAGTGCATTAATATTACATATCATATATGTATATTAGGAATTTGTGGATTGGACATGTATAAAGCCGATATTATTCGCATCGCATGCAATAAATAAAGGCGACAAACCAAAATCGATCATATCAATAATCCTAAAATATAGAGAGGTCGACCTGGCTCTGATACCATTGTTGGGAAATGGAGGAGGCAGAAAAGTAGCGGAAACAAAAATTTTCTCCCCAAACCCGGAACAAAAGGAATCGTGTCGACATCTATATGATAGGAAATAAGGTTTGTGAATCATACCTTGTCCCGAGGCTTGCTCGGCGACAGTTCCACGCACCTTGCGCGGTCTTCACCTCCGGTCTTGGATGGTGTCTGAGCAGCTCCTGGTCGCACCGGGACTGACGACTCCTCCTACCGGACTGTCGGATGATAGTTGTCCTCCTGAGCGGAAGTGACCTCCCGCCTCTGAAGTAGTCCACACGGACCACCCGGAACTCCACTCTCCTTGTCCCACAAGAAAGTGGAAGGAGTCGCACCCTCCTGTTGACGTACTAGTCGCCAACACACTCTCCTGCTGTCGACTGCAACTGCAGTTGTCCTTCCCTTGCTGCACCTCCCTTTGCGGGAAGCACTTGCTCGGGCTCTCTCTCGGTTACCAAAACCAGAGAGAACGACAACTTTGCAGAGCAATCAACTTGCACTGAGTTGTACTCTGAGAAGCCCCCAATACCCCTATATATATAGGCGGGTCATGGGACAGGGTTCTCTATGCCCGACAATACAGGACTAAAAGCAGGAGTAGAAGGGTTCGGGATTTTCCACAAAAAGCAGCTGTCTCGCAACCTGAACCGATCGGTTCACAAGTGAACCGGTCGGTTGGGGACCTGAACCGATCGGTTCACCACTGAACCGATCGTTTGGGACCCTTGAGCCGATCGGTTCACTCATGAACTGGTCGGTTGGGGTTCCAGGTTGGTTCCTGATTGACTTTCCTTGTTTCTTTCCCAATTGGTATCGAATACCAATATTATTCCCAATCGAATTGGGCAATTGAAATGAAAGGAAAATTCTCACTAATCCTACTTTCCCAAGTTGCTCGATTGCACCAGTTGAACCGATCGGTTCAACACTTGAACCGGTCGTTTCACTTTGTGCATGAGCCGATCAGTTCAACAATTGAACCGACCGGTTCAGCAACCTCAGCCGACCGGTTCATCACATGAACCGATCGGTTGGGAGTGCAGATTGTGCAGAATCAGTCAAATGCGATTTCAATCAATCCGATACTCCAATCAATGCGTCCAACACCTTGAACCATATGATATCAAGCTATCGATTAATTGAGTGTTTAATTGAACTACTAAACTCCTTTAGTAATCAATCTAAACATTGCTTTGTGGATAAAACTCCTCTTCCAGGTTAGATCCTATGTGTGTGACCCTGCAGGTCCATTTCACGTTGACAGTGACAGTCCATAACACTTATGACTTCACAAGCAATGAGCGGTGCCTAGTCACACATCATTGCTACCCAAATGAAAGTAGAAAGTTGGAGAACAACTTTCATCCTACAATCCGTGAATGGTGTTACAGTGAATGTATAATTCCTTTATCACTGATATCCAGAATGAACTCGAGGCATGGAACAGTCATCCTGTCAATGTTCATTCATTTCCTTGATCTCAGAGTAGACCGAGTGAGATGTGTATGACATCAATATCACATATTGATTCACACGTGCATGCACATGCCTTTCTCAATCCTACTCATCAAGTGGCCAAGGATATCAAACTCCCTCAGGAGGGACAAATCCCATATCTATCACTCACCCCTCAAAAGCCCCATGTGTCAAAGCCACCCAATCATCACCTTTATAACAACCCATGTTTCAGGACTGTGTTTGATGATGTCAAAGTGTACCCAACGACATGTGTTGAGTGTAGTGATTTCAGGTCTAAGAATCACACTCACCACCATCACTGTGAGAGCTGACTGTGACTACCATGTCATGGTTCCATGTGTCACTCTCACGGTGGGTCTGTCCGGTACCTTGTTCTCTAACAAGTACCTATGTGCTTGGTTTGATATCACCATATCATGACTAATGAGATTCTGTCATCAACCAACACACAATCTAGTCTTTAGTGTTATTGATGTCTATGGTTATTTCCACAATAACAACCGACTAGGGACTAAACAAGAAAGAATACTCTTAGCATCCGTATGATCTCATCGTTTAGGTCCTCAACCCAAAAGCATACGTCATTGAGTAAAACAATCTTTAGACATCTATCATGTTACACCATCATCTCAGAAACAGTTTAAACATATAGATTGGAAATTGCCTTTATTATTATTCAAATCAATTACAAAGTATCCCATTGCAATCATCATATGACTTTCTCTATGGGCATACATACCAACAAAAATAAGATGTCATCTCAAGTTATACACGTGCTAAGCACGTGTGTATCTTTTGTTGCATTCTTCAAATATTTGTCTATGACATATTAATAAGTTGAATATGCAATATATATAAAAACATAGGATATAGTTGTCAAAATAAGACATGTAGGTTGATCAACTCATCAAGTTGATATATACATAACACATTACAAAATGAGTGCGTCACCCTAGGTATTTCTAAATGCTTGGACCATGGGGGCATGAAAGTCTAGGTACCTCCATAAGTATATGTACATAACATATTACAAAATTGCTATAAAATTAAGGTGTCTTCATAATTTGGACCTTCATGGGACATGCAACTCTAGGTATCTCCACATGGTTGAACCTTCACGATTTTCAATTGGAGATTATTCTGGTACTTGTTGACAACTTGTACATGAAATATCAACTGCATTGCATGAAGCTTCGCTTGCCATTTTTCAATATTCCTAGGGGACAAATGACTCCATCCATTTCTATAACCTCTTGGAATGTCAGAGGCATCAACAACAAGGTCCTGGACATCCAAAAGGAAATAAGGAGGGCTAACTGTGATGTGGTTATCCTCAATGAAACAAATATTAGAGAAAAGAAGGCAGTAAAGTTGATGAGGAAATACCTTGAAGGGCATAAGTGGGTGTCAAATTCCAAATCGCAAATTCCAAATCACATCCACTTGGTGGAGTTTTTGTTCTTTGGAAGGAGGAGGCATGTCAAATTAGGCTTATAGATGAATGTGATCAAGCTATTAATGTTAATTCTGTCAAGGATGATAAGAGTTTCTTCATTTCTGCGGTTTATGGTCATAATGGGGACTATGACATAGAACGGCTTTGGAAGAACCTTGATTTGTTTACTAGTATAATTGATGGTCCTTGGTTAATCATGGGTGATTTTAATGCGGTGAGAAAAGATGAGGAGAAGATTGGCATTGATCTTCCATCAACCAAATTGATGGTAGATTTGAACAACTTTGTTTTAGATAATGGTCTTTTTGAGTTGGAACTCAACGGTCCTTTATACACTTGGGATAATAAGCAAGGGGGTGACATGTTCGTTGCAACCAAGATTGACAAAATTCTATTCAATAGTGATTTTCAATCTAGGTTCAAAGATTTCCATGGGGAATCCATATCGAATATTGTTAGCAACCATAGAAGGCTTTGCTTGTTTTGGCTAAACATATTAGAAAGAAGACTCCATTCAAATTCTTTAATGGATGGACCAAACACAAGGACTTCAATAACATGTTGGCGGATAGTTGGAAGACTGAGGTTACTCGGTATGCTATGTTCAGATTTTACAGAAAGCTTGAAGTTATGAAGAAAAATCTTCACAAATGGAACAAGGAGGGGGTTGGGGATGTTCATGAAAACTATCTAATTCTTAAGAAGATTGTGTCAGAAGCAAAAAAATTAGCTGAACTCAATCCAAATGATAGTTATCTCAGACAAGATGCTAATATTAAGAGAAAAGAGGCAAGAATTGCTGCTGACCTAGAGGAAAATTTATATAGACAGAAGTCAAGGGTGCAGTGGCTGAGAGAAGGCAACTCAAATACCAAGTTCTTTTATTCTTCTTTGTGAACAAGGAGAGTTAGAAATATGATAAAATGCCTTAACATAAATGGAACGATGTCAAGGAATTCTGATGATATCAAAGTGGCCATTTCTGAATTTTATAATGGGTTGTTCTGTAAGGATTGAACATGTGATGTTTGGAAGGGTGAGTGGAAAGGGGCGAAGCTTTATAGTAGCCAGAGTTTGATGCTCACTAAAGAAATCTCTAGAAAGGAAGTGGATGAGATCATCAAGGACCTGAATATTGATAAGTTCCACGGCCCAGACGGGTTTAATAGTTACTTTTATAAACATGCCTAGCCTATTATAGGTGATGATGTCTATGAAGCGGTGAAAGAATTCTTTCAGAATGGTACTCTTCTTAAAGAGTCCAATAGGACTTTCATTACCCTCATCCTTAAAGGTGATGATTCTACGCTTATTACGAACTGGTGCCCCATTGCTCAGTGCAACATTTCTTATAAGATCATTTCAAAGGCTCTTGCTAATAGATTGTAGCGAGTTCTACCTGGTATTATCGATATCAATCAATGTGCCTTCGTTAAAGGCAGAAGTCTTAAGGATGCAATACTTCTCACAAATGAAATTTTGAGTGATTTTAATAAGAATAGTTTCTCTAATATGTGCATACAAGCTGATATCTCCAAGGCTTACGATTCTGTCAGTTGGAAGTTCTTGTTCTCCATCTTGTTCAAGATGGGGTTTCCTATAAAATGGATTAGATGGATTGAAACTATCTTCCTAACCTCTTACCAGGTGCTTGTTAATGGGGAGCCTTCCCATATGATTTTTCCATCCAACGGGGTAAGGCAAGGAGACCCCCTCACACATTTTTTTTTGTTATAGCCATGCAAGGGTTTTCTGAGTTGATTAAGCAGTATGCTGATGACAAAGTTATTGTTCCTATTGTAGTCTCTAAAACTACCCATTGCTCTCATTTGATCTTTGTTGATGACTTGATGATATTCTCAAAAGTTTCGACTAAAAATGCTACAGGCATAAAATCTCTATTGGGTGAGTTTGGGAGGATGTCTGGTTTACATGTGAACAAAGAGAAGAGCATTATCTTTGCTAAAAAAATTATCACATCAAAGATGTGGCCGATGCTCTTGACATGCAGTTTGGAAATTATGAAGATACTAAGTACTTGGGTATTCCCCTCTTCTCTAGTAAACTCAGTAAGAAATGATGCAGCGGTTTTGAGTCGCTTTTATAGGCTAGTTTTACATGCGTTTTATGCGTTTATTAGTCATATTTGTGGTTAGTATCACGTGATTCATTTTCTTTAGTCTATAATCTCATTATGCATCAAATTTACCTTATTTCATCTTATTCTGTATAAAAGATCATATTTGTTGGATTTGATTGGTATTCTTCTCTTCATTTCAGGCAATTCGAATATCTGAATGCGTCGACACCATCGATGGGTGGTCGATACCATCGACCTAGTCATAGTGCATTGTCGGAGAAGAGCAACCAGAAGTCAATACCATCGACGGGACTTTCAATGGTATTGAGACAGCATCAGCGTGCCAAAGGAGCCAGATTGCCACAAGTCGATGCCATCGACCATGAAGTCGATACTGTCGAATTCACCAGAGCAGAATCAGCTTCAGCGTTAGATTCCATGGAAAAGCAACACCTAAGGTGTCATTACCATCGACACACAGTCGATGGTATTGAGGCAACATCAGAAAGAACCCCAAGAATCACACAAGTTCCGGTGCCTCATGCAGGTCGATACCATCGACCCGCGTCGATGGTATCGACGCCGTCAGGATAGGAAAACACTCAGATCAATCCAGATCAAACGACCGTGATGTTTTGGCGGCCATAAGTGGTTCTTTTACCTAAAAATAGCGGCCCTAAGTAGGGATCACGTCATTAGCCATTGCACAAGTCTCGAGGAAGAGAGGAGAGAAGAACAGAGCCCAAAGCCATGCCCTGATCATTTCGAGAGCCGTGGAAGGAGTTTCCCACTTCCAGAAGGTTGTAGATCGCTCATCCTACGCTGAGGAACACCCACATCTCCTTAGTTTAGGGGTTTAAATCACATCTATTCACGTTTTCTCCATGTTTTCCCTTTCTCTCATCATGTTTTTCATTGAGATAAACATGCATGGCTAATCTCCTCTATCTTTAGGACTGGGAGTAGCCCGAGTGATTGTTGTATGACATTTTTATCATAGTTTAACATAATTCGTCTCTTAAATCTGTGGTATGATGTCGTTTTCTCCATTATATCATTATGATTGATCACCCTAATGATAATCTAATACCTTTAATTACTTTGAAAGAAGAATTAACGGTTGAAAAGTGACGATAATCACATTAACTAATAAATCCTTTGAACAAGGGGATTTACAGTTAATGGTGGAACCCCAGAGTTTGGTCTTCATGCACCTAGTTTAGGGTATAGGTTGCTACTACCGTGGAACCGACATAGATTTAGGTAGTAAATTGTATCGCGAAAGTGAGCAATTTTGACTACAGACTACTACCCGGAATGAGAGATGAATTAAGATAATTGTGTAAGAATTAGTACAGAGAGAACCTGTGGTGAAACTACAATCCTAAAAATTCCATTTTTAATTGATAAACCAACCATTTTATCGATTGTTCTATTTTCTTTTATTTTTCTTTTCTTTTTCAATCAACTCTCAAACCATTTTAATCGGTCTAACTGATTGCGAGTAGTTAGTAGTAGTCTACCGATAATTATATTTCCCTGAGTTCGACTCGGGCCTCACAAGGTCTATATTACATTGACGCGTGCTCTTGTGTTATACGCACGATAAAATAGTGTCAAGTTTTTGGCGCCGTTGCCGGGGAAACGACAATTGCCTGCACTATGAGTGCTGCAAGCGGCCACTCTAGGCCACTTCATACTGTAATTTCATTTTGAGCATAATTGAATATTTTTTTAACCACTTAATTATTTCAAGCACTGTTCTGAATTAGTCTCTAGTTAATGATAAAAATGCGTAGTACTGACTACGCAGAATTATCGGAAGTTCCTCCAGTGGGTGAAGTAGTTGATTTTACAAATCCACCACCTGAGGAATTTGAACAAAAACCTGATGCAATGGCTGAGGAATAGACGATTTGGGAGAAAATCAAGGCGTCTTCCTCTTCCGCATCTAAGGGGCCAATTAAGAAGTAGGCCATCAACATTCCTAACTACAAAATTGACCCAAGACTAATTAATTTGGTCAAGTCTAATGCATTCCACGAGCTAAAAAATGAAGATCCAGTGACCCACATAAGCCAGTTCGTGGAGAACTGTGATATGGTAAAGATCGACAGGTTTCCACAAGAGGCTATCTACTTGGAGTTATTTCCCAATTCCCTGGCAGGAAATGCACGAGAATGGCTGCATAATTTGGACGACGAGTATGTGGAATCGTGGGATCACATGGTTGAAGTGTTCTTTGAGAGATTCTTCCCGCCTGAGAAGACGAATGATCTCGTAAGAAAAATCCACAATTTCATCCAGAAAGCCGGTGAAACATATTATGAGACTTGGGAGTGTTTCCAGATAATGCTGAGGAGGTGCCCACATCATGGGCTGGACAAGGAAAAGTAGGTCAAGATTTTCTATTTTTGTCGCGCCCCAATCTCGCATTAACCTCAAACCATGAGATTAGGACACGACAGGATGGATTAACACACAACCAACCATTCATTACTTTCTAAAACAATTTAAGACATTTAAATGATAACCAAGTATAAGTTGTAAACAAGAATTAACAAACTGCAGAAGCATTTCTATTAAACCGACAAGAAATATAAACAGAGTCTACATCATATTGCATTGTTCAACATAAAATAAAGCATAACAGTTAATTTACATCTTTGTACACATTCTCTCTCTCACTCACACCTTGTCCCGAAGATCGAGGGGAATGGACTAAGAGACCTCTAACTAGACTAACTACAAACCTTCTATCTACTAAGCGTTGGGATGAAACGATCCTTCTGACTCCTGATGCTGGTGCTGACCTGAAAATGTTTGAGTAGAGGGGTGAGCCTACTCGCTCAGTGAATAACATTTCACTTAGCTATCAATAAACAACTCGTCAGGTTTATTAACTGAAAATAAACAGATATACAGTTCAAGCTGAGCAGTTCAATTGATATAGCAGTTGTACAGATGATAATCACATTTCTATGCATCCTCAGGTATATCAGTAAAATAAACAAAATTATAAATTTACTGTGATCCTAAACGATTACATATTTACATTATTATGCCCCAAACATATGCAGCGCACTCTGCATATGAAGATCAATAGCGAACTACGATCTCACCGTACAAGACTTAGCGACACACCCGGGAAATGCTAAGTCTGACTTTTCGTCCTGGTCTGCACAGGACTCTCAGGCTCACAAGGCCTCACTGCACTAACTCTGAGTGCTCTGGACTCCTCCGCAACCTGTAGTGCACAGTGGAGGGTCTCTAAGTCTCCGATGCCTGGGCGTATCCCCAGAACTGACCGGGACTTCTCCGATGCCTGGGCGTATCCCCAGAACTGACCGGAACGTACTCTTGAATTTCCGATGCCTGGGCGTATCCCCAGAACTGACCGAAATCCTACCACTCAGACTACGTGTCACCGAGACAATCGATATTTGTTGGACACGAGTCTCCGATGCCTGGGCGTATCCCCAGGACTGACCGTTTCACCCCAAAGGTACAGACCGCGCAATGGGGTTCTACGGTGTTGGGGAACCTAAGTCTATTAACTGATTAACAGATGTACAATTTAACAGAAATATCACATTACAACTATAAAACATATAATTTCCTCTTTCTCATCATTCTTATCACGCATTTCAAGTTCCAATGAACTTATCATACATTAATGTATTTGCTACACTGTTTAAGAGTCATATCATCCAATACTGAAGCAAATAAGCATTGAAAATGAGTTAAATAATGATTTCTAAATGAATTGCCACTCACCACTTGAAACTCGACCGATCACTATGGAACTCGGCCGATCGCTTCCCAGATCCTGAAACTCGGCCGACCAACCTCGGCCGACCAACTGGAAACTCGGCTGATCCCCTAGGGAACTCGGCCGACCAACTCACCGCTTGAAAAACCTACAAAGAAACTCGGCCGATCAGGACCAAACTCGGCCGACCAAAACGCTGTTCGTATATCTAATTAGGAAACTCGGCCGATCCAAGATCAAAACTCGGCCGATCAGAAAACGCTGTACAAAAGCCCTAAATAAGAACTCGGCCGACCGAATTGGAACTCGGCCGAACCGCGTACAGGCAGAACACAAAAACGGCCTGCAAAAGTCGATTTCTCTCGAATCGACGGGCAAACTTCGAACAAACACCACCAAACGATCACAAACGACGCATACAACTAAACCGCACCTGAAAGGAACAAGCTAGGGCTGCTCCGTGCACCCCAATCACCAAACCGTTTTCCTTGCAAATGCAACGCCAGCTGCGAAATTGATTCGAATCTGACGGAGAAAGAGATCCACGGAGGGAAAGGACGATCTGCAACAGCTAATTGGAGCAAAACGAAGCTCCAGTGCTTCTCCCTCCTCAGCTCCCCCCCTCTCTCTCTCTTTCTCTCTCTTTCTCACGCAAGGAGCAGAACGCAGGAGCGTTCTCTCGTTTCTGTGAAATGAAACGAGAAAGGAAGAGAGGTAGGATAAGGAAGAAAACTTAGGGGCCTAATCACAAAGTTTCAAACTTTTGAAAATTACAATTGGCTCCCTAGAAGCCCAAAAACTTGCAACTTTTGACTCGAAGGTCGGATTCGAACGATTTCTCTGGCAATGTTTCAAGCGTAAGATACTACACGCTTTAGAAGCTAGAAATCACACTAAGCACATATCATGTCCATTTTAAACATTATTAACAAAAACAGGCTTATAACTTAACACATCAGCTAAACACATGCTGAACAACTTACTTACGGGATAAGCTCGACGCGGGTCGTAACAATTCCTCTTTCCCTTATAAGAATTTCATCCTCGAAATTCCTAGAAGAGAAAAGGAAACTTGCCACGCATCTCAGACTCTAGCTCCCACGTAGCTTCTTCAAGATTATGGTTTCTCCACAAAACCTTCACTAAAGGAATCTCGCGGTTCTTAAGCTTTTTGATCCGGTGATCAACTATCTGTACAGGTCCTTCAACATAGGACACATCTGTCCTAAGCTGCACCGGTTCTGAATCTAGAATCTTATCTGTACCAGGATGACACTTTTTCAGCAGAGATACGTGGAAGACATCATGAAGATTTGCCAACTCAGACGGCAAATCCAACCTGTAAGCTACAGGTCCAATCCTTTCAACAATAGGATATGGACCCATATATCTAGGGGTAAACTTACCCCTCTTGCCAAACCTCAGAACTCCCTTCCACGGTGAAACTTTTAAGTAAACCTCGTCACCAACCTCAAACTCAAGAGGTCGACGACGTCTTTCTGCATAACTTTTCTGTCTGTCCTGAGCAGCTTTTAACTGATCCCTGATCACTGATATCTTTTCTGTAGTCACATCAACTAGCTCAGGTCCAAGAATTTCCTTCTCACCCACCTCGTACCAACAAACTGGCGACCTACACTTCCTGCCATAAAGAGCCTCATATGGAGCCATTCCCAGACTAGAATGGTAGCTGTTATTATACGCAAACTCCATTAGGCTTAAGTGTTCTTCCCAGTTGCCTTTAAACTGTAGCACGCATGCTCTCAGCATGTCTTCAAGGGTCTGAATGGTCCTCTCAGATTGACCATCTGTCTGTGGGTGAAACGCCGTACTGAACTTCAGCCTTGTGCCCAACGCACGATGTAACTGATTCCAGAATCTAGATGTAAACTTTGGATCTCTGTCAGAAATAATAGAAACTGGAATCCCATGCAACCTGATTACATCATCCACATAAACTTTAGCCAGCTTTGGAACGTCAAAGGTTGACTTGACAGGAAGAAAGTGAGCGGACTTAGTTAGTCTATCCACAATCACCCATATCGAGTCCGAACCCTTAGGCGTTCTGGGTAATCTGACTACAAAGTCCATTGTGATGTGTTCCCATTTCCATTCTGGTATAGGAAGCGACTGTAAAATACCAGCAGGTTTCTGATGTTCAGCCTTAACCTGCTGACACACCCCGCACCTAGCTACGTATTCAGCCACATCCTTTTTCATGCCCGACCACCAGTACAGCTCTTTAAGGTTCCTGTACATCTTTGTGTTACCTGGATGCATGGCATACATAGAAGTATGCGCCTCCTCAAGAATCTGCTCTTTCAACTCACTGTTTCCAGGTACACATAACCTTTCATGAAGATACAACATGCCTTCATCAGAAAACCTGAACTCTGTCCTCTTACCCTCTGACATCTCCTGCATGATTTGCCATAATTCATTATCACTCTACTGCAACTCTTTAATCTGATTATAAAAAGTAGGTCTGACTTGCATCTGAGCAATCAACCCACTCTGTCTTGTCACTTCCAAGTCCAAGTTCAATCTTCGCATATCTACAAGCAAGTCTATCTTGAAACATGCCATAGAAAATGCATTAGCTGTTGAACTTGACTTTCTACTCAAAGCATCAGCTACAACGTTTGCCTTACCAGGATGGTAATCGATTGTCACATCATAGTCTTTGATCAGCTCTAGCCATCTGCGCTGTCTCAAATTCAAGTCCTTCTGAGTGAAAATATATTTCAGACTCTTATGATCTGTAAACACCTGACATGTCTCACCATACAAATAGTGACGCCATGTCTTAAGAGCATGAACTATAGCAGCCAATTCCAGATCATGAACAGGGTAATTCTCTTCATTTTTCTTAAGCTGTCTAGATGCGTAAGCAACAACTTTACCTTCTTGCATCAGTACACAGCCCAAACCTCTCCTAGAAGCATCACAGAACACTGTATAACCTTTTTCTGCTTCTGGCAGAACCAACACTGGTGCTTAAGTCAACCTCTTCTTCAAAATCTAAAAACTTTTCTCACAGTTATCAGACCAAACAAACGGTACATCTTTCCTCGTCAAGCGCGTCAAAGGTGATGCTATCGCACTGAAGTCCTTTATGAACCTTCTATAATATCCTGCCAAACCTAAGAAACTTCTGATCTTAGTAGGAGTCGTAGGCTGTTCCCACTGAAGCACTGATTCAATTTTCTTAGGATCCACACTAACTCCATCTCTCGAGATAACATGTCCAAGAAATGCTACCTCGGCCAACCAGAACTCGCACTTGCTAAATTTAGCAAACAACTGGTGTTGTCTCAACAACTGCAACACTATTCTCAAGTGTTGCTCATGCTGTTCATCGTCTCTGGAATATATCAGAATGTCATCTATGAAGACCACAATAAACTGATCAAGAAAAGGTTTGAAAATCCGATTCATCATATCCATAAAGGCTGTTGGGGCATTGGTCAGCCCAAACGACATGACCAAAAACTCATAATGCCCATACCTGGTTCTGAAAGCTGTTTTGGGAATGTCAGAAGCCTTTATCCTGAGCTGATGATATCCAGATCTCAAATCAATTTTAGAAAAGATCGTCGCTCCACGCAACTGATCAAACAGATCATCTATTCTCGGCAAAGGATACTTGTTCTTTATAGTGATCTTATTCAGTTGCCTGTAATCTATACAGAGACGCATGGTGCCATCCTTTTTCTTAACAAACAGGACTGGAGCACCCCATGGTGAAGAACTGGGTCTAATGAAACCCTTATCTAGCAACTCCTGCAACTGCACCTTGAGTTCTTTCAACTCTGCAGGTGCCATTCTGTAGGCTGGCAGTGCTACCGGATGACTACCTGGATATATCTAAATTTCAAAATCAATGTCTCTGACAGGAGGTAAGCCTGGTAACTCTTCTAGGAAAACGTCAGAGAACTCACGAACTACAGGCACATCATAAACACTGGCGGTGCTCTTCTCTGCTCTGGTGTCAACTACATGAGCAAGGAACGCTTCACATCCTTTCTGTAACATCTTATCAGCTACAGCAGCTGATATTATGCACGTAGGCAGAACTTTCCTGTCTCCAGTAAAGACACAAGAAAATTCTCCTAATTGAAAGGTAGCTTCCTTTTTCCAGCAATCGAGTTGCACTCGATATGTATCAAGACAATCCATACCCAAGATGACTTGAAAAGTATTTACATCCAAGGGTATGAGATTAGCAACAAAGGTGAAACCTCCAAAAGATAACAAACATCCGGGACAAAACTCGGATAAAACTGTTGGTCCACCTAGTGGAACCCTCAACACTAACTCATCTGCCAACTCTTGAGTTAACAGATTAAGTTCAGCAACTAAAGAGCGTCATATAAAAGAATGAGTAGCTCCCGTATCTATCAAAACTGAAACTGGTATACTATTAAACAAAAGCATCTCTCCAGTAACAACTTGTGAAGAGATTATACCTTCCTGAGGTGTCAAAGAAAAAAAACGTGCTGAAGCTCTCCCCCTGCCACGCTGTCCTCTCTGACCACTCCTGCCACTAGACACTCCACCTCCTCTAGAACCAGAAGCCATAGAAGAACTCGGTCCTTCAGCTGGAGGCTGTCTCTGAACATCATAAAACTGAGACTGAGAAGCTTGTGATGCCGCTTGCCAAAGTTGAGGACAATCCCTTTTTGTATGTCCTGCCTGTCCACAGTGGAAACATTCTATAGGGTTTGGACCCCAACATTGTCCAGAGTGCAACCTTCCACAAGTATTACATACCCGCTTTTCCTGTCTCTGTGGACCAGTCACTGACATTGACGATCCAGAAGACTATCCACTATCGGCACTGCTCCATCTTCCTGGGTTGTATCCTCCTCTGCCTCTAGAAGTAGTGACATCCTCAGATCTCTGCCTGCCAAAACAACCAAAGCCACGCCCAAGTTTAGAGAAGAAACCTCTGCCTCCACCTCTGTATCCACTACTGGACTGTCCTCTACTAAACTCTACAGATCTTTTCTTGGACTCGGGCACCCTATCAGCATTCACAGATTCTTCAACCTGTCTAGCAGCCTCAACAAACTCGCCAAAGTTCTCTCTGTTCCTCCTACTAGTAGTGGAAACTGTATGCCAGATCTCTGGCCTTAGCCCTTCCTGAAACCTTCTGCACCTTTCTATGTTGTCGGGAACAAGCTGGGGACAGAAATTAGCCAACCGTGTGAAAAGTGCTTCATACTCTGTAACTGTCATGTTCCCCTGCTTGATATTCTGCAACTGCCTGATTTTCTCATTAAGGAAAGTGGGTGGATAGAATTTGAGATGAAACTCCTCAGAGAAATCCTGCCAGGAAAGCTCTGCACCTCTCCTCTTTTCTTCCACTCCATGCCACCACAACTCTGCATCGCCTGTCAGAAGGTAGACCGCATGATTGATCTTCTTGTCTTCTGGAAGCTCCATCAGACGAAAGACCTTCTCAATCTGTCTAAACCACTCATCAGCTTCTGCGGGATCTGTGGTGCCACTGAACTCTGTGCCACCAAGCTTCTTCATAATCTCATAAGATCGCATCAGATCTTTACTGCTGGTGGAAGAAGATTCTCGCCTATCAGCCTTGTACCTCTCCTTAGTCTCCAAGAACATCCTGTACATCCGGGATGCTTCATCCACGTGGTCACCACCACCTGGACCCAAGTACCGCGGATCAGGGCCAACATGGCTCTCAGCCTGATCATCACGATCAAAGCCTCTTCCTGCCATCTGCAATGATATAATAGAATGTTTCCTATTAGAAAATTACAGATAGAAGAAAGACACTTAAACCTTAATCCTATTGGTCTCTTATCGTCCCCTGACCTTGAGTAACTAAGTACTCAAACCAAAGCTCTGATACCAAAAATTGTCGCGCCCCAATCTCGCATTAACCTCAAACCATGAGATTAGGACACGACAGGATGGATTAACACACAACCAACCATTCATTACTTTCTAAAACAATTTAAGACATTTAAATGATAACCAAGTATAAGTTGTAAACAAGAATTAACAAACTGCAGAAGCATTTCTATTAAACCGACAAGAAATATAAACAAAGTCTACATCATATTGCATTGTTCAACATAAAATAAAGCATAACAGTTAATTTACATCTTTGTACACATTCTCTCTCTCACTCACACCTTGTCCCGAAGATCGAGGGGAATGGACTAAGAGACCTCTAACTAGACGAACTACAAACCTTCTATCTACTAAGCGTTGGGATGAAACGATCCTTCTGACTCCTGATGCTGGTGCTGACCTGAAAATGTTTGAGTAGAGGGGTGAGCCTACTCGCTCAGTGAATAACATTTCACTTAGCTATCAATAAACAACTCGTCAGGTTTATTAACTGAAAATAAACAGATATACAGTTCAAGCTGAGCAGTTCAATTGATATAGCAGTTGTACAGATAATAATCACATTTCTATGCATCCTCAGGTATATCAGTTAAATTAACAAAATTATAAATTTACTGTGATCCTAAATGATTACATATTTACATTATTATGCCCCAAACATACGCAGCGCACTCTGCATATGAAGATCAGTAGCGAACTACGATCTCACCGTACAAGACTTAGCGACACACCCGGGAAATGCTAAGTCTGACTTTTCGTCCTGGTCTGCACATGACTCTCAGGCTCACAAGGCCTCACTGCACTAACTCTGAGTGCTCTGGACTCCTCCACAACCTGTAGTGCACAGTGGAGGGTCTCTAAGTCTCCGATTCCTGGGCGTATCCCCAGAACTGACCGGGACTTCTCCGATGCCTGGGCGTATCCCCAGAACTGACCGGAACGTACTCTTGGATTTCCGATGCCTGGGAGTATCCCCAGAACTGACCGGATCCTACCACTCAGACTACGTGTCACCGAGACAATCGGTATTTGTTGGACACGAGTCTCCGATGCCTGGGCGTATCCCCAGGACTGACCGTTTCACCCCAAAGGTACAGACCGCGCAATGGGGTTCTACGGTGTTGGGGCACCTAAGTCTATTAACTGATTAACAGATGTACAATTTAACAGAAATATCACATTACAACTATAAAACATATAATTTCCTCTTTCTCATCATTCTTATCACGCATTTCAAGTTCCAATGAACTTATCATACATTAATGTATTTGCTACACTGTTTAAGAGTCATATCATCCAATACTGAAGCAAATAAGCATTTAAAATGAGTTAAATAATGATTTCTAAATGAATTGCCACTCACCACTTGAAACTCGGCCGATCACTATGGAACTCGGCCGATCGCTTCCCAGATCCTGAAACTCGGCCGACCAACCTCAGCCGACCAACTGGAAACTCGGCCGATCCCCTAGGGAACTCGGCCGACCAACTCACCGCTTGAAAAACCTACAAAGAAACTCGGCCGATCAGGACCAAACTCGGCCGACCAAAATGCTGTTCGTATATCTAATTAGGAAACTCGGCCGATCCAAGATCAAAACTCGGCCGGTCATAAAACGTTGTACAAAAGCCCTAAATAAGAACTCGGACGACCGAATTGGAACTCGGACGAACCGCGTACAGGCAAAACTCAAAAACGGCCTGCAAAAGTCGATTTCTCTCGAATCGACGGGCAAACTTCGAACAAACACCACCAAACGATCACAAACGACACATACAACTAAACCGCACCTGAAAGGAACAAAGGAACAAGCTAGGGCTGCTCCGTGCACCCCAATCACCAAACCGTTTTCCTTGCAAATGCAGCTCCAGCTGCGAAATCGATTTGAATCTGACGGAGAAAGAGATCCACGGAGGGAAAGGACGATCTGCAACAGCTAATTGGAGCAAAACGAAGCTCCAGTGCTTCTCCCTCCTCAGCTCCCTCTCTCTCTCTCTCTTTCTCTCTCTTTCTCACGTAAGGAGCAGAACACAGGAGCGTTCTCTCGTTTCTGTGAAATGAAACAAGAAAGGAAGAGAGGTAGGATAAGGAAGAAAACTTAGGGGCCTAATCGCAAAGTTTCAAACTTTTGAAAATTACAATTGGCTCCCTAGAAGCCCAAAAACTTGCAACTTTTGACACGAAGGTCGGATTCGAACGATTTCTCTGGCAACGTTTCAAGCGTAAGATACTACACGCTTTAGAAGCTAGAAATCACACTAAGAACATATCATGTCCATTTTAAACATTATTAACAAAAACAGGCTTATAACTTAACACATCAGCTAAACACATGCTGAACAACTTACTTACGGGATAAGCTCGACGCGGGTCGTAACAATTTTGCTCTTTCTGAGCAGTGATAGAAGCAACCTGGATTTAGCGGGCTCGGGGTTTCTCCTGACCAACACAGATACAAAGTGTTGGGAAATTTTGAAGAACATGGCCAAAAAGCAGTCTTGGGGTGATAGAGATGCACCAGAACAAGTTAAAGTTGCGGGAGTTGCTAAAGCCATCAATAAACTCAATGACAAGATGGACTTAATTGCGAAAAGGCTACTTGCACAAGAGGAGGAATCAGATGAAGAAGCGCAAGTTAAATACATGCGTAAAAAATAAGGGTACATAAATAATGATTACTCTTGGAGGAAAGATAATAAGTTTTCATGGAAGGATCCAAATAACTTCTTGCAGGAACCAGATGCTAAGCCGCAACCCACGATGGAAGATAAGAGCAATGAGTTTCTCAATCAGGTAATAAAGTAGAATCAAGAGCTTATGAGCACGTTTGGCCGACAAATCAAGCAGCATGGTGAATTTATGAACTAGTTTGGGCTGCAGATACAGAGCCATGGTGCACAACTAAGGACGTTAGAGATTTCCATAACCCAAATTGTAACTGAGGTTGCTTCCATGAAGCAAATCATTCAACAAAAACTAACTGGGAATGTGGAGCTCGCTCAACCACATCAGTAGGTTAAATACATATCAGTCAAAAAGGGACCAGAGCTTTCTGTTGAGGAGATACATGAGTGGAGTATTATGCATATAGACTTGGAGGATAAACCCAAAGTTACATACCCTCGAAGTTTGTATGGATTGCCAGGAGGATGTAGGACATCAACCAATTCACTCTAAGACTCCACCACTACCGTGCCAGCATCTCAGATTTCTATAGAGATTCCTATGCTGGAAGAGCAGGTGAAAGCTGTACTTCGTAGTGGAGCAATCACTATCAATAAGGAGAAGCAGCCACAAGTCATACCATCCACGGATGATGTGTTAAATCCTATCTTAGAAGGTGGCATTGAAGAAATCTTAGGGGAGGAGACCCCTAAAGTTCCATATATTCCACCACATAAGCGCATAAAGGAGCCAAGTGTGCCATTCTCAGATAGTCTGAAGCCGAGGAAAGAGGAAGGGCACTTCAAGGAATTTCTTGAGATCTTCCGAATGCTCCACATTAACATTCCGTTGGTGGAGGCTATAGAGAAAATTCCTTCATATGGGAGATTCATGAAAGACATCATTAACAAGAAACGACGGATCAATGATACAGATGTTGTGTGTGTTGATGAAACAGTGAGTTCTATAATCTAAGGACAACTACCAAAGAACAGGAAAGATCCAGGATGTTTCTACATCCCATGTTCCATAGGTGGCCAACATTTTCCACAAGCACAGTGTGACTCAGGGGCAAGCATTAATCTTATGCTACTTGCCACTTTTCAAAAGTTGGGATTGAAAAAGACAACACAAACTTCCATGACAATCGAGTTGGCAGATGGATCCATTATGAAGCCACAAGGTATATGCGAGGATGTGCTAGTCAAGGTCGAAAAATTCATCTTCCCTATTGACTTTGTGGTCATGGACATGCATGAGCTAGAAGAAGGTGAGATGCTATTGGAAAGGCCGTTCTAAGCTACGGTTGATGTAATCACTACCATTGGGCGAGGTTACTTGACACTTGGGATTGGTGAGGATAGAGTTGAATTCAAATTGCCAAATGGATCATTAGAGACATCCCTTGACAACCCAGGTTAAAGGCATCCTTATGTCTAGCCTGAAACGTTAAAGTAGGGTGCTTTTGGAAGGCAACCCAACCATTGGTAGTTTACAATTTTCATTTACTTCATTTTCTTTCATGCTTTCAAGTTAGTCTTGGTTAATTTCATTTTTAGTGTAAAAATTATACCCTAATAGGTTTGCTCAGTGTGCAGTACTGATTGGAAGTCGATACCATCGACCCCTATGTCAATGGTAGCGATGAGGGTGCAGAGCGGAATCTATAGAAAACTTGCTCCGTCGATACTATCGACGACCTCGTTGATAGTATCGATCACCCATCAGGTTCATCGACCAAGTTTCTGGAGCAAGTCAATAGCATCGACCCCATGGTCAATGCTCGCGAGATCTCTGGAGATTTCTAGAGAAATTCTTATCAGTGAAGTCAATACCATAGATCCTCAAGTCTATGGTATCGACCCAGATTCAGGGAAATGAGAGCCAAAGCCTCGCGAGGACGAAATGACATCAATAGATGTCGATGCCATAGACATCCCGTCGATGGTATCGACGCGACACGTCAGCAATCCGTGGGCCAAATCCAAATACACACACCAAATTTGGAGTCTGATCTGTGGCGCGAGTCGATACTATCAACCTGCGTCGATGGTATCGATGCGTTATCGATCCGGGCCCCCACATCTAGCAATCGACGATCGTCGATACTAGCAAAGGGCGGATTGTGCTATAGGTGTCGATACCATCGACACCCTGTCGATGGTATCGACGGGTCGCCAGAGGCGCCAAAATCAGCTATATAAGGGAAGGTGGTTTCTCATTTCTACTCACACCTTCAGAGGGAATTCCCTCAACTCTTGCATGGAGCATTATCGAGCAACCAGAGATCTTCACCGAGCATCTAGTGATCGAGCAATCACTACCGAGCTCTTCATCGACATTGGAGATCATCTTCTCCGATCTACTCCGACCTTCATCGAGCTCCATTCTTTTGTCTCGTTTCTTTCATCATGGTGAGGAACATCGCATCATCTTCCTTGCGGGAAGCCCCAATGGATATCGAGACGTTTGTTCCACCACCACCAGGCTCCATCCCCTGTTTGGGAATCGCTCACCCCTCGACAGACGTGAAGAAGATTTATGAGGAGCTTCTCAAGCGGAAAATTGAGCCTACCCAATATGTTGATCGGGCTATGATCTGCAACCTCGGGTTTGAGGCCTACCTCACTTATGTCCTTCAGGGCCAGGCTAGGTATACAACACTAAGGCCAGGTCACCAATATTACATCGAGGGCCATCCCTTTTTCGGTGAGTGGCCGACATACAAAGAACTGGTGGCGGAGTTCATGGCATCTCTCGACATATGTGTCGTGCCCAACGACCTTATCGCCACCGATCGAGAGTGGATTAAGGGCCGGGTTTCCTTCTGACTTTTCAACAACAACTATACCCTCACTCTCGCCTAGTTCAATTCAATCTACAATAGGTATCATTCTCCTAACTAACACAGGAGGCCAGACGGTCGGGTGGACTATGATGCCATCTTTGCAGATTTAGTGACCACTCCTGTAGGGAAGATGATGAGATACCACAATGTAGTAGTTTTCAATTTTGAGCATCCATTCGCTCAGGTTTTGCATCGTATGCTATGTGTCACCTTCTTTGTTCGAAGCGATCTGGCGTTGAGCAAGTTTCAAGAGACGAATCTATTTTTCCTCTACAAACTTCTAACTAGAGTGGAGCTAACCTGGGGCGCATTTTTCTTAACGCGTGTGTTGGATGTGCAGAGGAGTACCAGACGAGCCCCTATCCACTTTGGGGGGCTTATCACGCAGCTGACTCTCTATTTTAGGCTAGATCTTTCACACCTCACTCCGCTGGTAAACAAAAATAAAGTTGATCTGGAGCACTTACACCTTTCAAGTCTTATTATTGTCCGAGATGGCATGGCCTATGCTCATTGCCACATCAGAAAGGACTATCTGCAAGTATCACTCCTGGACCCCATCTTCAACATCCAAGTGGGCCAACACTTTTGGTGGCCCATTATTCTGATTGACGAGTTTGAGAAAGAAGTTGAAGGTGAAGAGGATGACAACGGTGCAGGTGGCGATGAAGATGACAATGGGGAGGAAGAGGAGCCTCTCATTCCTCTTCGATCACGAGTAGCGTCGAGAAAGAGACCCTACTTCTACCCGGGAGCTTCATCATCTTCTCAGCCACCGCCCCCGCAACCCTCTCAGGAAGGAGAGGATGTCTATTCTATGCAAGGCATGTACAACATGCTCCAGAGCATCTAGGAGACGCAACAACATCACACTGCGTCATTTGCCGATATCCAAGATACCACAAATCGGCTGTATGTGAATCAACAAGCCATCTTTGAGAATGAATGCCAGCTATTCTCCAATCAACAGCAGGTCTACGACCGGTTGGGGAGGATCGAGCAGCAGCAACAGTCATTTTATAATCATTACTGGAATCAAGGTTACTTCGGGGGCTACCCACAACCACCACTGATGCCCCCATATGATCTAAACTTCCAGGGGCAATATCCATCATGGGATCCCAGTGGACCACAGTACCCGCCACCTGAGCAATAGATGATATCACTGTTCCAACTTCTGAGATTGTTTTTGACTATGAGGCCATAGTCAAATTCAAGCTTAGGGGGGGAGAAGGAACAATCTCTATCCTAGCTTTTATTTCCTTTTTCTTTTATTTTAGCATTTTCTTAGTATTTAGGATCCACATGCTATCTAGTGTAATCTGTGGATGTCTAATGTTAATATGTCATCTCAAGGCTTTTCACATGGGAGTTATGGGTGCAAAATTTGATTTTTTTTATGTAATTGCAAGCTTGCTTTGTTTGAACTTGAGCACTTAACTCATTAAAATAATTAGGTTTGTCAACTTTAAAACATAAGATCATGACTGTACATATGAATGATTCAAGAAATGTGGACGGAATTGGAAGTTGAGCCTAAACTGACCAAATGGTAATGGGACTTTAAGCTGAAGTGAGAGAGAGACCCTTTGATAGTACATATGTCAGTAAGGAGGGACATAGAATATCTTCCAATGGTTTTGTCAATTAGTCTTGTGATCTGTCCACCTCATTTTATTTACACTCCACCATAAGAATTAGTAACACTTTACGGTTTTTCATCTCTGGATTGCATATCATTTAGATAGGATTGCATTGTAGTTAGTTTTTACATCTGTTGCATATATGAAAAAAAAAACTGTTGCATTATAGTCATGCATGCACACATTCTAGAGTGCATATCAATGTCATTTTAGTTGCATTTTGCATAATCTTGAGCATATAGGACATGATGTGCCTTCCTTCTTCTAAAAAATAAGAAAAAACAAGGAACTTGTTTCATACTCTCTAAAAAATAAAGTACAATGAAAAGAAAAAATAGTAGTTATGTGAATAAGCCCAAGACAAAGATGTTGAAAATTTCATCTTAGTCTATTAAGCAAAATAAGGGCTTAGAAAAAAAAGAATAAGTAAGTGAAGATCAGAAGGAGAAAGGAACTTGTTCGCCTGCATAATAAGAAGAGCAAGCACATGTGTAGTTCTGTAGATATTCTATCTCTCATTGAGATGGAATGATAGTGCATGCATCATTTCACCTAAAACGTAAGCATTAGGTCATTTTCATATGCATATGCATCATTTAGGTCGTTTTTGTTACTTTTACATGTCAAACAGTATTGTGCAACTTTTTCTTCCATAAACACCCATTCCATCCACCCGTTACTCAACATGGTAGGCCACCCATGATTATCTCCTCATTCGTGTATATTAGGAAACCTGCTTCCATGTAGATGGTAGTTAGGATATGAGCAACATAGATAGGATATCACAAGACGCATTAAGTCTGAACTGGAGGATTTTATTATTTTAACTACCTTATTTGATAGTGTTAGCTGATCTTGGGGTGGATATCTCTTATGGATGGTCATTGTCACCTATAGGGTAGTTACCGTTCTGTGGTTAGTGATGGCCGGAATGTGCATGCCAGGCGGAAATCATACAGTAATGTCTGTTGTGATAGTATGTTCTTTAGTTGACCCTCACAATTTTATTCTATAGTTTTGTTGCTCGAGGACGAGCAATGTTCAAGCTTAGGGGAGTTTGATGCAGCGATTTTGAGTCGATTTTGTAGGCTAGTTTTACATGTGTTTTATGCATTTATTAGTCATATTTGTGGTTAGTATTGCGTGATTCATTTCTTTTAGTCTATAATCTCATTATGCATCAAATTTACCTTATTTCATCTTATTCTGTATAAAAGATCATATTTGTTGGATTTGATTGGTATTCTTCTCTTCATTTCAGGCTATTCAGATATATGAATGCATCGATACCATCGACGGGTGGTCGATACCATCGACCTGGTCACAGTGCATTGCCGGAGAAGAGCAACCAGAAGTCGATACCATCGACGGGACTATCAATGGTATCGAGACATCATCAGCGTGCCAAAGGAGCCAGATTGCCACAAGTCGATGCCATCGACCATGAAGTCGATACTATCGACTTCACCAGAGCAGAATCAGCTTCAGCGTCAGATTCCACAGAAAAGCAACGCCTAACATTTCAATACCATCGACACATAGTCGATGGTATTGAGGTAACATCAGAAAGAACCCCAAGAATCGCGCAAGCGTCGGTGCCTCATGCAGGTCGATACCATCGACCCACGTCAATGGTATTGCCGCCGTCAGGATAGGAAAACACTCAGATCAATCCAGATCGAACGACCGTGATGTTTTGGCAGCCTTAAGTGGTTCTTATACCTAAAAACGGCGGCCCTAAGTGGGGATCACATTATTAGCCATTGCACAAGTCTCGAGGAAGACAGGAGAGAAGAACAGATCCCAGAGCCACACCCCGATCATTCCAAGAGTTGTGGAAGGAGTTTCCCACTCCGGAAGGCTGTAGATCGCTCATCCTACACCGAGGAACACCCGAATCTCCTCTGTTTAGGGGTTTACATCACATCTATTCACGTTTTCTCCATGTTTTCCCTTTCTCCCATTATGTTTTTCATTGAGATGAACATGCAGGGCTAATCCCCTCTATCTTTAGGACTGGGAGTAGCCCGGGTGATCATTGTATGATATTTTTATCATAGTTTATCATAATTTGTCTCTTAAATCTGTGGTATGATGTCTTTTTTCCCATTATATCATTATGATTGATCACCCTAATGATAATCTAATACCGTTAATTACTTTGAAAGAAGAATTAACGGTTGAAAAGAGACGATAATCACATTAACTAATAAATCCTTTGAACAAGGAGATGTACAGTAAATGGTGGAACCCCATATTTTTGTCTTCATGCACATAGTTTAGGGTATAGGTTACTACTACCGTGGAACCGACCTAGATTTAGGGAGTGAATTGTATCGCGAAAGTGAGCAATTCTGACTACAGACCACTACCCGGAATGAGAGACGAATTAAGATAACTGTGTAGGAATTAGTACAACGAGAACCTACGGTGAAATCGCAATCCTAAAGATTCTATTTTTAATTGATTAAACGAACCATTTAATCGATTATTCTGTTTTGTTCTATCTTTCTTTTCTTTTTCAATGAACTCTCAAATCATTTTAATCGGTCTAGCTGATTGCGAGTAGTTAGCAGTAGTCTACCGATAATTCCGTTTCCCTGAGTTCGACTCGGGCCTCACAAGGCCTATATTACATTGACGCGTGCACTTGCGTTATACACACAGTAAAATAGTGTCAAGTTTTTGACGTCCTTGTCGGGGAAATGACAATTGTCGGCACTACGAGTGCTGCAAGCGGCCACTTCTTAATGTAATTTCATTTTGAGCATAATTGCATATCTTTTTAACCACTTAATTATTTCAAGCACTATTCTGAATTAGTCTCCATTTGGTTTCAGGTACTAGTTAATGGTAAAAACGCGTAGTACTAACTACGCAGAATTACCGAAAGTTCCATCAGTGGGTTCAGGAGTTGATTTTACAAATCCACCACTTGAGGAATTTGAATAAGAACCTAACACAATGGTTGAGGAACAGACGATTTGGGAGAAAATCAAGGCGTATTCCTCTTCCGCGTCTAAGGAGCCAATTAAGAAGCAGGCCATCAACATTCCTAACTACAAAATTGACCCATGCCTAATTAATTTGGTCAAGTCTAATGCATTCCACGGGATAAAAAATGGAGATCCGGTGACCCACATAAGCCAGTTTGGGGAGAACTGTGATATGGTAAAGATCGACAAGTTTCCACAGGAGGCGCTCTACTTGAAGTTATTTCCCAGTTCCCTGGTAGGAAATGCACGAGAATGGATGCATAATTTGGACGACGAGTATGTGGAATCGTGGGATCACATGGTTGAAGTGTTCTTCGAGAGATTCTTCCCGCCTGAGAAGACGAATGATCTCATAAGAAAAATCCACAATTTCATCCAGAAAGATGGTGAAACATATTCTGAGACTTGGGAGTGTTTCCAGATAATGCTGAGGAGGTGCCCACATCATGGACTGGTTAAAGAAAAACAGGTCAAAAATTTCTATTTTGCTCTTTCTGAGCATGATAGAAGCAACCTGGATTCAGCGGGCTCAGGGTTTTTCTTGAACAACACAGATACAAGGTGTTGGGAAATTTTGAAGAACATGGCCAACAAGCAATCCCGGGGTGATAGAGGTGCACTGGAAGAAGTTAAAGTTGCGAGAGATGCTAAAGCCATCAAAAAACTCAATGAGAAGATGGATTTAATTGTGAAAAGGCTACTTGCACAAGAGGAGGAATCATATGAAGAAGCGCAGGTTAAATACATGCGTCAACAATAAGGGTACAGAAATAATGATTACTCGTGGAGGAAAGATAATAAGTTTTCATGGAAGGATCTAAATAACTTCCTGCAGGACCCAGATGCTAAGCCGCAACCCACGACGGTGGATAAGAGCAATGAGTTGCTCAATTAGGTAATACAGCAGAATCAAGAGCTTATGAGCACGTTTGGCCGACAAATCAAGCAGCAGGGTGAATTTATGAACTAGTTTGGGCTGTAGATACAGAGCCATGGTGCACAACTGAGGACGTTAGAGACGTCCATAACTCAAATTGTAACTAAGGTTGGTGCCATGAAGCAAATCATTCAACAAAAACTAGCTGGGAATGCGGAGCTCGCTCAACCACATCAGCATGTTAAACACATATCAGTAAAAAAGGGGCCAGAGCTTCCTATTCAAGAGATACATGAGCGAAGTATTATGCATATAGACTTGAAGGATAAAACCAAAGTTCCATACCCTCGTAGTTTGTATGGATTTCTAGGAAAATGTAGGACACTAGCCAAATCACTCCAAGACTCCACCACTACCGTGCCAACATCTCAGATTTCTGTAGAGATTCCTATGCCGAAAGAGCAGGTGAAAGCTGTACTTCGTAGTGGAGCAGTCATTATCAATAAGGAGAAGCAGCCACAAGTCATACCATCCACGGATGATGTGTTAAATCCTATCTTAGAAGGTGGCATTGAAGAAAGCTTAGGGGAGGAGACCCTAAAGTTCCATATATTCCACCGCACAAGCGCATAAAGGAGCCAAGCGTGCCATTCCCGGATAGCCTGAATCTAAGGAAAGAGCAAGGACACATCAAGGAATTTCTTGAGATCTTTCGAAAGCTCCACATTAACATTCCATTTGTGGATGCTATAGAGAAAATTCCTTCATATGGGAGATTCATGAAAGACATCATCAACAAGAAATGACAGATCAAAGATGTAGATGTTGTGTGTGTTGATGAAAGAGTGAGTTCTATAATCCAAGGATGACTAACAAAGAAGAGGAAAGATCCAGGATGTTTCTACATCCCATGTTCCATAGGTGGCCAACATTTTCCACAAGCACAGTGTGACTCAGGGGCAAGCATTAATCTTATGCTACTTGCCACTTTTCAAAAGTTGGGATTGGAAAAGCAAACACAAACTTCCATGACAATCAAGTTGGCGGATGGATCCATTGTGAAGCCACAAGGTATATGCGAGGATGTGCTAGTCAAGGTCGACAAATTCATCTTCCCTATTGACTTTGTGGTCATGGACATGCATGAGCTAGAAGGAGGTGAGATGCTATTGGGAAGGCCGTTCCAAGCTACAACTGATGTAATCACTGCCATTGGGTGAGGTTACTTGACACTTGGGATTGGTGATGATAGAGTTGAATTCAAATTGCCAAATGGGTCATTAGAGACATCCCTTGACAACCCAAGTTAAAGGTATCCTTATGTCTAGCCTAAGACGTTAAAGTAGGGTGCTTGTTGGGAGGCCACCCAACCATTGGTAGTTTACATTTTTCATTTACTTCATTTTCTTTCATGCTTTCAATTTAGTCTCGCTTAAATTCATTTTAGTGTAAAAATGATACCTTAATATGTTTGCTCAGTGTGCAGTACTGATTGGAAGTCGATACCATTGACCCCTATGTCGATGGTAGCGACGAGGGTGCAGAGTGACATTTGTAGAAAACTTTCTCCGTCGATACTATCGACGGCCTTGTCGATGGTATCGACCACCCATCAGGTTCGTCGACCAAGTTTCTGGAGCAAGTCAATAGCATCGACCCCATGATCGATGCTCGTTACATCTCTAGAGGTTTTTATAGAAATTATTATCAGTGAAGTCGATACCATCGATCCTCAAGTCGATGGTATCGACCTAGCTTCAGGGAAATCAGAGCTAAAGCCTTGCGAGGACCAAATGACATCAACAGATGTCGATGCCATCGAAATCATGTCTGTTGGTATGTATGCCCTGAGAGCCAATCATGGGATGATTGATGGGATACATTAAGATTGATTTGATAAACATCAAAGGTAAGCTTCCAATTCTTTCTGGTTCATTCATATGAGATAGTGATAGAACAAATTGAATGTTTAGAGAATGACAGTACTCAATGACGTATGCCTTCAGGTTGAGGACCTGAACGATGAAATCATACAGATGCTAAGAGTTTGTACATTCTTGTTATGTCCCTAGTTGGATGTCATTGTGGAAGGTAGATAGACATCAATGACACACAAGACTAGATTGTGGTGTTGGTTGATGAAAGAATCTCATTAGTCATGATACAGAGATATCAAACCAAACACATAGGTACTTGTTAGAGAACAAGTGTACTGGACAGACCCACCGTGAGTTTGAATCACAGTTAGTACTCACAGTGATGGTGGTGAATGTGATTCTTTGACCTGAAATCACTACACTCAACACATTTCGTTGGGTACACTTTGACATCATCAAACGCAATCCTGAAACATGGGTTGTTATAAATGTGATGATTGGGTGGCTTTGACACATGGGGCTTTTGAGGGGTGAGTGATAGATATGGGATTTGTCCCTCCTAAGGGAGCTTGATATCCATGGCCACTTGATGAGTAGGATTGAGAAAGGCGTGCACGCATGTGTGAATCAGTATGTGATATTGATGTCAAATATATCTCTTCCAATCTACTCTGAGATCAAGAAAGTGAATGAACATTGACAGGATGACTGTTCCATGCCTCGAGTTCATTCAGAATATCAGTGACAAAGGAATTATACGTTCACTGTAACACCATTCACGAATTGTAGGATTGAAAGTTGTTCTCTAACTTTCTATTTCACTTGGGTAGCACTGATGTGTGACTAGGCACCGCTCATTGCTTGTGAAGTCATAAGTGTTATGGACTTTCACTGCCAACGTGAAAAGGACCTGCAGGGTCACACACATAGGATTGAACCTGGAAGAGGAGTTTTGTCCACAAACTATGTTTAGATTGATTACTAAAGGAGTTTGGTAGTTCAATTAAACACTCAATTAATTGATAGCTCAAAATCATAGTATTCAAGGTGTTGGATCGATTGATTAAAGTATCGAATTGATAGAAACTACAATTGACTGATTTGCACAAGTCTGCTGCTCCAACCGATCGGCTCATGGGATGAGACGATCAGATCATATGTCACCAAACGGTCGGCTCAATTATTGAACCGATCGGTTCGGATGACCGACCGAGATTGTTTGGAAAATATGAAGACTATTTTTCAAATATATTTGTTTCACTTGTACAAATTCGATTTGGACAAGGACTAATATTGGATTAGTTGGAAACAAACTTGGAAAGTCAATTTGAGTTGGCTCAGGACTGTGAACGGATTGGTTCAGGGTACCAATTGATTGGTTGGGATCCCCAAACGATCGGCTCATGTCCAGCCAATCGGCTTAGATGGCCGAAACAATCGGTTCAGTTGCGAAACAATCAGTTCAGCTGCCACAACGTATTGGATTTGTGGAAAATCTCGAACCCTTCTACTCCTGCTTTAGTCCTGCATTGCCAGGGATAGAGAACCGTGTCCCATGACTCTCCTATATATATAGGGGTATTGGGGGCTTCTCGAAGAACAACTTAGTGCAACCAGTTACTCTGTAAAGTTGTCGTTCTCTCTGGTTTTGGTAACCGAGAGATCCCGAGCAAGTGCTACCCGATAAGGGAGGCACAATAAGGGAAAGACAACTGTAGAAAGTGACTGGTAGCAGGAGAGTGTGTGGGTGACTAGTACGCCGATAGGAGGGTGCAACTCCTTCCAATTCCTTGTGGGACAACGAGATTGGAGTTCCAGGTGGTCTGTGTGGACTACTTCAGAGGCGGGAGGTTTCTGCCGCTCGGAGGACAACTGTCAATCCTGACAGTCCCGGTGAGACCTGGAGTCGTCAACCCCGGTGTGGCCAGGAGCTGCACAGACACTGTCCAAGACCAGAGGTGAAGACCGTGCAAGGCGTGAGGTATTGTCTCCGAGTAAGACTCAGGACAAGGTATGATTCCACAAACCTTCCTTTCCTATTGTATAGACGTTGACATGTTTCCTTATTCTGAGTTTGGGGAGGAGAAATTTTTTATTTCCGCTGCCTTCTCTGCCTCCCCTAAAACCCAACAGTGGTATCAGAGCCACGTCAACTGCTCTATACTTTAGGATTATCGATATGATCAATTTTGGTTTGTCGCCTTTATTTATTGCGTACGATGCGAATAAAATTGGCTTTATGCATGTCCAATCCTAAATCAACAAATCCATAACTACATATATGATATGTAATATCAATGCACTCGATACGCGTCGCCCTTAAATGAGTTTTGTGGTGGATGTATAGCATGGTTATGGCCAATAAACCCTATATGTGTATGGTTGTATCTGGTTGCTTGCATCTCAGTCTGCACAACGATCTTCCCTCTCCTACTCCTGATGTAACTCGAAATAATTCGAGATTTTTTTCCTACCTTTTCTCCCCTCGAATGTAACTCGAGGTTTCTCCTTTTACAATGTAAAATAGGATAGAATTTTATTTCATGTTATGTCGAAGAATGGCGGACATCCACACGATAGCTGAGACGATCAGTTCAAGGAGTGAACTGATCGGTTGGCATTCCAGACAATCGGTTCAAGGAGTGAACCGATCGGTTGATACCCGGTTCGAGGAGCAAGATGAGCGGATGGCAGCCATAAGGAGATGCACGACGACCAGGCAAACTGATCGGTTGGAGGAGCCAACCGATCGGCTGGTGGCACCCAGCCGACCAGTCTAATGGCTAGCCGATTGTTCATGTGATGAATTGATCAAACCCAAAAGGCAAAGCACAGAGTTCATCTTGTACAGGTTGCATGTGATGTAGACCTAGATGATCGTGATTCCTTTTGGCTTGAGGAATCACATTAGGATGGCCATAATCATTGCTTTTATCATTTCACATGTTTAATGTGGGATATAGAATGTATATGATACGTACTATGTATATAAAACCAAATCCCTTATTAAATATTAAGTTTTCGATGCCTTCCAAATGCAACACATGTGAAAAGATTGATCGACCAAGTGTGGGCACGCCCAAGCGTGGTGCACCGTCTATCTCACAGAAGCGTGAAGGATGAATGTGTGGGTCTGCCCAAGCATGGTGCGTATTCATCGTGTTGGCTTTGGGTCAGACTTAATAAGGTGACCTAGATAGGATCTAGCGCCTTGAGGCATGGGGATGATCATGGCAAGGAGTTGCATATGACATCTTATCAAGAGTCGCATATGATGCAATTGCCAAGAGTTGCCTACCTGAGAGATCTAAGTTGTGGGTGACAGCCCAAGCTGGTCCATGACTTAGAGGATTTCAGGATCTTGCCCACTAGAAGGTTGTACGCAGCAATCTTCCGAATTGATGGTGAGGGCTATCAATTTGAAGTAAAATAGTGGGAGCGATAATTAATTAAATGCCTAATTATATCGTCAAACTTTTCAAATCAATCAAATAAGTCAAAAATGAGTTTTGGACTAACATTGCATATTTTCCTTTTGTAGTACAAATGGAAACAAACAACAATCACTTTTCTTTGCGATCGGTCCTTGACAAAGACAAGATAAATGGGACAAACTTCTATGACTAGTATAGGACATTAAGAATTGTTCTCACTCAAGAGCGAAAGCTCTATGTCCTGAATACTCCAATTCCAGAGGAACCTACTCCTAACGCACCAAAGGCAGGAAGGGATGCTTACTAGAAGCATTCTGATGATGCCATTGATGTAAAGTGCTTGATGTTGTGATCTATGAACCACGACTTGTAGAGACAACATGAGAACATGGGTGTGATTGAGATGGTTCAACATCTCGGGAACATGTATGAAGATCAAGCACAGCAAGAGAGATACGATGTCTCAAGGGCACTGTTCAAGTGTGTCATGACAGAAGGAGATCCAGTTGGTCCTCACACACTCAAGATGATTGGGTATGTGGAGAACTTGCAAAGACTGGGATTTCCACTAAGCCAAGAGTTGGCTACTGATGTGATACTGCAATCGTTGCCAGAATCTTACAGTCAGTTTGTGATGAACTACAACATGAACAACTTTGATAGGCCACTGTCAGAGTTGTTGGGCATGTTGAGGACATTCGAGACACAGATGAAGAAGGACAAGCCTAAGTCTGTGATGGTGATCACAGGCAAGAAAGGCAAGTCCAAGCACAAGGGCAAGGGCAAAGCTAAGAAAGGTTCTAATGCTAGCCAAAAGCCCAAGTCGTCTTCATCTCTCAAGTCCAAGGGAAGTGTGACCAAGAAAGGAAATTGCCACCATTGTCAAAATCCAGGACATTGGAAAAGGAATTTTCCTCTCTATTTGGAAGAACAAAAGAAGAAGGAGGCAACTTTCGTCTCCACTTAAAGGTGTCATGAAAATAAACTTGTAACACTTTTGAGGTATGTGATACCAAGATGTAAAGTGTAAAGCACTCAATAAATGGGGCAAATGTTGCCGCCATAGATAGGAGTACTTTGGTTTATTTTTCAATCATAAAGGCATGTAATAGAGTTATGAACTGCTATTTCATATTTGCCAATAGATAGAAACACTTTATTTTTGCATATTGTATGACAATGATGGCAATTAATAAAGTTGATGTTTCATTCTTTAAAAGATATGATCTTTGTGGCAATGCCTTGTTTATCTTATGGTATTTGATAAGCATAAGATAAAATGATACCTAAAAGTTATTGATAACTCAAACAATCAAATTAGCATCAATCATGAGAAATTCATTTCTAGTTTCCATATGATGGATAAATCTAGACTCTTTTGGTTAGAGAACCAGTAAGAGACATGAATATCTTGGACATGATTAATCAATCTTCACTAGTGGTAGTGGGAGAATGATTATCCTATTAGGTATATTACATGTGATGTATTTACATACCTATTGGAATACATGCTAATACTTCAAGTGGTGTTTAGAGAAATACCAATATGAATATCTTGAAATGTTCAAGGGTATCATAGATGAAGTATGAATTTGGTAAAGTGTTAATTCTTGATGAGATCAATGAATAAAATACTTAGTCCAAATGTTTGAGAACCTTATGAGTGATCATGATAGTGTATCATAGTGAACTCATGATTAAGGCATGGTGATCTCTAAATCAAGAAGGAGTCATACTCTAAGGAGTTAGAGAATGATTATCAAATAGCTAAATTCTTCTTAATAAAAGAATACCCTACACTAATAAAGGACATTAAGAATCACAAGGAGTAGTGAGTTCTTATATCCTTGACAGATACACCTCAATTATCTATGTGATGAGTTGGTCATGTGAGAGTCAACTATCTAGATGAATATGAGGAACCAAGTTTTGAGTTATGGTTTATGACCATTACATCCTAAATGACTTCCATGTGAACCATAAGGTATGACCTTGATGGTAGCACCCATTGGATGGAAATCCATAAGTGCAAATGAGTCTTAAGTGTTAATACACATGGATAACATTTGAGAAGGATGATGCTTGTTGATTGAAACTTAATGACTAAGACATTTGGCATATGGATACTAAAACTGCATTCCTATGAGGAATAAAATAAGGATGTGTACGTGACACAACCTGTAAGGTTTATGAATCCACTAATGCAAATGAAGTCTATAAGTTACAATGGACTAATCAATGTGATTGATTGAGTACAAGCAACTCAGAATTGGATCTTTACTTTGATGATATAGTCAAAGGGTTTGACTGATATGTCAAAGATAAAGAAGGGATCTGTGATTTAGTGGGAGCGTATTCACATTCCACATGTTGATGTGAAATGGAAATGTTATAGAATGGAAATCCAAAGTGGAAATTATCTTTAAGGAAGATAGAGATGTTTCCTGTGTGATAGGAATAGAGATCTATAGAGATAGTTCTCGAAAACCTTTTGACCTGAAAAGAGAAAGCATACATTGGCAATCTATACTGAAGGGTTCAGTATGCACAGATTCAGTGGGAGAAAACTTGTCCATGTTTCATGGAGTTAGTATCCCAAGGCCAAGTGTCCAATTCTTATGAAGAATGTGAACACTAAGAATAGATATGGATCTATCATGTATGTAATCATCCCATTATCTTGCATGTATGGACATGGCAAGAATAAAATATATTCATCATCTTGTATGTAGGACATGACAATATGATGTGCTCATCCTGATAACTCGTATGTGGGACATGACACGTGGATGTCTGTCTACTTCCAATAAGGGTTACTAGAAAACCATAAGAACTTGATAAGTACTTGTGAAGTACTAGTTCTATGGAGATAAGGAAGAGTTCAATGTAAAGAGTTACATTGATGCAAACTTCCGAACATGACAACAAATTAATCGCAAAATATATATAGGAAATATAAAAGTGAAAGTTTGTTGATAATTGGAAGTGTTCCAATAAAGCCATTTAAAAGGAAATGCTGAGTATCCGTGTGTTAGAGAACAACAGTGGATACTATATGGATCTGGAAGTTCATGAGATGAACTTATAGATATTCTGATCATTGATGACAAGTATGGAATCCTTGATCATGCAATGTGGCTAAAGGTTAGCAAAGGAATACTAGATCGCATATTACGATAGCCCCATCTCATACGTGTGATGTACACCGAAGAGATGTGAGACATGAAATTTAGACTGACTTTGGTAAGGTGTTGCCATTACTCACTATGTTTGCACTAGAGCACAATAACATGTGGGACATATTTGAAAAATCACTATGAATATGATTCAAAGGTGATTGGCTCGCAGTGCAAGTGGGAGTCTGTTGGTATGTATGCCCTGAGAGCCAATCATGGGATGATTGATGGGATACATTAAGATTGATTTGATAAACATCAAAGGCAAGCTTCAAATTCTTTCCGGTTCAGTCATATGAGATAGTGATAGAACAAATTGAATGTCTAGAGAATGACAATACTCAATGACGTATGCCTTCAGGTTGAGGACCTGAACGATGAGATCATACAGATGCTAAGAGTTTGTACATTCTTGTTATGTCCCTAGTCGGATGTCATTGTGGAAGGTAGATAGACATCAATGACACACAAGACTAGATTGTGGTGTTGGTTGATGACAAAATCTCTTTATTCATGATATAGAGATATCAAATCAAACACATAGGTACTTGTTAGAGAACAAGTGTACCGGACAGACCCACCGTGAGTTTGACACATGGAACCATGACATGGTAGTCACAGTCAGTACTCATAGTGATGGTGGTGAATGTGATTCTTTGACCTGAAATCACTACACTCGACACATGTCATTGGGTACACTTTGACATCATCAAACGCAGTCTTGAAACATGGGTTGTTATAAAGGTGATGATTGGGTGGCTTTGACACATGTGGCTTTTGAGGGGTGAGTGATAGATATGGGATTTGTCCCTCCTGAGGGAGCTTGATATCCATGGCCACTTGATGAGTAGGATTGAGAAAGGCATGCACGCATGTGTGAATCAGTATGTGATATTGATGTCATACATATCTCTTCCAATCTACTCTGAGATCAAGAAAGTGAATGAACATTGATATGATGACTGTTCCATGCCTCGAGTTCATTCGGGATATCAGTGACAAAGGAATTATATGTTCACTATAACACCATTCACAGATTGTAGGATTGAAAGTTGTTCTCTAACTTTCTATTTCACTTGGGTAGCACTGATGTGTGACTAGGCACCGCTCATTGCTTGTGAAGTCATAAGTGTTATGGACTTTCACTGCCAACGTGAAAAGGACCTGCAGGGTCACACACATAGAATTTAACCTGGAAGAGGAGTTTTGTCCACAAACTATGTTTAGATTGATTACTAAAGGAGTTTAGTAGTTCAATTAAACACTCAATTAATTGATAGCTCAAAATCATAGTATTCAAGGTGTTGGATCGATTGATTAAAGTATCAAATTGACTGAAACTACAATTGACTGATTTGCACAAGTCTACTGCTCCAACCGATCGGCTCATGGGATGAACCGATTGACTCATGGGATGAGACGATCGGAGAATATGTCACCAAACGGTCGGCTCAATTGTTGAACCGATCGGTTCGGATGACCGATTGATGAGTGCATACTCATCATGGATTTCAATTACCTTTTTGGAACAATTTCATCTCCATTCCACACCTTTTCACCCTAATATGAATCATAATGCACAAAACTACTTAGTGATTCAATAACCAAGATTTTAACTAAATAACTTTCATTTAATGCAGGTAAAGTAGGCAACTCCATGCAAACGATCTCAAGACCGTTTGGATCTATGCGGACTCAAGACCGTTTGGGTCCACACGGTCCCAAGACCGTTTGGTGGAATACACAAACAACGAACGATGAAACCAGTTGCCAAAGAAAGCCATGCGGTCTCAAGACCATTTGGTCCCATGCGGTCTCCAAACCGTTTGGTCCCATGCGGTCCCAAGACCGTTTGATCCCATGCAGTCTCAAGACCGTTTGGTCCCATGCGGTCTCAAACCGTTTGGGTCCCATGCGGTCTCAAGACCGTTTGGTCCCATGCGGTCTCAAGACCGTTTGGTCCCATGCGGTCTCCAAACCGTTTGGGTCCCATGCGGTCTCAAGACCGTTTGGTTCCATGCGGTCTCAAGACCGTTTGGTCCCATGCGGTCCCAAGACCGTTTGGTCCCGCGCGGTCCCAATGCCGTTTGACGCGCGCGCAAAGACCGATCGAAGAACTGAAGCCGAACGATCACGCCAAAGCAAGACCGTTTGACGCCCAAACGATCTCCAAACCGTTTGGTGCCCAAACGATCTCAAGACCGTTTGACGCCCAAATGGTCTCCAAACCGTTTGGTGCCCAAACGGTCTCAAGACCGTTTGACGCCCAAACGGTCTCCAAACCGTTTGGTGCCCAAACGGTCTCAGACCGTTTGGGGTCAGATCTGAAACTATAAATAGACCCCCAGGGTCCCCATTTGAAGGTATCGGTTTCGGACGCCGACAGGCTTCCAGAGCACCACCCCGATCAAGTTCCACTCCACCTACTGCTGGTGTTGCATCCAAGGAGGCCAAGAAGAGGAGGAAGACGGAGCAAGGAGCGCATCTTCTTCACCGGGCTGCGTTCACCCTCTGCACCGAGCTCATGGCAGATCTATCTTTCTCTCCTACCCTTCTTGTATCTCGCATCATGAGCGAGTAGTCCTCTTTCGCTGGGGTGCGGGGACTAGCCCCGCTGCCCGTGCAAACCATGTTCTTTTGTTAAACTTTCCATGGCAATGTATATAACTCTTCATTTTGTCGTTTATCGTTAAGCTTGTAGGTTGGTTATGTGCGTGTTTCCATCTTTGTGCTCCCTATGTTGTGAGAACTTCAATGCATGGGTATGAATGTCGTTTAGCATGTTAGACTCCTTGACGAGAACTTCCGATAGGATTCCTTGAGGTCGTAGGTGTATGATCCGCGAGGGGACGAGCCATCTAGCCTCCGGTGACACTTCTGTGCGCCTGACGCCCGTATGGGGGGTTCACAGCCTTAGTTGGATTTTGTATCTTCGTGCTTTTTGTCGATGTTTACACGTACTATAGTCGCTTGTTTGCTTAACAGTTAACGCGGCTGACTCCCAAACTAGAAATAGGATGGGATTTCATCGAGGTCGTAAGTGTATGATCCGCGAGGGGACGGACCATCTAACCTTCAGTGACACTTCTGTGCGCCTGACGCCCATATGGGGGGTTCACAACCTCCGTGGATTTCTGTATCTTCAGAGCCGTAAGACATGTGATCCGGATGGCGATGAGAAATCGGCTGCCTATGCTGATGCTTACGCGGACCTGACACCTGTATGGGGGGTTCTGCAGCAGCTCTACTTGGAGTGTTATATCGTGCCTGGATTGTTTACAAAAGAGGATGTTTGTGTATGTAGCGGTGGTCAAACCCGATACCATCCCAGCGATTCCATATTATTGATCCAAACCCATCTTTTATTCCGCATTTACTTTCTTGCAATTAGTTTAAATCAAACCCAAATCAACCTTTTGTTCTAAATATTAGTTTTACTCGAGCTAGATCTAACTGACAAAGATTCTTAAAAACGTTGTCCTTTGGGTTCGATCCTCAACTATACTGCGATAAGACCCGTCTGCTTGCGGGTGGTATTGTTGCACTTGGTTTTGGTAAAAGCTCGGGGATATAAACTCCGAGTGAATTTGTTAGTGCATTCAAAATCCACATCAAATTCTGGCGCCGTTGCCGGGGACAACAGAATCAGTCAGTCAAATCTAGTTCTTTTAAGACTAATCTAGGATTTTGTTTTCTTTTTGAAACTATCGCTCATCTACTTGATCTTTATTCTACTTCGAGGATCTAACTTTCAAATCTTTCCAAATTTCAGGTGCTCTTTAACGATTAGTGCATGCACCGTTCAGATAGTCTCGGACTGACTGCGAGCTTTGATCCCGAAATTGATAGAACCTTCCATCGTCAGATCCGAGAGAATCAATCAAGAATGGCGCAAGAAGAAGAAGTAGCCCGCAGAGTGGCTCAAGCCATCAATGCACAGAGAGAAAGGTTCATGCAAGAAGCTAGAGCTACGGTTCAACAGGAGATATTAGCAGCACAGGCAGCAGCGCAAGCAGCGGAACTTCAGAAAGATCTTAGAGAGTTCTCTATCGCAAAGGCTGCAAATGTCTATCATCCGGTGCAGCCTCCTCCCATCGAAGCTGCCAACTTTGAGATTAGAGCACATTGGATAACTTTGCTTCAAAACAACCCCTTCTACAGTAAACAAGCTGAAGACAACCAAGGTCATCTTCTCAGATTCATTGACCTATGTGCTATGACAAAGCAAAATGGAGTCTCTGATGATGCCATCCGACTCCGTCTTTTCAAGTACTCTCTTGCCGATAGAGCCATTAGTTGGTACAATTCACTACAGAGTGAAGTACCCATCACCACCTGGGAGCAACTCCAAAATGCTTTTCTGGAAAAGTTCTACCCCCATCTCTTACATATGAAATCAGGGGACGAATCACAAATTTCACTCAAGTCCCAGGAGAAACCCTTTCCGAAGCTTGGGATAGGTACAAGGAGCTCCTACGCAAATGCCCACACCATGGAATTCCTAAGAACCAGCTAATAGAGATATTCTACAGGGGTGTGGAGGATGACGTAAAGATGTTCCTTGACTCCTCATCTGGAGGGAACTTCATGCGGCAAAGTTACGACATCGCATGGAGAGTAGTCACCCTGGGAGCAGAAAATCAAGCCAAATGGGGAAGATCTGTTGGTAAAGGAGTCTTAAAGGTAGCCATGGCTGAAGCTATCCCAGAATACAAATCTATAGCTGAAACTTTGAAAGTCTTGGTTGCAAAGCAAGATCACATAGAATCATCCCTTGCTGCGATTGGAAGAGGACATTCTCCAACTAGGCAACCGGAACAAGTCAAGTCCACTTCTTTGTTTTGTGAAGCATGCAAAGGCACTGACCATTCCACACTATCATGCAATGTTATCTACGATGTTGTCTTAAGCAATGCCTGTGGACAAGGAGATAATTGCCAGATGGAAAATCTTAATGCTATTAACACCATCCCTTGGCAGAACTATTACAATCCGGATCAAAATAGGAATCACCCGGGCTTCCAGTACGGAAACCCTTCAGGAGCTATGAACTCGCATCAATTTGTTCCGAACAATCAACCGAGGGGCCCATCTGGGTATTAGTTTAACCAGCAACAGAACTTTGGGAATCAAGGAAACTTCAAAGGAAACTTTCAGAATAGGAACTACAATAATTATCAGAACAACTCTCAATATCAGAACTTGAACCAACAACAAGGTCAAACAGGATCCATCCCTTCCGATGACAAGCTATCTACCATTGAAAAGTTGTTGCAAATACAACAAACGATGATAGCCAACCAACAAGCCCAACAAAAGGCTATTGAAACTCAACTAGCTCAACTTGCTGCTAGTATTAAGCCACAAGCTGGGGTCTTTTCCGGACAACCTGAGAACAATCCGAAACATCTTGAGCAGCTGAAGGTTGTCGCTACAAGATCAGGGAAAAGTTATTCGGATCCCCCAACGAACACGACTGTGGTTATCCCTGACGAGAGTGAACCTGTGATAGTCTAAAACTTGACAACACCGAAATTGCAACCAGAGGAAAACGATACTGATAAGGGAAGTTCTGAAAAGGTTGCTGATAAAGAAGCTGAGACACCAGAGCAGGATACTCCTGTATATAAGCCTCGTGTTCCTTTCCCATCCCGTCTGAGGCAAACCAAGCTTGATACTAGATTCATCAAATTTAAAGAGGCAATGAAGAAGCTCCATGTTGATATACCATTCTTAGATGCTCTTAATGAGATACCAGCCTGGACCAAGTATCTAAAGTCGCTTCTCACCAAGAAGTACATCACTGAAGAGTATGGAACTGTAAAACTGGCTACAAACACATCAGATATCATACTAAGCAAGATGCCAAAGAAACAAAAAGATCCAGGATCCTTCGGAATCTCATGTCACATTGGTGACTCATCATGCAAGAAAGGATTAGCAGATCTTGACACAAGTATTTCTATTATGCCATTCAGTTTATGCAAGAGATTAGGGTTCGCAGAACTACTTCCAACTGCTATGACCATTCAACTTGCGGACAATTCGATAAAAAGACCGTTAGGAATTCTTGAAGACATCCCGGTCAAGGTAGGCAAGGACGCATATGTTCCATGTGATTTTGTCATCATAGACATAAAAGAAGACGCCAAATACCCTCTTATCTTCGGCCGCCCGTTCCTCGCCACTGCTAGAGCCCTTATTGATGTTGAAGCAGGATCCTTACTGCTAAGGTTAGGTAAAGAGACTCTGGAATTCAAAGTTTTTGAAAGTATGAGAAGATCGAGTATACAGGAAGAAGTCTATCTGATTGATTGTGCTGAGAAAATGTCACAACTGACTCAAGAGCATCATGAATTAAATGACCCCTTGGAAATTGCTCTAACGAATCCATCAGTGGATGAACAAATCGACGAACAAGTAAAGAATTACATCAAATTTCTCGACTCTACAGAAGAAGACCATGAAGCTACTTTTTAAGAACTCAAGCCCATAGAAATTATTGAAGATGTTGGTGAAAAAGAGGAGACACCTCTCAACCTTATCATGACACATACCGAACTATTTTCAAGTGTCGATGAGCCTCCTCATCCAAAAACAACAACCCTCTGGAATGAACCGGTAGCCCCACAGATAGAGATTACTAATTTTACCTTCCCTCCGCAACAAGATCTGGATAGTGGTTTCTATAAGGAACCATATCCCTCAGATCCATATCTGATAGATGTTAACAACCAACATTGCTACAATGAGGAGATGGTGCATCAACAAATGAACTTCCCTTCTAAACCTCAACAAAATTCCCTTATCAATGATGCCGTTCGGATTACCTACAACCACTTTCCACCTCAAAATGAGCAACAAAGAACAAATCAACATAACTCACATTGTTTCCCTATATGCTCTGACATTGCTCGTTATGTGTGGGGAAGAATATAAGAAGCTAAGATCAAACAGAAGATCAAGGAATGGCTGAGAAAGAAACCACCAAAAACATATGTTAACCAAGCTCCGCCCAGAGCTCCACCATGGTGATAATATCCACGTCGAGCCAGCGACATAAAACAAAGGCGCTTGTCGGGAGGCAACCCGATCAATAAATCTGTTTTACTTTTCCTTTTCAAATTTTGTTTCTTACCTTATAGTTAAATTTTCCTTAAATAAAATTTGCCTTATGAGAGAGTTTTTCTTTCAGGACACGAGATCGAAGTGGTGCTGATCAGAACGAATTCATTCTCGGCAGGCATACCTGGTGTTTCCTTTCCCCTCCATCTTGAATTTAGGGTTTGCTCGAGGACAAGCAATTCTCTAAGTTCGGGGTGGAGGGTGGGTGGTACGTACTTCACTTCCATAAACACCCTCTTTCATATAAGTTGTCTTTATCATAAAAGTTTTCAAATTTTTGAACAGTTACCTGATGAAATTTTGACTCTTGTCGATAAAAATGTAACTAACTATCTTGATATGCATTTTCGATCATAATATCCTCCTTATTCGAAGCGAATCCTCAAAGAGGACTGACTTTTGAAACTTGCCTTTTTGCCTAAAATCATCCTGTGAAGCTTATGATTCCTAACACCATAATACTTTTTACATAATGATAAGTATCTGACAAACTGATAGGGATCAAACACGTCGTGCTTCCTAACTGGCTAGTGGAACAATGGCTCAGAATCCCCACCGGATCCATATCAAGTCATTTTTGAGCAGAGTATGACAAAGAGAATACCTGGTTTTGAATTATAAATCAAGTGCGTTTTGATCTGAACTCTCTTCTACACTTCTTCTATCATCTTCATATCCCTCCATCCATCAATACCACCAAAATAGCCAATCTAGTGCCAAACCCTAAGTTTGGGGTGGCACGCCACTTCCCCCATATCCGCTTCTTCCATACCCCTTCTAATAAATAGGGGCGTACCACCAAAAATGCAATCTCGAGTCGAATAGAGGAGAGATTTGCAAGCAAAAGATGCCAAAGTGCACACAAAAAGAAATGCAATCTCGAGTCCAATAGAGGAGAGATCTGCAATAAAAGATGTCATAGCGCACACAAAAAATATGCAATAAATGAAATTGCAAAACAAATAAAAATCTCGAGTCGAATAGAGGAGAGATTTACTTCTTCTTTCCATACCACCTTTCACTCCTTTTTCTACCTAAGGGCACAATACATGCCCCACCATCCTGAACTACACCAGTGTCAGATCGAATGCATACTTGTTGATTCTACGGGTATCTCTGAACTCCTACAAAACTCTTCGACATGCTTGGTATTGGAAAAAGTGGGGAGGAAGCGTTGTTGGGAAACGAACTCAGGAACGAAGCTATGGAAAGACATGTTTAGTGGTCCCAGGAAGTGGAGGTACTCATTCATACTGAGCAGAAAGAAAATATTTGTGATGTGAAGATGAAGAAACCACACGGATCGAAAGTATTCCATTAGGCAACAGTTTCAAACTTTATGTTACTCGAGGACGAGCAACGATTTAAGTTCGGGGTGTTTCGATGAGTGCATACTCATCATGGATTTCAATTACCTTTTTGGAACAATTTCATCTCCATTCCACACCTTTTCACCCTAATATGAATCATAATGCACAAAACTACTTAGTGATTCAATAATCAAGATTTTAACTAAATAACTTTCATTTAATGCAGGTAAAGTAGGAAACTCCATGCAAACGGTCTCAAGACCGTTTGGATCTATGCGGACTCAAGACCGTTTGGGTCCACACGGTCCCAAGACCGTTTGGTGGAATACACAAACAACGAACGACGAAACTAGTTGCCAAAGAAAGCCTTGCGGTCTCAAGACCGTTTGGTCCCATGCGGTCTCCAAACCGTTTGGTCCCATGCGGTCCCAAGACCGTTTGGTATCATGCGGTCTCAAGACCGTTTGGTCCCATGCGGTCTCCAAACCGTTTGGGTCCCATGCGGTCTCAAGACCGTTTGGTCCCATGCGGTCTCAAGACCGTTTGGTCCCATGCGGTCTCCAAACCGTTTGGGTCCCATGCGGTCTCAAGACCGTTTGGTCCCATGCGGTCTCAAGACCGTTTGGTCCCATGCGGTCCCAAGACCGTTTGGTCCCGCGCGGTCCCAAGGCCGTTTGACGCGCGCGCAAAGACCGATCAAAGAACTGAAGCTGCACGATCACACCAAAGCAAGACCGTTTGACGCCCAAACGGTCTCCAAACCGTTTGGTGCCCAAACGGTCTCCAAACCGTTTGGTGCCCAAACGGTCTCAAGACCGTTTGACGCCCAAACGGTCTCCAAACGGTTTGGTTCCCAAACGGTCTCAAGACCGTTTGACGCCCAAACGGTCTCCAAACCGTTTGGTGCCCAAACGGTCTCAGACCGTTTGAGGTCAGATCTGAAACTATAAATAGACCCCCAGGGTCCCCATTTGAAGGTATCGGTTCCGGACGCCGACAGGCTGCCAGAGCACCACCCCGATCAAGTTCCACTCCACCTACTGCTGGTGTTGCGTCCAAGGAGGCCAAGAAGAGGAGGAAGACGGAGCAAGGAGCGCATCTTCTTCACCGGGCTGCGTTCACCCTCTGCACTGAGCTCATGGCAGATCTATCTTTCTCTCCTATCCTTCTTGTATCTCGCATCATGAGCGAGTAGTCCTCTTTCACTGGGGTGCGGGGACTAGCCCCGCTGCCCATGCAAACCATGTTCTTTTGTTAAACTTTCCATGGCAATGTATATAACTCTTCATTTTGTCGTTTATCGTTAAGCTTGTAGGTTGGTTATGTGCGTATTTCCATCTTTGTGCTCCCTATGTTGTGAGAACGTCAATGCATGGGTATGAATGTCGTTTAGCATGTTAGACTCCTTGACGAGAACTTCCGATAGGATTCCTTGAGATCGTAGGTGTATGATCCGTGAGGAGACGAGCCATCTAGCCTCCGGTGACACTTCTGTGCGCCTGACGCCCGTATGGGGGGTTCACAGCCTTAGTTGGATTTTGTATCTTCGTGCTTTTCGTCGATGTTTACACGTACTATAGTCGCTTGTTTGCTTAACGGTTAACGCGGCTGACTCCCAAACTAGAAATAGGATGGGATTTCATCGAGGTCGTAAGTGTATGATCCGCGAGGGGACGAGCCATCTAACCTTCGGTGACGCTTCTGTACGCCTGACGCCTGTATGGGGGGTTCACAACCTCCGTGGATTTCTGTATCTTCAGAGCCGTAAGACATGTGATCCGGATGGCGATGAGAAATCTACTGCCTATGGTGATGCTTACGCGGACCTGACGCCCGTATGGGGGTTCTGCAACAGCTCTACTTGGAGTGTTATATCGTGCCTGGATTGTTTGCAAAAGAGGATGTTTATGTGTGTAGCGGTGGTCAAACCCGATACCATCCCAGCGATTCCATATTATTGATCCAAACCCATCTTTTATTCCGCATTTACTTTCTTGCAATTAGTTTAAATCAAACCCAAATCAACCTTTTATTCTAAATATTAGTTTTACTCGAGCTAGATCTAACTGACAAAGATTCTTAAAAACGTTGTCCTTTGGGTTCGATCCTCAACTATACTACGATAAGACCCGTCCGCTTGCGGGTGGTATTGTTGCACTTGGTTTTGGTAAAAGCTCGGGGATATAAACTCCCAGTGAATTTGTTAGTGCATTCAAAATCCACATCACCGACCGAGATCGTTTGGAAAATATGAAGACTATTTTGCAAATATATTTGTTTCACTTGTACAAATTCAATTTGGACAAGGACTAATATTGGATTAGTTGGAAACAAACTTGAAAAGTCAATTTGGGTTGGATCAGGACCATGAACCGATCGGTTCAGGGTACCAACTGATCGGTTGGGATCCCCAAACGATCGGCTCAGGTCCAACCGATTGGCTCAGATGGCCGAAATGATCGGTTCAGTTGTGTAACGATCGGTTTAGCTGCCGCAACATATTGGATTTGTGGAAAATCTCGAACCCTTCTACTCGTACTTTAGTCCCACATTGCCCGGGATTGAGAACCCTATCCCATGACCCTCCTATATATATAGGGGTATTGGAGACTTCTCGAAGAACAACTCAGTGCAACCAGTTGCTCTATAAAGTTGTCGTTCTCTCTGGTTTTGGTAACCGAGAGAGCCTGAGCAAGTGCTACCCGATAAGGGAGGCACAACAAGGGAAAGACAACTGCAGAAAGTGACTGGTAACAGGAGAGTGTGTGGGTGACTAGTACTCCAATAGGAGGGTGCGACTCCTTCCAATTCCTTGTGGGACAAGGAGATTAGAGTTCCAGGTGGTCCGTGTGGACTACTTCAGAGGCGGGAGGTTTCTGCCACTCAGAGGACAACTTTCAATCCTGACAGTCCCAGTGAGACCAGGAGTCATCAGTCCCGGTGCAACCAGGAACTGCACAGACACCGTCCAAGACCAGAGGTGAAGACCGCGCAAGGCGCGAGGTATTGTCGCCGAGCAAGCCTCAGGACAAGGTATGATTCCACAAACCTTCCTTTCCTATTGTATAGACATTGATGCGTTTCCTTGTTCTGGGTTCGGGGAGGAGAAAATTTTTGTTTCCGCTGCCTTCTCTGCCTCCCTAAAAACCCAACAATGTCGATGGTATCGACGCGACACGTCAGCGATCAATGGGCCAAATCCAAAGACGCGTGCCAAATTTGGAGTCTGATCCGTGGTACGAGTCGATACTATCGACCCGCGTCGATGGTATCGATGCGTCATTGATCCAGGCCCCCACATCCAGCAATCGACGACCGTCGATACTAGCAAAGGGCAGATTGTGCTACAGGTGTCGATACCATTGACACCCCGACGATGGTATTGACTGGTCGCAAGAGGTGCCAAAATCAGCTATATAAGGGAAGGTGGTTTCTCATTTCTACTCACACCTTCAGAGCGAATTCCCTCAACTCTTGCACTGAGCATTTCCGAGTGTAACATACTTGAATTCATGTATCTAAGTTAACCCTCCCTATACTAGGACCTCTTAGTTAGGATAATATTAGTTTATTTTCAACCCAAATTTTGAATATAATAAAACCAATTGGACACAATCTCACATAATATAATTGCATCTTCAAATAATATTTTATGAGAAAATAATTTATTTATTTTGCAAATGGGTTGTTGATACGAAAATACAATTTAATAGTATTGAACCTGATCTAACATTCTATAACCATCTTAGGGTTACAACATAAACAAAATTTGATAGATATGAAATTTGGGTCATAATTTATTAACTCTAATGGATAAATATCCAAAGTTGGGACCTGATGCACAAGTAATAAAATGTAATACAATATATTTTCAAAATCCAAAACTAGATCAAAATTTAGATTCATTACATCCTAATTAGTCTACCTAGAAATTCTCATGTGAATTCAAGATTATTTGCTCCCTCAATTTAATCTAGAGAAAAGAGAAATCAATTAAACTTGCTATAATTAACTAGGGTATTAACTGGGTCAAAAGCTAAATGATATGTTTATTTTCCCGTAACAGTTGCTCTCCCTCTCACAACCCTTCATCCGCGTAGCGTATGCACTAGGTGCAGAAGTTGTGTCGGCTGGCAATGCCCGCTGATCATGCCTTCCATTTTTGCTCTTCACCCCGCCACCTAGTCGCCCTATATCTGTCTCTTCTCCTCTCCATCTTTAGTACCCTAAAACCCTAGCAGTCGGATCCTCCCTTCTCCATACTCTGCAAACTGCACCACCATCTCTGTGCCCTGCAACTAGGCTGACTGGTTGCCACTGTCGCCAGTTTCATAGAGAGCGTTTGGTTATCTTTATCCCACCTCCACCGCAATACCACCCATCTGCAGTCATCCCATGAGGCACCACCCTGATCTGCCTCCGGATCTACTGCTACCACTCAGAGAACTTAGACACATCTTCCTCCCTCACTAACAAGACCAGATCAGATTACCACTGTAGCCTCTTCCTCTCGTCTTCAGGCTCCTCTCACAAGACCTCATCACTAGTGGATGACAGAGAGTCACAACCAAGATTATAGTGGCCGACAATAACTCCAAAATCCACCACTCAACTATAGATGATCGCCTCACCTTCCTCATCTCTATGTGTCACTATAATCAAGTATCCCCCACCTGCACCAGGATCTACAAACGACCATCATCTGCAAATCTTCTTCTTGCCCCAGTGGCCCTGCCGTATGGTTGCCTCCCTGTTTTATTTCCCTTTTCCTCCTTCCTTTCCCATTCAACCCTGGTCACCGGAGATCCCTCTTCCCTTCACTCCAGCCATTGTGATCACTGCACCACTTATCATGGTGGTTGTCGACAAAGCCAACAAGCCATGTAATTGACATCGGGTAGACCTACAACCTCATGATGGCTGATAGCCGGAACCATTGTGGCATGCCTGAACTCACCACAGACCTCCTTGCTTACTGTCCATGACCCCAGAATGACAATTTTGAATTCTGAAGCTTCATCCATCACAGCGCCATGTTCTCCACTTCCTTCACACAACCATGTAGCAGTTAGGTGGATCAATACTCGTTGAATATATCTTAACCACCAATGCTTATAGAGATCGGAGAGGAGAGAACTCTTTCGTTGATCTTTCGATAGATCTAGTTTGTACTACAATTCAAATTGACTGGGAAGACCTACAGATGCCAACAAGGTTGCCATGCTTTACCCAATGTTGTTCAGACGATGATACTACTTATATCACCACCTTCTGGCGTTCGTTCATGCCACCTCTTTAAGTTGCACCTGTAGCTCAGTACTCACCAACCATGGAGTTTCAATCTTGTGAAGGAATCTCGGTCACAACAAACAAAAGTGACTACTATAACATGTAAGTCTTTTGTCCTTTTATAACTACTGAAATTTGAGAAAAATGTAATAACTGGTCTAGAAGTAATAAGCTATTGTATAAACATGGAGGGCATGTGTAAAATGTAGGCAAAACTGATAATGATAGTATAAGGTCCAATTCTAGACACACAAGTATATCCAGGGTGGTATGTTACATATACTATGTTTGTCCTGGAGATATACGATAGTATGGATTAGATAGTCTTGTTCCCTTCTCTCTCTATATATATATTCACGTTAGTGTATAGATTCATATATGGTTATATCCGTGTTACTGATAAGACTCACCTAAGAAATTACTGGTTGAATGATTAGAGTATAATAGGGTCAAAACTAACATATAATAATAGTTGCAGATAGATAATAACGATGCATATGTGAGTAAACCCATGATTATTAGAAAATTAGTAAAATCAGTAGTCATTAGTAAGAAAAATTGTGTATAGAGATCATACTCTCGTTATATACTAGACCCTAGGTTCTTTCTACTAACCTAGGTGACATATGGAACACCATGACATAATAACACCAATAATCACCATTCCTATTATGTTCTTAATTATCCAAACAAATAAACCTTAATATACCATTAAGTGATCGGGATGGGGATAAGGAAATTATTAAAATCTATGATAGGGATGTATACACATGTTCATTTTGGTTGACTAACATATATAATATGTTCCTAGGATGAGTACTTGACCTTGGGGATCTAGCATGATCTTTGACCATGAAGAAAAGGTATGTACTCCTCCCTATTTATAACTGGGCATTTACATGACTAAATTTTCCCATAGTGAGGCATCTTTTGAAATACTTGCTCTTATTCCATTTGTTGGACAATTCATATACTTTTAGTTGGATTTATTATTATTCTTTTAAAATTACTATCATGTTGAATTGGGTTAATGACCCCATATGCTATTGTGCTTAAATCATGCCACATGTTTGTGAAAGGTATATCTTGCCACTCTATTTATCATGTTAGATAGTTCGACTAGTTTAACTATTGTAGATGCTTATGCATAACCATTAGGGTACGCTTTTCTACCCGGGGTATGATTTTCTACCCTTATATATACAGAGGCATGCTTTTCCGCCTAGGGTGTGCTTTTCCACCCATTTTACTTAGGCCAATGACTCAGTGGTGTCATGGCCCTACTATAGTTACTTTAGTCAAATATATCTACATGCGAAATTATTATGGTTGTGGTGATATTATGAATGGTTAATGGCAAGGTGTATTATTTCACTTGTTTATTTATATGCCTTATTCTTTTGAAAATTCCTTCTCTTGCTAATTCTCATTGAAACTTACCTAGCTTCAATGGCCCCCTTTTTGATGGGAACATCTTACTTTACTTTTTAAATGCCCTAGTTAATCTTTTAATGTACATACTCAGCTTTTGCTGATTCATATCTTGTTTTCCTATTTTTTTGGGTGTTCCCAAAACTACCCAGGTATAGGTTTTTTTGAAGGACGTGGACACATGCATGTCGTACACCTGAAGTTGGCTTAAGGATAGCTTGGAATAGCCGAGTTGCCTCTGCATCTGGGGCTCATATGAAATGTATTTATAGTATTTTCTCTTTATGTACCACCCTAAGGGGTCACAGAGTTATGTACATGTAAACGTTTTGTAACTTTGTAAATAGTTATGTTTTCCGCTGCTTAAATATTTCATGGCTCATGTTTTCACCATTGAGGGGCCCCTCTATTGGGTCTCACTCCTTACAGATGGTATCAAAGCCAAAACCCCTCTAGTAGGTGGGGCCCACATGGGCATGGCATTCTAGTCTTGAGCCGTGCGGTCCAGACATGTAGGAAAGGGTTGTCCATGGTTGACGTAGCCACCCTTACGCTGGTATTCCGTGATCGGGAGCTGGGTGTCCATGGGCCATTGTGGGTTTGTACTAAAATGGGGTCAGATTATGAGGCCATATAGTTGAGCCTTGATAAGGACATCAAGAGTCTAAGTGGGGGAGACTGTAACATCCTAAGATTTGAGGCCTCAGATAACATGATCTTAAAATGAATGATTGGACTACCCATATCACCAAGGTGCACCTCCTTTTCTGGGAGCCCATCACTAAAGAACTCCATAGTTAAGCATGCTCAACTTGGAGTAGTACTAGGATGGGTGACCAGTCAGGAAGTTGACCCCGGCTTGTGCGTGAGTGAGATTAAGATGCACAGTTAAGGCTAGTGGTGGTCTGTGGGGCCAGTCATCAATCCTGAAACTCTACTAGAGCCTTGGGCAGTGGGCCCGGGCGTTACATATGGTATCAGAGCCAAAGCAGTCGGGAACTAGACTATTTCAAGTTATCTTAGATTGTTCCTTAGTAGGTAGGTGACCCTTTAGAGTTTGTTGTCATACCTAAACTTGAATGGTGTTTACCGATTAGGGTTTGAACCCCTACCTAATTTGGTTGTATATATGTATCCCATGCACAGTATGTGGATGACCAATTTTTGGATAAACTCTTATCAATCCTACCCTCCCTTTATAGGTTTAGCTTCCCATAAGTAAAGGCAGATTCTCCTATGTAGTACCTCCCACCTTAGGGGAGGATAATTCATCTACTATAGATTGTAGGTTGAGTTGAACTCACATAACTATGTGTAATCCTTGTATAAGTTATTAAACCTTTTTCTTTTGTTGTTTCTAGCATGCCTATGATACATACATTATGTGGACCAAGGAAGCCTGGATACAAACTTATTATATTGACATGAGTTTTACACTTTGAGATGCTTTATGTTAGTGATAATATGAACTAGATCCTTTTAGGTTGGGTTTTCTCTCCTACAACATGTAGTTATCTCAACAAAGATTTGCTCGAGATGTGTCAAGGGTTAGATGCTATGTTAGTTAAACTTGCGATATATCATAAATGAGGAACTTTTGAAGGAAGATATAGGATTCTAATAACAATACTTGGGATTTCATCCCTCACATACCATAAGGTAGGAATGATTCTTATATCCTTTTTGTCATATAAAGGAATGATCACGTAGTTGGATCACATAATAAAACTTTGTGCCGTGTTATTTTCTAGGAGGACATATCGAGGCATGGTCATGTTTGGAATCTATAGTGGATACTCTTTTCCTAAAACTTAGGATGTACACTGACACTGAGTTTATGTTAGGTAGGAACATCTAGGTTGATCCTTAAAGAAATGACCATTCTCTCATCGCCACTATGTTATTAGTTTATCTGATGTGTGAGATGAGTAGTTGACTATCTAGTTCATTTGGGCTTGTAATGACACCATGGATATAAACCAACTAGATAATCATAGACCATAATCTCTTCTCTTTATGGTTACACGATCTTATAAATAAATAATGTTTTGGGATGTGATGACCAAAGCCACAATTAAGAGAATGACGGAATAAATGAGTTTTTGCCTAGTAAGATCTACTAGAAGTTAATTGAATACTAGAAGAAACATGTACCCCCTCATCTAGAATTTGGATATACGTGTTTTATTCCTTGGTGATGTGTGTAGAGAAGCCCCTTTTATGAAGATGAAGTGGTGTTAGGATGAAAGTATATGTTGTATGTGGTAGGAAGTGGTCGACTTAGTTCTCAGATTGATTTTGGCACCAATTTAGATTCCCATTACAAGGTTTTCATCGTCAAACTTATGTTCATTATTAAATTATATTTATAAAAAATGTTTTTTTCATATTTCATCGATGGTTTTGGAACCAAGTCACCACCACAAGGAAGTGGTAGTAGTAGATAGGCTCATTAGTGAAGAAATCTTTGATTTGCATGTTTCAACCCTATGACCCTAGTCATGAGTGTGATATAGGTTTTAAGAAGAAATTCAGATGAATACATATCTATGATCTAGTTGATCCATCCTTGTTGACCCTCTAGTTGATTAGATAAGTTATGGAATTATATTTTCTAAGTGATGGAGCCTTATACCCCTGAACCATTATGAGTGGAACTTAACTTATAGATTAACTATGGTTAATAGTGGTAGTACTTAGTAAAACTTGGGTAATTTCCATCATTATCACCAAAGCAAATATATTTATCACCTAACTAGGGTAAGTGGGTAAAACATTCCATTCCGAGTAACATGCACGTAACTTGGATATCTAAAATAAGTCTTTAAATTTATCTTGACATATCTAACCTAGCATACCTTGGGGAGGTAAGTCACCAAGTGATCAAAAACTTGAACCTAAGGACATATGCCCTTGATTACCTAAAAAGTGAATATATAGACGACCCTAGGTTTTATGTAATAATTTTAGTTCAACATCTAATATTAGAAGACTAATATGTCTCAATGCATGGAATCATATAGATTCACTTAGATATACGAGGTGATATAAAAGAATGCATTCTACTAATGGTCACACAGTGACATGGAAACCTATAGTTTGGTTAGGAATTATTGATTAGCATACTAAATTATAGTGGATGGATTTTGGGGACAAAATCCCTTTTTAAGGGGTGGAGTGTTGTAACATACCCGAATTCAGGTATCTAAGTTAACCCTCCCTATACTAGGACCTCTTAGTTAGGATAATATTAGTTTATTTTCAACCCTAATTTGAAATATAATAAAACTAATTGGACATAATCTCGCATAATATAATTGCATCTTCAAATAATATTTTATGAGCAAATAATTAATTTATTTTGCAAATGGGTTGTTGATACTAAAATACAATTTAATAATATTGAACCTGATCTAACATTCTATAACCATCTTAGGGTTACAACATAAAAAAAATTTGATAGATATGAAATTTGGGTCATAATTGATTAACTCTAATGGATAAATATCCAAAGTTGGGACCTGATGCACAAGTAATAAAATGTAATACAATATATTTTCAAAATCCAAAACTAGCTCAAAATTTAAATTCTTTACATCCTAATTAGTCTACCTAGCAATTCTTATGTGAATTCGAGATTATTTGCTCCCTCAATTTAATCTAGAGAGAAGAGAAATCAATTAAACTTGCTTTAATTAACTATGGTATTAACTGGGTCAAAAGCTAAATGATCTGTTTATTTTCCCGTAACGGTTGCTCTCCCTCTCACAACCCTTCATCCGCGTAGCGTATGCACTGGGTGCAGAAGTCGTGTCGGCTGGCAATGACCGTTGATCATGCCTTCCATTTTTTCTCTTCACCCCGCCACCTAGTCGCCCTATATCTATTTCTCCTCCTCTCCATCTTCAGTACCCTAAAACCCTAGTAGTCGGCTCCTCCCTTCTCCATACTCCACCAACTGCACCACCACCTCTGCACCCTGCAACCAGGCTGACTGGTTGCCATTGCCGCCAGTTCCATAGAGAGCGTTTGGTTATCTTTATCCCACCTCCACCGCAATACCGCCCATCCGCAGTCATCCCATGAGGCGCCACCCTGATCTGCCACCGGATCTGCCGCCACCACTCAGGGAACTTAGACACATCTTCCTCCCTCACTAACAAGACCAGATCGGATCACCACTACAACCTCTTCCTCTCGTCTTCAGGCTCCTCTCACAAGACCTCATCACCAGTGGATGACAGAGAGCCGCAACCAGGATTACAGTGGTTGGCAATAACTCCAGAAGCCACCACTCAACTATAGATGATCGCCTCACCTTCCTCATCTCTATGCGTCACTATAATCGAGTATCCCCCACCTGCACCAGGATCTACAAACGGCCATCATCTGCAAATCTTCTTCTTGCCCCAGTGGCCCTTCCGTATGGTTGCCTCCCTGTCTTATTTCCCTTTTCCTCCTTCCTTTCCCATTCAACCCTGGTCACCGGAGATCCCTCTTCCCTTCACTCCAGCCAGCGTGATCACTGCACCACCTATCATGGTGGTTGTCAACAGAGCTAACAAGCCATGTAATTGACATCAGGTAGACCTGCAACCTCATGATGGCTGATAGCCGGAACCATTGTGGCATGCCTGAACTCACCACAGACCTCCTTGCTTACTGTCCATGACCCCAGAATGACAATTTTGAATTCTGAAGCTTCATCCATCACAACGCCATGTTCTCCACTTCCTTCACACAGCCATGCAGCAGTTAGGTGGATCAATACTCTTTGCATATATCTTAACCACCAATGCTTACAGAGATTGGAGAGGAGAGAACTCTATCGTTTATCTTTTGATAGATCTAGTTTGTACTACAATTCCAATTGACTGGGAAGACCTACAGATGCCAACGAGGTTTCCATGCTTTACCCAATGTTGTTCAGACGATGATACTACTTATATCACCACCTTATGGCATTCGTTCATGCCACCTCTTTAAGTTGCACCTGTAGCCCAGTACTCACCAGCCATGGAGTTTCAATCTTGCAAAGGACTCTCGGTCACAACAAACAAAAGTGACTACTATAACATGTAAGTCTTTTGTCCTTTTATAACTACTGAAATTTGAGAAAACGTAATAACTGGTCTAGAAGTAATAAGTTATTGTATAAACATGGAGGGCACGTGTAAAATGTAGGCAAAATTAATAATATGATAGTATAAGGTCCAATTCTAGACATACAAGTATATCCAAGGTGGTATGTTACATATACTATCCACTTTGGCAACTGTACTTATGTTTGTCCTGGAGATATACGATAGTATGGATTAGATAGTGTTGTTCCCTGCTCTATATATATATATTCACGTTAGTGTATAGGTTCATATATGGATATATCCGTGTTACTGATAAGACTCACCTAAGAAATTACTGGTTGGATGATTAGAGTATAATAGGGTCAAAACTAACATATAATAATAGTTGCAGATAGCTAATAACTATGCATATGTGAGTAAACCCATGATTATTAGAAAATTAGTAAAATCAGTAGTCATTAGTAAGATAAATTGTGTATAGAGATCATACTCTCGTTATATACTAGATCCTAGGTTCTTTCTACTAACCTAGGTGACATATGGAACACCATGACATAATAACACCAATAATCACCATTCCTATTATGTTCTTAATTATCCAAATAAATAAACCTTAATATACCATTAAGTGATCGGGATGGGGATAAGGAAAATATTAAAATCTATGATAGGGATGTATACACATGTTCATTTTGGTTGACTAACATATATAATATGTTCCTAGGATGAGTACTTGACCTTGGGGATCTAGCATGACTATTGAGTTAATCTTTGACCATGTAGGAAAGGTATGTACTCCTCCCTATTTATAACTGGGCATTTACATGACTAAATTTTCCCATAATGAGGCATCTTTTGAAATACTTGCTCTTATTCCATTTGTTGGACAATTCATATAATTTCAGTTGGGTTTATTATTATTCTTTTGAAATTACTATCATGTTGAATTGGGTTAATGACCCCATCTGCTATTGTGCTTAAATCATGCCACATGTTTGTGAAAGGTATATCTTGCCACTCTATTTATGCATGTTAGATAGTTCGACTAGTTTAACTATTGTAGATGCTTATGCATAACCATTAAGGTACGCTTTTCTACCCGGGGTATGCTTTTCTACCCTTATATATATATAGAGGCATGCTTTTCTGCCTAGGGTGTGCTTTTCCACCCATTTTACTTAGGCCAATGACTCAGTGGTGTCATGGCCCTACTATAGTTACTTTAGTCAAATATATGTACATGTGAAATTATTATGATTGTTGTGATATTACGAATGGTTATTGGCAAGGTGTATTATTTCACTTGTTTATTTATATGCCTCATTATTTTGAAAATTCCTTCTCTTGCTAATTCTCATTGAAACTTACCTAGTTTCAATGACACCCTTTTTGATGGGAACATCTTACTTTACTTTTTGAATGCCCTAGTTAATCTTTTAATGTACATACTCAACTTTTGCTGATTCATATCTTGTTTTCCTAATTTTTTTGGGTGTTCCCAAAACTACCCAGGTATAGGTTTTTTTGAAGGACGTGGACACATGCAGGTCATACACCTGAAGTTGGCTTAAGGATAGCTTGGAATAACCGAGGTGCCCTCTGCATCTAGGGCTCCTATGAAATGTAGTTATAGTATTTTCTCTTTATCTACCACACTAAGGGGTCACAGACTTATGTGCATGTAAGCATTTTGTAACTTTGTAAATAGTTATGATTTTCGCTGCTTAAATATTTCATGGCTCATGTTTTCACCATTGAGTGGACCCTCTATCAGGTCTCACTCCTTACACCGAGCAACCGGAGATCTTCACCGAGCATCTTGTGATCGAGCAATCACTACCGAGCTGTTCATCGACATTGGAGATCATCTTCTCCGATCTACTCCGACCTTCATCGAGCTCCATTCTTCTATCTCTTTTCTTTCATCATGGTGAGGAACGTCAGGTCATCTTCCTCATGGGTAGCCCCAATGGAGATCGAGACATTCGTTCCACCACCACCGGGCTCCATCCCCTGTCCGAGAATCGCTCACCCCTCGGAAGACATGAAGAAGATTTATGAGGAGCTGCTCAAGCAGAAAATTGAGCCTACCTGATATGTTGATCGGGCTATGATCCGCAACCTTGAGTATGAGGCCAACCGAATTTCTCTTGGATATGGAAGAGTAAGTTCCACCTAAATAGCAAGTTCCATACTTGGAAAGCCATGCATAACAAGCTACCCACCAATGATTATTCGAGGAGGAGATGCATTTCAGTGGTTTTTATTTGCATCCTTTGTATGATCGGGTATGAAGACACCCATCATATTAGTTTTGAGTGTTCTTACACTAAAGTATTATGGTCAATGGCTTTTAATAATGGTCTATGATCGAGTATCCCTTTAAATTGAAATGAAATTGGTTTGTTCAAGCTCAAGAATGAAATTATTATCTACCCTTTGGTCTTCAACCACTCGTGGTTAGAGAGAAATAGGAGAATCCATAACAACATTCATAAGAGCCCTGAAGTAATCTGGAGCATCATTGAAAATGATTATTCTATCATGCATGAGTAGCTAGTTTTTGGGCTCTATATTCAATGGCTCTCGCATGTCTGGTAGGGTTTAGTGGTTAGCTAGTGATGTTCGAGTCCCTGCTCTGGCAACTGTGAAGCTATTTTCTTATGTGAATGCTTCTTCTTGGATGTTTCTTGTGTGGTGTTGATCTACCCCAGAGATGGTTGAGCCCCCTAGTCGGGTGTTCATGCTCCCCTCTCTCTGGGTTTTATCTCTGCTTCTATGCTTTTTTGGGCTTGGCTGGTGTTAGTCAACCTCTTTCTTGATTTTCTCCCCTCTCTCTGGAAGAATGGTTGAGTATGAGAGTTATCGGTTAGACCATTTCTCTTGGACGAGTTTTTCTTGTGATGAGATGGATGTGCTTCCTGTGTTGTTTGGAGAGTTTTTTGAAGATGCTTATTTTCTTCTATTTTTTTTGGTGGGCGATGGTATATGTGTTTGAAGTTTCTCCTCAGTCTGGTGAAATCTCAGTTTGTTGAACGGTGTTCTTTTTTTTTGGAGTTTTGGCCTGGATTTGCTCCCCTCTTACTGTAAGTGATGGTGGAGTTCAAGCTTATCTGCTAGCCTATTTTGTAGAGGCTGCTTGTTTTGAGGTGGATGTTGTCCTATGATGCTTGCTGGCTCTTAATCTTTTGGATGTTTTTGGAAGGCTTCTTCAAGTGTTGTTCCTAGGATCTAGTGTTTAGTAAGGGATCTCTTGTTCTGATCTTCCATTTTTTGCTGCTTGGCTAAGAATCATTATATAGATCTTCTCATCGTATGGATGAGGCTGATGTTTCTCTTATTCTTTATTCATCTAAATACTTTTTGTACAACTTTTCTTTTCTTTTCAGTATCTTCTTATGAAGATAGTAAGCAATGTACATACACTATAGAAAAAATACAAAAGAGCAACATGAGTTTTTACCAACCAAAAAAAATTAAGATTGAATTTTAAAGAGGATGACTACTCCATGCCTCGAGTTTAATATGGATATCAATGATAAAGGAACTATAAAACACTATAACACTAAGCACATATTGTAGGTTGAAGTTTTTCTCCAACTTTTCATTTATATGGGTAGCATTGATGTGTGACTAGGCACTACACATTGCTTGTGATGTCATAACTAGTTATGGACATTCACTGCCAATGTAATATGTAACCTATAGGGTCCCACACATAGGAACTGACCTATAGAGGAGATTTAATCTTGACTGACAATTGGATTGATTACTAAAGTATTTAGGTATTCAATTCAAGTAACGAATCAGCTGATTGGACTTCCAACCGATCGACTCATGTGATGAAATAGCTGGTTTGAGTGTTAGGTTTTGGATATTGAATTAGTTGAGTTTTGCCTCAACTCAAGAGCAAACTGACCAGTTCATATAATGAACCAATTGACTTGTCTCACCAACCGATTGGTTGGGGTCATGACATGAATGAATCGTAGGGCAAGACACCCAGTTAATGGAGAAATTTGATTACATCAAGGATTAGTGTTGAAGTCATGTTGCGCTTTAATTGGATTTTAATTTGTAAATTCATATGCGATTGGGAAACATGAAAAAATGACTGGTTCATTGTAGTGAACTGATCACACCGTGTGTGAATTGATTGGTTTGACACTCACATGTTGCAAAAATTCATGATCTTTTGATTCCTTTCACTCTCACATAGACTGGGAACCATGCCCCTAACCCCTCCTATAAATAGAGGGGTATTAAGGGTTTCTTAGACACATCAATTGAATCTAATAATTGTTTGTAGTCTCTAGTTGTGGTAACTAAGAGAACTCAGTATGTCCTATCTAATAAAAGGAGGGATAGTAAGGGAGAACAATTGTGGGAGAGAAAGTTGGTGACTAGTACACCAACGTGAGAGACAACTCCTTCTTGTCTGTTCTAGAAGGATGACATGAACTCTAGGCGGTCTGTGTGGACTTCCATAGAGGGGTAGAGATCATTGTGTGCCACTAGGAGGACAACACCAACTTTCTATCTGTGGTGAAGATCAAGAGGCACAACATACGAGTCTTGGTACAACTAGAAGATAGTTGCACGTCTACAACGACAGGGAGATGTTGTTGGACTTGTTCTAGGACCAGGTATATCCTCAAAACAATCCTTTCCATTATATATTTGTTGATGCAATATGTTGATCTATGGGGATATGGAAATAAATTTTTTGTTTCCACTGCCTATTCTATAGCCCTATTTTCCTATAGTGATATTAGAGCCATGTCAATCTACTATATTTTGGGATAATTGATATGATCAAATTTTTTGGTTTTATCATTATTTATTGCATGTGATGCCAATAATTTGTAGAATAAAATACCAAGTATAATCTAAAACTAATATATATATATATATATATATATATATATATATATATATAAATATGAAATTTACATGTGTTTCTTTTGGTGGTGAATGTGTACTGTGGTTATGGACAATAACCCTAATTATATGTGCATGGTTATATGATTGGTTATTCTGATTTTATCTTGATTTGCATACTGAGCCTCTATGTTATCTTCCAATTGTAAACATATTATTCTCTCCTAACTTTTCTCCCCTCAAATGTAACTTGAGGCTTCTATATAATCATGTAATAGTAGTATAGTTTATTTTCTTATTAGGATGATGAAGAAAGGTGCTCGGAATAGGCCAACCGCTCATCTTAAAGGCAACCCGATCACATAGAGGACCGGGGAGGACCAAGGAGGATGAGCCGAACTGACCGGATATAGGACCTGACCGATTAGCTAGAGGATCCAAAAGATGATGGACCACAAACTAGACAACTGGTAAGATGACCAAATGACTGGGCGGAGGTGAGCCAATCGGTTCAAGGGCTGAACCAATCAACCCAAATTGTCAAGCACAAATCTTCATCAACAATAGGTTTATTCATGTGATGTATATCCTAGGTTGTGGTCATTTCTTGTGGATCCAAGGAATTACATTAGAATAGCCATAATCATCACTTTTATTTATTACATTTTTTTGTTGTGGGATATAGAATGTATATGATACATACTATAAATGTGGTGATTGGATAAAGTATATATATTTATAAATACAAAATCCCTCAATTATATATTAATTCATAGATGCTTTCCATCAGTATCACACATTAAAAGCTTGATCGATTAAGCATGGGCACCCCAAGGGTGGTGCATCGTCTATCTCGTAGAAGTGTGATGTAATAATATGGGATGCATTATTATCATGTTGGATTTTGGATCAAGCTTAAATGTGTGACCTTAATGAGATTAAGGACCAGAAGCATGCATATGATCATGGAAAAGAGTTGCACATATCATCTGTCCAAGAATCGCATAAGATGCAATTGGGAAATTTTGTGTACCTTGATAATTGACTTTGAACCCTAGCGTTGTCTGGGTAATATTTGAATTATTTTGGATCTTGGACCACTAGAAGGTAGTACACTGCAATCTTCTAAATTGATATGTGAGTGCTATCAATTTGAATAAAAATAGTGAGAGGGATAATTAATTGAATACCTAATTGAATATCATAAAAATTTTCATATGATCATGGAAAAGAGTTGCACATATCATCTGTCCAAGAATCGCATAAGATGCAATTGGGAAATTTTGTGTACCTTGATAATTGACTTTGAACCCTAGCGTTGTCTGGGTAATATTTGAATTATTTTGGATCTTGGACCACTATAAGGTAGTACACTGCAATCTTCTAAATTGATATGTGAGTGCTATCAATTTGAATAAAAATAGTGAGAGGGATAATTAATTGAATACCTAATTGTTACAACCCCAATTTTGGGTTCATTTGCTGAGAAATGTAATTTCTCATATTAGAGATAAATTAACGAGTAATGAATGGATGCATGATTTTCGTTTAAAATAGCCTTGTTGATTTATTTGCGGGCTTTATTGGCTATTGGGCCCAATAACAAGGATATTCAATTAATTAATGAATAACTGAGAATTTGAGATAAGAAAGGTGTGGAAACCTCTGGAAGGCAAATCCAAAAAGGATTTCGTGCCTCTTAGATTCCTTGGGTTCCAAGGAGTCCAAAATTGCAAAGAAAAGGCAATAAGAAAAGAAAATATCAATTAAGTATTTCCTTGTTAATAAAGAAATTGAAAACATTGATGAAATATGAAAAACATGTGAAAAGAGGTATAATTGGGTAATCCTTGGTGGGATTTCGTATCCCAAGGATTCCTGATGATAAAAAGAATACTAATGAGGAAAATAAAAGAGAAATAAGAGAGAGATCTTCAAAAAGGAATTATTTTAAAAAGAAATAAGCAAAATAATGAGAATAATGCATATTGATGCATTTAAGGATAATGAGTATTCCTTAAAAATGAATTTCGAATTCTTAAGGTTTCTTGGGTGCCAAGGATCCCCAATAAGGGAGAAGAAAGAGAAAATACGTAATTACAAAATAAAGAAATAATGGGAATACACGATCCATCAATTACGTAATTTTGATAAAAGGGAGTATTTTCCTAAAGGAGATATACATATATATTTGTGGCCAATAGTTTAAAAGGCAAGTTTAAATAGAATTAGAAAATGGATTATCGTATTTCTAATATCCATATAATTGAGGATATCCAAAGAGAGAGAGAGAGAGAGAGAGAGAGAAAGAGAGAGAGAGAGAGGGCTACTTCTTAATGAAGGTTTTGGTTTCCTAATAAGAAAGGGACTTGTTCCCTCTTTGATGGGTCTCTTAGGGCGAGATATCCCCCCCCCCCCTATAAAAGGGGTAGACCCCCTGGTCGAGTTCAAAGCAGGAAAACCCACATCTTCCTCACGCTTCCCTATCTTCTTCTTCTCTTTCCGTTCTAACCCTAACCAAGCAAACATAGGGCTGTTTTGGGGGCACTGAGCGGCTAGGATGGATCATGTTGAAGGCACGATGTGACTCCAGAAGTCTTGGATAGCCATCTACCTCCCCCTTGCTTCCATCTTTGTACAAGACGGCCAACGGACCTCCAGGTGTTGCTGCAGTCGGCGCATCTTCCAGACCTAACTCCGGCCACCTTAGCCATGGTATGAGGGTGGCCTATGTACGTATGAGAAGGGCGGAGCTAGGGAAGCAAATCCCGGTGAGGTTCGTGGCCCTAGGAGAGGGTGAGAGCCAGCGTTGGGTTGAAGATCGACGCCTAGGGTGGCCGCGCCACACTCCCTGAAGGTGGAAGACGACCAGGGTCAGCTTGGACGGATATACCCCTCCGCGGGATAAAGGATCGCTGACTTATGCAGGGGCAGTTCAGTAATTTGATTATGTTTCCCAAAACAACAATCAACGTTGCATGGAAAGGACTGCGTGGCAGCCTCTCATTGGTCGGGGTAAGTAGATTTTGTAAAATTCATAGCTAATTAACCGTAACTCGGATAGACACGCATTATACATGAAACTTGCTCAGAAAATCGAGAGGGATCTAAATAAAATATATTTGGAGCCTGATTCCTTATGCAATTCGAAAAGTATATAGAGGTACTATCTTTAATAGTTTAATCAATGAAAAACCCTAACCTTTGATGATTAATGAGTTAGAAAAGGTTAAATGAGTATATTAAGTTGATATTAGTCTGTTAATGATAAAAAGGATCATTAAGATTGGAAAAGGATGAATTTGAATGTAATTAGTTTAATTTTGAGTCTAACGTGCATGAAAAACACATTAATGAGCCATGAAACCCTAATGTTGGTAAATTCGACTCTTAATGGCTTTAATTGACTAATTTCATGATTAAGGTTGGAATATGCTATTTTGAGCATTAAAGTCACTAATTTGTGGAAAGATAACCTTAATATAGAAATTAGGGTTTTCGATTGAATCAAGGTAGAGTTAGTACTACATAGAGTTCATATGGGATTTAGACCATCATGAATTATGAGTTGATAATCCGAAAGAAACTAAAGGTGATAATTGAGTCTAATAACCTTGAAATAGATTAAAAGGATAAAGAAGGTAGTTTTGGTATAAAAGAGAAATAATCAATTTAATTGGGCTTATGGTGTTGAAATTAGGGTTTATGAACTAAGAGAGCATTTAATATGATAAAAGCGTTATGGAGGCAAAAACCCTAATAAAACCGTAATGTGGTTTAGAAAACCTAAGATGGAATCCAAGTCTAGCTTTAGAATGTTCTGGATAAATTATAACACTTGGATGTCATGCATTAATTTCAGGATACTTGTTGATTGCTTGTTGCTTGTTCTTTATCATTATTTCTTGGACAACAAGTTGTTCTAGATCAGGTATGTGGTTACACTTATGAATAACCGCATTAGTTTCCCACGTGTTTGCCGGATGGTTAATCGCATTGACTGCAACTAAATTGTTTGGATGTTCATACTTACAAATCATAAAGTCACTATGATTATCACATTAATAGTAGAAGTATGTATTCTCGCACCTACATGCCACCCTGATGGATGATGCCAAAGGTCAGGCCCATATGGGTAGACCAATGGACACCTTGAGTGGTGACCCCAGGCACCAAGAAGGTGGCCTATAATATTGCATGACTAGTGGGCACCATGAGTGGTGACCCCCAGGCACCAAGCTCGGGATTGAGAAGGTGGCCTTAAGTCATTGGCAAAGGGCACCCTAAGGTGGGTATGCCAGGGTTAGGGCAAAAGCGGTGGAGAATGTCATACTGAAAAGTGTAAATTGGCTTGTTAAATGATTTGATTGTGATATTTAAATTGTTATCCATATGTGCAAACTTTTGGTTGTCCCCACATACCAGTATATTTCGATATACTGACCGACGTTTTGTTTGTCGGTGTTTTAGGTACAAATGAAAAGAAAAAACAGTAAAGTGGCATATGTGGAATTAAATGAGAACTAACGTGCACAGGAGGATTAGTTAGAGTAGTATTTTCATGGATAGAAGTTTAGAAATCCCATCTTTTAAAAAGGTAAACAAAGTTTTATTTTATACCAGTTTTTAGTTTAGTTGGTAAAGTTTCTTAATTGTTATTGATTATTTGTCGAACCTTTGATCCTGTTTATTGAATAACGGCTCTGACCTTCGGGTCTCCCTTAATTGGGGGTTACCGGGAGGCGGGGTCGTTACATTTGGTATCAGAGCATAGGTTCCTCATCTAATCTTTAATAATTATTAAATTTTACAAATTCTGTAGAACCCAAGGGAGTTATTAGAAGATTATCCGAAAGACAGAGGTGTCTAGAAAAGGATCACGACCGGGGGCTGGTAATATTTTCCTCCGCACTGCTAGTCGGAATACGAGGACTCCCGGTTCCGTGTGACTGCCTAGCCAAAGTCTTAGGGTATGATTCGAAATAAGATACCTTTAGGACTCTCTCATCTTGATCATCCCTTCTCAACTCAAATTCTATTAAGGACCTTAAGGATTAGGGTTTTCTCTCTTTTCCTCACCCTCTTGAGGTATGGGTAAGGTTGATAAGGATTAAGGAATCCTCCAGCAAATTAATAAAAAGCATGTAAATAAGATGTCATGGACATAAGCTTAATAGAGTAAGCGTAAAGGAATAGATACATGCTTAGGTCGCATGACATGAGTTGTCATTGCCCTCAGGAGAGACCTGAGGATGGACCTCCTTGGTAGGAGGATGAGTAGAGAGAGTTAGTCGTGGAGGTAGAGACCTCCAATCAAGGTAGAAACCTAGAACATCCTTTGAGGATGATGGTAATCCTAACCCTAAGTATAGGTTAGAGAGAAAGATGACACAATGAGTTAGATATCATGGTTGGTCGAGTGTTGGTTGGACACACCTTTGGGATGCCATAAGAGGCTGAATGATCAAGTACCTACGGCAACCCAACCCTGGAAAGGGTCATACATGTTAGAGTGAAGGATAGCTCCTTCCTCGATGAGGTTAGAGGAGAACCTATAGTTACCCTATAGGCATAGGCAGGTAGGGTATAGCTTGATGAAACCCTAGTCAGGGATCATGATGAGATAAGCATAAGGGGTTATGGATGACCTTGAGTAAACATAAGTTTGAGTATGGGCTTCACTCAGGTAGGGGCATGCTTATGAGCTTGATCCTTCATAAAGACATGACCTCTTATAGAGAGGTTGGTTGTAGGATTAGCTCTAGAAAGAGGGAGCAGACCTCGACCAAGAAAGTTGGAAGTCTAAAACCTCGGAACTTGAGGAACAGTGGGGAGTCAAGGATGATGCGACCTAAGTGGATGATAATGGTTGCCTCGTGCATAACCCCTAGAGGTTGATGATGTATTGGTTAAGCTTGAGAGTAACCAAACCCTAGAGGGAGGATGGTGCTTCTGGTACCTAAGGTATAAGTGATTACCTACTAGATGTGATAGAGAGTGCTTTAGACCCTGAGGAGGTTAAGGCACCAGTTGTGAGGCTTTATACCTAGTAGTGGTCCAGGAAGAGGAATCAACTCTGAAGTGTTGCTTGAGTAGAAAGATCATGGGTGTACATGACATATCTTGGACATGCTGGATTCCTGGTTAAGAGAATGAGCATGCAGTTGGACACCCGGAGGTGAACCTAGGGTTCCTAGGCCTAAGAGGGGAAGCGGTGTACCCAATGCTCATGTTGAGATTTGAGTCTCTATAGTTTCGAGCATGGTACTCTTAATGTGTAGAGGTAAAGGAAAACCCCTTCAGGTAAGGGTATGTTTGATGAACCCCACACAAATAAGTTGATCTGATGATGAGGAAAGAGAACGAGTGTGACCTAGCATGGTTTTGTGGGTGCGCTTGTGCCTTAGTAGTTGTTGGTTTAAGCATGCTCATACGGATGTAAATCCTAAGGATGGTTGTGACCTTGCTGTCACGGGTTGTAGTTTCCTCCCATCCTGGGAGAGGACCCTTTGGTAGGGTGTGTACCAGTTCTGTCAGTTTTGAGGTGACCTAAAGAGGTCTCATAGGATCTTGAGAAGCTAAGTGAAGAGTACATGGTATGAAAATGAACCTATAGGCCCATAGATAACCATATCTAAGTGCATGGACGTGTTACCATGGGAGTAACCGGTATGGGGCCTAACCAAGGTAGGCAGGTTGCCATGACCACTGTAAAGGGATGAAAGTCAGTCATGAATGCAGGAAGAGATGATGAAGGCTTGGGTAAGGTTCTGAGTCAGACATGTACTATAAGAGAATCCCAAGTCTATCCTAGGGTCAGGTAGGGATAAGACCGATGAAAGACGGAGTTGCCTAATTCCCTAGTTGCACATGACCATAGGGTCGGGAGGTAACAACTATCATTGTCTGAGGTCCATGGGTTAGGAGATTAATCACCTTCATGAGCTCATGGGACCCAAAGGGCAGATGAGTAGGGCACTCTCTGGATGCATAAAGGAAGAGGGATGACCCCAAAAGTGTAGGCACCCTATAGATCTAGAGGAGATGACCAAGGATTGTGTGGTGACCCAAGTAGGTTTTGGATCAGTTTTCCATAGATGTAATTCTGATATCAAGAGGATATGTGGCACGTTTCAACTTAGATTTGAAGGTGTACTGGCAAGGTGGGTTGTACCATCTCTACTCTTGGAACAGGAAGAACTCTGTATTTGGACTACAACCAAATGCTTATTTCCTCTTGTTATGGGAGTGAGAGATAGGACAGTACGCATGCCATACACCAAGGATAAAAGATGTTGTGAGTTGAAAACATTGCTACAAGGTATGAGGATAGAGATGATAACATACCCTTGTGAAGTTAATGGTACATGGATGGTTTACTAACATTAAGAGTATTAAGGAAATCATCTTGTAAGGATGTTTTATCAGGAACTATGTGGAATTTGCAGATTAACCAAGGTCGAGTTCGATCACAGTGAGTATGAGCTTAGAGTTTCTTGATGAAGACAAACTTAGAGTTTGAGATGAGATGATAAGTAGAATACATGGAAGAGTATGTCTTCAACATTACCTAATATCAAAGGATGTGAAGTGGTAATGGATGCTCTGGTGGAGATAGAGCTGCCTAGTTTGGCTAGAAGGGAGTTGTTAGGCTAACCCTACGTTTGGAAAGAAGGTGTGTTTTGGCTAACACTCAGATGTAATGAGATAGGTTGAACAAGTTAATGATTGTTTGGTTAGCCAGTCTAGTCCTTGACGTAATGAAAAAGGATGGTAATAAGACCTCAGATACACTTCTTTGGATAGGGAGGTAATAAAACCCTGATGGAAATAGTTTAGGGTTTCTGAGGTATTTATCTCGAGGAATCATGACTTATAGAAGATCATGGTTTTAAGGTCATGATACACCTTGATACTACAAAGATAGTAAGTGATGGTAGCATTCTGGATGCTTAAAACAAAGTTGCATGTAGCATGTGGCCATGCAAGCCAGGAGGTGAAGGACGAACACCATTAACCCAGTGCATGGATGTAAAGTATAAAGAGTTCCCGAGAAGGAATGAGAGTTCATCATTATGGATGTTGTGAGTCTCTCCTAGACCAAGAAGGTCAAGATACAATATGGGTTATGGTAGATCGCATTACCTAGATGACATGAGAAAGGAAGAGTTCTGTCAAGGGACAGATCTGGTTGAACTACACATGTAAAGAGATGGTTCAACTACACCATGATGCGAATTCAAAAGTTTTTGATGTGACCCCCCAGAGTTCACTTCCATGACGTGGAAGTAGATACATGAAGAGCTCAGTGTTTGTACAGTTTATCACCCCATACTAATGGACAGTATGGTCTGGACTAGAGGGTCTGATGAGAGTGAGTGTGCTCATTTAGGGTGATACATAGAGACAGTTCTTAAGATGTAATGTTAACCACCATAGCCTTTATCGGGATGCAAGAAGTTTTATAGGGAGGTTGTGTCGGTCACCACTTCATTATGATGATTGGTGAAGGAGGCCTCACGAAGGTCAGAAAAGAACCCCAAGTGTGTGCAGATGAAGTCGCTTTGATCGTGCAATGGCTGAGAGAGAGCCCAGTGGTGACATGAGTCACGAGCTGATGCAAAGCAGACTGACATGCAGTTCACTGTGGAGGAATATAATGTGAAAATCTGACCCCTCTAAGCTACAACTGAGAGAGCGGAATCCCTGATATATGGGTCCATTTGAGATGGATTAGTGGGTATGATTGTGTTTAGCCTTGCCCCAAAGGATAACGTGATGTGTAATATGTTACATGAGTCCGATCTATAAGCACTATGTGAGGTACCCAAGCCATGTGTTAAGCCCTGAACCTATTCAACTTTTGAGAGGCTGAAATGTCCTGAGTCACCTATGAGGGTACGATATACCAAGGTAAGAAAGAACTCAGATGGAAGAATATGAGATAATGAAGGTTCTTGGAAAGCACCATGGATAGGGTAAAGCCACATGGTAGCCCTGATGGACATAAGAATGGATTATCCTGTTTGTTTGCTTGCTTGATGGAATTTTGAGGACAAAATTCTTATAAGAGGGGAAGGATGTTACAACCCCAATTTTGGGTTCATTTTCTGAGAAATGTAATTTCTCATATTAGAGATAAATTAACGAGTAATGAATGGATGCATGATTTTCGTTTAAAATAGCCTTGTTGATTTATTTGCGGGCTTTATTGGCTATTGGGCCCAATAACAAGGATATTCAATTAATTATTGAATAACTGAGAATTTGAGATAAGAAAGGTGTGGAAACCTCTGGAAGGCAAATCCAAAAAGGATTTCGTGCCTCTTAGATTCCTTGGGGTCCAAGGAGTCCAAAGTTGCAAAGAAAAGGCAATAAGAAAAGAAAATATCAATTAAGTATTTCCTTGTTAATAAAGAAATTGAAAACATTGATGAAATATGGAAAACATGTGAAAAGAGGTATAATTGGGTAATCCTTGGTGGGATTTCGTATCCCAAGGATTCCTGATGATAAAAGGAATACTAATGAGGAAAATAAAAGAGATATAAGAGAGAGATCTTTAAAAAGGAATTATTTTAAAAAGAAATTAGCAAAATAATGAGAATAATGCATATTGATGCATTTAAGGATAATGAGCATTCCTTTAAAAGGAATTTCGAATTCTAAAGGTTTCTTGGGTGCCAAGGATCCCCAATAAGGGAGAAGAAAGAGAAAATACGTAATTACAAAATAAAGAAATAATGGGAATACACGATCCATCAATTACATAATTTTGATAAAAGGGAGTATTTTCCTAAAGGAGATATACATATATATATTTGTGGCCAATAGTTTAAAAGTCAAGTTTAAATAGAATTAGAAAATGGATTTTCGTATTTCTAATATCCATATAATTGAGGATATCCAAAGAGAGAGAGAGAGAGAGAAAGAGAGAGAGAGAGGGCTACTTCTTAATGAAGGTTTTGGTTTCCTAATAAGAAAGGGACTTGTTCCCTCTTTGATGGGTCTCTTAGGGCGAGATATTCCTCCCCTATAAAAGGGGTAGACCCCCTGGTCGAGTTCAAAGTAGGAAAACCCACATCTTCCTCTCGCTTCCCTATCTTCTTCTTCTCTTTCCGTTCTAACCCTAACCAAGCAAACATAGGGCTGTTTTGGGGGCACTGGGCGACTAGGATGGATCGTGTTGAAGGCACGATGTGACTCCAGAAGTCTCGGATAGCCATCTACCTCCCGCTTGCTTCCATCTTTGTACAAGACGGCCAACGGACCTGCAGGTGTTGCTGCAGTCGGCACTTCTTCCAGACCTAACTCCAGCCACCTTGGCAATGGTATGAGGGTGGCCTGTGTACGTATGAGAAGGGCGGAGCTAGGGAAGCAAATCCCGGTGAGGTTCGTGGCCCTAGGAGAGGGTGAGAGCCAACGTTGGGTTGAAGATCGGCGCCTAGGGCGGCCGCGTCGCACTCCCTGAAGGTGGAAGACGACCAGGGTCAGCTTGGACGGATATACCCCTCCGCGGGATAAAGGATCGCTGACTTATGCAGGGGCAGTTCAGTAATTTGATTATGTTTCCCAAAACAACAATCAACGTTGCATGGAAAGGACTGCGTGGCAGCCTCTCATTGGTCGAGGTAAGTAGATTTTGTAGAATTCATAGCTAATTAACCGTAGCTCGGATAGACACGCATTATACATGAAACTTGCTCAGAAAATCGAGAGGGATATAAATAAAATATAATTGGAGCCTGATTCCTTATGCAATTCGAAAAGTATATAGAGGTACTATCTTTAATAGTTTAATCAATGAAAAACCCTAACCTTTGATGATTAATGAGTTAGAAAAGGTTAAATGAGTATATTAAGTTGATATTAGCATGTTAATGATAAAAAGGATCATTAAGATTGGAAAAGGATGAATTTGCATGTAATTAGTTTAATTTTGAGTCTAATGTGCATGAAAAATACATTAATGAGCCATGAAACCCTAATGTTGGTAAATTCGACTCTTAATGGCTTTAATTGACTAATTTCATGATTAAGGTTGGAATATGCTATTTTGAGCTTAAAGTCACTAATTTGTGGAAAGATAACCTTAATATAGAAATTAGGGTTTTCGATTGAATCAAGGTAGAGTTAATACTACATAGAGTTCATATGGGATTTAGACCATCATGAATTATGAGTTGATAATCCGAAAGAAACTAAAGGTGATAATTGAGTCTAATAACCTTGAAATAAATTAAAAGGATAAAGAAGGTAGTTTTGGTATAAAAGAGAAATAATCAACTTTAATTGGGCTTATGGTGTTGAAATTAGGGTTTGTGCACTAAGAGAGCATTTAATATGATAAAAGCGTTATGGAGGAAAAAACCCTAATAAAACCCTAATGTGGTTTAGAAAACCTAAGATGGAATCCAAGTCTAGCTTTAGAATGTTCTGGATAAATTATAACACTTGGATGTCATGCATTAATTTCAGGATACTTGTTGATTGCTTGTTGCTTGTTCTTTATCATTATTGCTTGGACAGCAAGTTGTTCTGGATCAGGTATGTGGTTACAATTATGAATAACCGCATTAGTTTCCCGCGTGTTTGCCGGATGGTTAATCGCATTGACTGCAACTAAATTGTTTGGATGTTCATACTTGCAAATCATAAAGTCACTATGATTATCACATTAATAGTAGAAGTATGTATTCTCGCACCTACATGCCACCCTGATGGATGATGCCAAAGGTCAGGCCCATATGGGTAGACCAATGGACACCTTGAGTGGTGACCCCAGGCACCAAGAAGGTGGCCTATGATATTGCATGACTAGTGGGCACCATGAGTGGTGACCCCCAGGCACCAAGCTCGGGATTGAGAAGGTGGCCTTAAGTCATTGGCAAAGGGCACCCTAAGGTGGGTAGCCAGGGTTAGGGCAAAAGCGGTGGAGAATGTCATACTGAAAAGTGTAAATTGGCTTGTTAAATGATTTGATTGTGATATTTAAATTGTTATCCATATGTGCAAACTTTTAGTTGTCCCCACATACCAGTATATTTCGATATACTGACCGACGTTTTGTTTGTCGGTGTTTTAGGTACAAATGAAAAGAACAAACAGTAAAGTGGCATATGTGGAATTAAATGAGAACTAACGTGCACAGGAGGATTAGTTAGAGTAGCATTTTCATGGATAGAAGTTTAGAAATCCCATCTTTTAAAAAGGTAAACAAAGTTTTATTTTATACCAGTTTTTAGTTTAGTTGGTAAAGTTTATTAATTGTTATTGATTATTTGTCGAACCTTTGATCTTGTTTATTGAATAACGGCTCTGACCTTTGGATCTCCCTTAATTGGGGGTTACCGGGAGGCGGGGTCGTTACAATGCAATTGGGAAATTTTGTGTACCTTGATAATTGACTTTGAACCCTAGCGTTGTCTGGGTAATATTTGAATAATATGGATCTTGGACCACTAGAAGGTAGTACACTGCAATCTTCTAAATTGATATGTGAGTGCTATCAATTTGAATAAAAATAGTGAGAAGGATAATTAATTGAATACCTAATTGAATATCATCAAAATTTTCAAATCAAATAAAAAGGGCTTTTGATAAAAAAATGCAATTTTCTCTTATAGAATCAAATGACAAACAAATAAGTATTCCGATCAGTCCTTAGGAAGGACAAACTTGAGGGGAAAAATTTCCACGAATGATTTTGGACTTTGAAAAGGGTTCCCAATGAAGAGTGCAAGATCTATGTCCTAGATAAACCAGTCCCAGACATACCTGCTCTTGATGAGCCTAGGAGTGAGGTGGATGCCTATTAGAAGCATGCCAATGATGCCTTGGACATAAAGTACCTTATGCTAAGATGTATGAACTATGAGTTGCATGAGCAATGCGAGGATATGAGGATTCTTGATATGGTAACACATCTTAGGAAAGTGAACCATGACCTCAAAAAGCAAGAAAGGAACAATGTCATAAAGACACTCTTTGTGTGTATAATGACAAAGGGAGACTCATTATAATATCATGTTCTCATTATGATTGGACAAGTGTATCGTCTTGAAGAACTAGGATTCTCTTTTGAGCTAAGAGTTAGCCATAGATATGATTTTGAGATCATTGCCAGACTCATATAGCCACTTTATTGAGTGTTACAACTTGAATAATATGGCCAAGATGATGTTAGATTTTCTTGGTATGATGATCCATGTCGAAGTAAGAATGAAGAAGGAAATTTCATGATAGTAATCAGTAGAATTGAGTCCAAAGATGAAAGCAAGGTCATGAAGAGTTATGAGAACAAGCCCAAATCTAGATCTTTAACACTGAGAATGAGGACAAAGAAATGTACAATAAGAACTTATCCTTTGTACTTGAAGGCATTCAGGAATAAGAACATGAGGATATGAATCTCCACTTTAGGTATATACGTTATCATCATGGGTAGTAGATACAGATGTGAATCTCACATATGCTCGAATATGCAGGATGTGAAAAGAAGTAGGCCTTTGTAAAGGATGAGGTTGAACTGTGAGTCACAAATGGAGCAAGAGTTGCTGCCACTACAGTTGGAACCGATAGTTATCTCTACCCACAAGGCTTGTAATAGAGCTAATGAACTACTATTATGTACCTGCCATAAATAGAAACATCATTTCTATATCTTGTATTGACAAGGATGCATGAATGTCATATTAAGAATGGTTGATGTTCTATTTCTAAAGATGGGATTTTCAAAGGTAGTGCCCCAATGTCTTATGGTCTTTATTTGCTAGATCTAAAGACAAATGTTTATAACATAAAAACCAAAAGACTAAAACTCAACAACTCAAACAAAACATACCTTTGGCATTGTCATCTAGGAGACATAAATGAGAATCATATATCTAGACTCCATAAATATGGTTATTCAGACTCTTTTATTTTTGAATCAATAGAGACATGTGAATCTTGTTTGTTGGGAAAGATGGCTAAGACCCCTTTCACTGGTAACAATGAGAGGGCTAGTGATCTATTAGGAATCATACATAGTGATGTATGTGGGCCTTTTAGAACAACTTGTAGAGGTGGGTATCAATACTTCATTACCTTCACTGATTACTTCAATAGGTACTATTATGTTAACTTGATGAAACATAAGTCAAAAACTCTTGACAGGTTCAACGAGTTTATGAAAATAGTACAAAACCAACTTGGCAAAAGTATTAAGGCACATTCTGATCAAGGTGGAGAATACTTAAACCAAGAGTTTTAGGACCTTCTTAGAGCCCATGGGATTGTATCTCAATGGACTCCACCTGGAACACCTCAGTGTAATGGTGTATTAGAAAGAAGGAATCACACATTGTTGAATATCGTGTGATCAATGATGGGTTTAGTTGATCTTTTGACTACCTTCTGGGGTTATGCTCTACAAACCGCAATGTTTACTCTTTACTATGTACCATATAAATCGGTTCAAAAGACACCATATGAGATATGGTATGGGAAGCATCCCAATATGTCTTTTATGAAGATTTGGGAATGTGAAGCTTATGTAAGGAAAATGTTTTCTGAAAAGCTTGGACCTAATATGATAAATGTTATTTTGTTGGATATCCTAAGGAGACTACATGATATTACTTTTATTCCCTATCTGACATCAAAGATTGTTGCCAGAGTTGTTGCATTCCTAGAAAAGGAATTTATTTCTAAAGGAATATATGGGAGGAAAGTGGAACTCAAAGAGGTTCAAGACCAACAAGAAAGCATTGAACTGATTGATGTACTAGAGGAACAAAGAGAATCACGAAGTGTTTTGGAATCTCAAATTCCACAAGTAACACATATACCACGTAGATCTAATAGGACACACATTGAACATGAGAGATTTGGATATCTTGTGACTCAAGAATGTGGTGAGTTGGTCATAAATGATGACCCAACAATGTATCTAGAAGATAATGAGGGATTAAAAGTCTAATAAATGTCTTGAGGACATGAAATATGAGATGGAATCCATATAAACCAACAAGGTATGAACCTTGTGGGTTCACCTGAAGGGGTAAAACCCATAGGGTGCAAGTGGGTCTTCATGAAGAAGACCGACATGGATGTTAAAGTACAAACCTATAAGGGCAGATTAGTTACAAAGTGTTTCAGACAAGTTCAAGGTGTTTACTATGATGAAACATTTTTTCCAGTGGCCATGGTTAAGTTCATCACGATTATGCTTGCCAAGTTGCCATTGTAGCTTATCATGACTATGAGATTTGGCAGATGGATGTTAAAACCACATGCCTTAATAGGAAACTTATTGAGGATGTGTACATGGCACAACCTTAGGGTTTTATAAATCCAAAGGATGCAAATGAAGTCTATAAGATACAAAGGTTAGTCTATCGATTGAGGCAAGTATCTCAAAGATGGAACCTTTGTTTTGATGACATAGTCAAAGAGTTTGACTTTATTCAAAATGAGGATGAAACTTGTGTGTACAAGAAGGTTAGTGGCTACATAGTGAGATTCATCATATTGTATGTAGATGACATACTGTTGATGGGGAATGGCATCCCTACTTTACAAACGGTAAAGACATGACTGGGAAATATGTTTTCAATAAAAGACTGGGTAGAAGCATCCTACATCCTAGGGATCAAGATCTCTCTCTCTCTCTCTCTCTGTATATATATATATATGTATATATATATATATATAAGTCTTCTTGGACTAAGTCAGAGCACATAAATAGACAAAGCATAAAAGCGGTTCAACAAGGAGAGCTTGAAGAGAGGAAAACTACCCATACTTCATGGAGATACCATCTCTAAAGATCAATGTCCTACTTTTTGTGAAGAAAGGGAACACATGAGTTTTATTCCATATGCATTAACAATTGGCCAAGAATATTGTTGCGTCGAATGCAGTAAAGGAGGTTGTATGGATTAAAAAGTTCATCTCTAAACTTGGGGTTGTTCCAAGCATCAATTATGCAATTGAGCTATATTTTGACAACATGGAGCTATTGCACAAACTAAGGAACCCAGATCACATCAGTGTTTTAAGCATATACAAAGGTGGTTCCATATCATCTAAGAGATGGTACAATGAGGAGATATGAAGATCTACAAAGTACCAATTGAGAATAATGTTTATGATCCCTTGATAATGGCACTTTTATAGTAGAAGCATGATGGTCATGTTAGATCACTTGGAATAAGATTCATGGACAATTGCCTCCAAGTGAAAGTGGGAGTCTATTGGTATGTATGCCCAAAGAGACAATCATATGATGATTGTAATAGCATAATTTGTAAATAATGTGATTATTAATAAAGGCAAGCTATTAATTTATTCTATTTTATTTAGTTATGAGATAATGAAATAACATAATAAATGTCCGGAGAATGATATTATGTATATCTTCAAGTAAGTGAATTGAACAATGAGATCATTCAAATGTTAAGAGTATACACATTGTCATTATGTCCCTGGTCAGATGTTATTATGTAATGTAGATAGACAACAATACCACATCAGACTAAAGTGTGTGTTGGTTGATGACAAAATCTCATTAGTCATGATGTGGTATATCAAACCAAGCACATAGATACATGTTAAAGAACAGTGTATTAGGTAGACCCACCATGAGACTGACACATGGAAGCCCTTATAATGGTAGTCATAGTCAGCTCTCATAGTGTTGGTAGTGATTCTGTTTCTTGGACATGAAGTCATTACACTCATCACATGTCATTCAATTTGCTTTGACATCATCCAATGTAATCCTAAATCAGGGTTGCCATAAAGATGATGATTGGTAACTGTGACACATGGGGACTGACTGTGAATGATGTAGATGGGATTTTTCCCTCCTATAGGAGCATGATATCCTAGGAATCTTGATAAATGAGATTGATAAATGCATGGCTATGCACTTGTGAGTCAGTATGTGATATTGAGCTTATATATATATCTTAGACAGTCTACTAAAGTTCAAGAAATAAGATTGAATGTTGAAGAGGATGACTACTCCATGACTCAAGTTCAATCCAGATATCAGTGACAAATGAACTATGCAAACACTGTAACACTAAGAATAAATTGTAGGTTGAAGCTGTTATCCAACTTTCCATTTACTTGGGTGGCATTGATGTGTGACTAGGCACTACTCATTGCTTTTGATGTCATAACGGGTTATGGACATTCACTACCAATGTAATATGGGACCTATAGGGTCACGCACATAGGAACTGGCCTAGAATAGGAGTTTTGATCTTCAATGATGATTGGATTGATTACTAAAAAGTTTAGGTATTCAATTCAAGTAAAAAATCAACTGACTGGACTCCCAACCGATCAATTCTTGTGAAAAAAGGTTGGTTGGAGTGTCATGTTGATTGGATACTAAATTATCTGAGTTCTACCTCAATCGGGGAGAAAACATACTGGTTCATTTATTTAACTGGTCGGCTCGACTCACCAATCGATAGATTGGGGTCATGAGATGACCGGATCACATAGAGAGACACCCAATTCATGTAGAAATTCAATTACAGCAAGGATTAGTGCTGACATCATGTTGTCCATTAATTGGATTCAAATTTTCTAATTCATATGTGATTGGGAAATAAGGTGAAATGATTGATTCTCTAAGTGTATCAATCGGCTCGCATGTGAACTGACCAGTTTGGTTGCAAACCGATTGGTTCGATGCTCACAAGTTGCAAACATTCATGATTTTTCAGTCCCTTCCACTCCTACATAGACTGGGAACCCTGACCCTAACCCCTCCTATAAAAGGAGGGGTACTGGGGGCTTCTCAAACACATCAATTGCCTCTGAAAATTGTTTGTCTTATCTAATTGTGGCAATTGAGAGAACCTGAGCAAGTCCTACCCAATAAAGGAAGGGATAACAAGGGAGTATAGTTCTGGGAGAGCAAGTTGGTGACTAGTACACCAACAGGAGGGGCAACTCCTTCATGTCCATTCTATTAGGGAGACATGAGTTCTAGGTGGTCCATGTGGACTTCCATAGAGGCGTGGAGGTCATTGTTTGCCACTAGGAGGACAATGTCAACTTGTTGTCTATGGTAAAGTCTGGGAGACTCAACAGACAAGTCCTAGTGCAACTAGAAGACAACCACACGACTACAACGATGAGGAAATATCACTGGACTTGCTCCAAGACCAAGTATATCCTCAAAACTATCCTTTCCATTATATAGTTGTTGATGTGATCAGTTGGTCTATGGAGAAACATGGCAATAGAACTTTTGTTTTTGTTTCCTATTCTGTATTCATATTTCCCTATAATGGCAACATTGTTCACATACAAGATGAAGTTGTTATTATTTTATTCCAATGACTTGGGTATAAATGATTTACTACTCAATACAAATAGTTACTTTTGAGGTTTTTGACATCACTACCAAAATAATGTAGAAATTACTGTGTATAAGGATTCTTGATAGAAAAGAATTTTGGAACTACATACTTTGTTAGGATGGATATCAATGATGTATAGGATAATTTCCAATTCAATATGCAAATGAATTGACCAATTGAGTGTTAGTCATTCAAATGATCAACATTTAGGAAACTACTCCAACTTAATTCAATTAGCTAATTGTATGACGTTTGAATTAGGAAAAAAAATAAACGGGAATGTTGAATAAACATGAATCCAAGTGACCAACTAAATCAAAATCAGACTTTCTAAAATTGTTGAGATGGTTGACTGGATTGCCAAGCCTACTGGTTCAATTTTATGTCCGACTTTTCCTATTTGAGCTTATTTTTAATTGCTAATAGTTAAGTGGTTTTGTTTTTGGCAAACCCTAAACCATGCTACTCCTATATAAATAGGTACACATCCATGGGCTAAGAGATGCACACAGGTGGATAAGAACTTTCCCTCTTAGAGAGAGAGAGAAAATATCATGCTAAGAACAACATCCCACCATAGGAGGATTAGAGGAGTAGGAGATGCTTGGAAGTCAATTATTGTAGTTCTACTTCTTCTTGGAGCATCTGTGAGATGCGAGATACATCCAAGTGCATAAAAATTTTCCCTCTTGGAGAGAGAGTCATCCTAAGGACAACATCCCACAATATGAGAAGGGGTGGAGCAAGAGGTGTTTTTACATTTATGACTATGGTTCTACTTCTTCTTGAAGACCAAGGTGGTACACCAAGAGCTCCCACATTTTTATGGACAACATAGAGGCTAATGCACTTGTGCAGAGTCTTGGGGATGATATTCATAAACAAGGAGAGGATGAGTTCCAAAAGGTTTCACTGCAAAGAGGATGACCACACTTCTTAACAATAACAACGAATTCATATCTACATCTAGAAGTACAAGATCAACAACAAGCTAAGACATGTATAACTGTTGGATAGAGAGAGTGTTCCAATACATATTCAATACTTTTGTATCTATAATATACTGACATGTTATGTCTATGATGGATCTGCAACTTGAGTTTTACTAGGATAATAATTTGATATACCTATTGTGCTCCCTCCATAAAACCCCTACAATAATAAATACATAAATCAATATAAACATTCATGTTCCATTATACATGATGCAAATCAATTATTACTAGATAACTATAAAATAAAACACTAAAGTCGAGACATACAAGTCAAATGTGTTCCACTTATAATATATAAGATAACAAGACTATCTTGTATCTTTTATAAAATTGATACAATGAATGGATGATACAAATAACTTTAAATTTCTAAAAAAAAATAATAAGTAATTTGCTTAGCTGACATATTTCGTATAATACAATGTTTATGTGCTTAGATCTATATGCCATCACATTTCCATGTAATGTGTTGTTAGTATTTTGGAATTGGTAATTTACTTGGTCCACCACCACTTCACTTTCTTGAATCCTCTATTTTCATATGACTCATTTGTTAACTCAACTACCACCCATCTTTCCATATCATCCCTAGAAAGGAAAACATGCACTAATCATTGCTCAATGACCCACAATGTTTTCATGTGTTCTTCCATCACCATCTTCCTTCAATCCTAACCACCAAGCCTTTCAATTGATTCCACACTTGTTAGATGATTTTAATACCCAAAATAAACGAACAAACAAAAACAAAATTCATATAACTTCAATAACAACTATTGAGACTAGTTAGTTTTATAAGAATATAAACCATGGTGGTACATGTCAACGTTTCATCTTAATACATACACATATATATAGGACAATGATCCAGTGAGAAACAAATCTTGGGGAGAGCATGAGAGGCATTTGAATAACTTTACATATTGATCAATTTTCATAATCCAACATATGGATTAAAAGTGTACATTATTAGTTACCATCCTACAAAGTTTCATCATCATAGGGCTTGCATTGCATTCATAACAAGCAAATACTTTTCAACTCTCAATATTGAATTTCAGGTTGACAAGCAAAAAATATTGGATTGCAGTGACTTTTTGTGTGAAGGTACATAAATTGATGTTTTTCCCATCCATAAGGTTGGATATTGAAAAAAAGGTATAAATGTATGGTTATTCAAATGCCTCTCATGCTCTCACCATAGAATGCTTCTCACTAGATCGCTACCCTTATATATATATATATATATATATATATATATATATATATAGAGAGAGAGAGAGAGAGAGAGAGAGAGAGAGAGAGTAAGAGAGAGAGAGAGTGAGAGAGAGAGAGAGAGAGGGAGAGGGAGAGGGGGAGAGAGAACTAACATTATATGTGTTAGTTTATGATTTGTTTTTGTTTTTAATTTATTTACTTCATAATTTATTTTCATTACTTATTCAATAAAACAATATCTTCTTCCATTTTGCACTCAAGTACTACATATAATGGCATTGTATCATGTGTGGGATTCTTTTGGATGCGTTCTCGTGACAAATATACAAAATACAAATCTCTATAAAAAATTTGGGAGTTTCAGTAGGAAGTGACAAAACTATCAACTTATGCAAATTATGTTGTGGTTTTCTTTTAATTTCATTTCTTTTTTTAAGTAATAGAAAATATTACTCAAAAGTTATTATAATGATTCGTCATTGGTGTTATTTTATTTTAAGAACTACTTTGCATAAGGTGATCATATGTTTTCTCTTACAACTTCATTAACATACTGTGTGTATATTAGTCATATTAGAGAACAAAGAAGGGGATAGGAAGCAAACATGGGTTATTAGAAAGTTTTTCCTAATTTTGTAATCCCAACCATATAATTTATGCACAATAGGGTATTTCAACTAGAATCAAACACTAAAAACTTTGACATAGTGACCAACCACATTTAGGTAACTTAACCCTGTCAATGAAGAATATAATGAATTGAATGACAACTAATTGAGAGTAGGATGGAAACTTTTTTTATTATACTGAACTATAGCTTGGGTTCCTTCGAGAGGATATGTCGGCACCACTTGAAATTTTATTTGCAAGATAAACAACACCATTTGTACATCAATATTTCAATCTATACTACCAAGACATTAGATTGAAATGGTAAATATGTACTCACAATGTTCTTTGGAGACGAGAGGACCACACACCTACTAAGAAGTATCACAACCTTGATCTTACATTAAGTGTCTGAGAGGCTCAAGGAACTTCTAAGGATATGTGCTCTAAAAAATTTGGCACTAAAAGATATTCTGCCACTTGTTCTTCAGTAATTGTACGCCATTTATTAACGAGATCCACAAGTAGTTTGTCCCACATAGCCTTGCCAGTTGAGATGCCTTCCTCAATTTGTTCTTGACTTAGGCAAGAATAATGGATGTTTAAGTGATCTAAATGTTGAATTATCATCTTTGTATCTTCAATAATGCTATTGATCATGTATCTTAAAAATGGACCAGTCAGGGTTGGATCGGGTATTCTAGGAGATTGAGACTCGTTTTTATTGAAATATATCATGTTAGATTTCCAGAAATCATTCTCCTTGGTGAAGTCACTAGTCATGTTGTATATGAAGTTGATATCAGATCGACTCGAAGAAATATTAATATACACATCACACACAGGGCATATGGAAAGACCGTCTATCCCATGCGAAAGACATGTCCAACAAAATAGATGACCACACATGGTTAGAACAGGTTCATGGGCAATCTTGTTACACATTCTGCATGCAAAGGTTGAAACGCCAGGAAATTTAACATTATTTGGAAGAATCTTAGATTGTGATCCGTGATTTTCGATCGTATCTAACCTGATATCGACTACCATATCTCTTTTTTGTTGTGGATATTCTGCTCCAGTTAACCATAACCATCCATGTTTTAGTTCTTGTAGTAGTTCCTTTATCTGCATCTTCTGAATGGAAACCTGGCTAAAATCAGGTGCATAGTGCGGAATGTCTTTGAAAATTATCTTTCCCCTGAATGCTAAACGACGAACTCGGCAAAGCGATCTCGCAATGAGTTGCACCTTGGAAGGGTATTTGCTCCTACCATGCCATGAAGGACGTTGACGGATGTACTCCTTTCCTTCTTTAAGAATTGCTTCTTTACGCTTTTCCTCATCCTCCTTAACCTGATCTGGATCTGGCTGATCGAATGCTGAGATCTCTACACCCGGTTCAGGACCGCTGTATAATCCCATGATTGTTGATATGGTAGAAGAAATCTCGAAGTGAGAGCTGCAAAATGGGCAGAATTTTAACAAATCATGCCATTTTCCAAGGACACGCTCAGATGTTGAAGATGACAACCGTAGAAAGATGCATCTCCAACAAAACAAGTGACCGCAGAGGACATTGACAACAGGTTCCACGGCCAACTTAAGACAGATTTTACAGGAGAAGTGACAAATATTATTGTTCTCAGGGGAACATTTAATGTCGAAAAGGGCAATTGAAGCAACAAATTTTTCATCACCAATAGGAGCTCCAGTTGGTACATCATTTGATCTATCATGTATCAAGTCCATCATCAACCAAGGTGTTCCACTAAATTGGATCCACAATGATACAAAAAAAATTAGCTTCTTGCTATCAGAGTGGGGCCTCCAACCATTGACCCAGAGTCGTAGACGTGGGTTGTGAGGACCAGTGATTGAAAAGAGCAACAAAAAAGTTTAGCTTGTATATCATTATCTTTACGGTTTCCTCAGGTTTCCATACACTGAGGATTATATAGAAAACGGGGAATAATACACCACAACAAAAGATTAAAAAATAATGAACGGAAGATACATCTGTCTTCTAGTCGCTGCCAAACCATATGGCTTGTATCCTAACTTCTCCAGAAGTAATACTCCTAAAGATAGTGGGGTTTCGATGTCATGGTATTTTCCATCGGGCACATGTTATAGTAGCAGTCGGGGTTTCGGGTTTCTACAATAGAAAATAATTGGCATCACTCGTGGTCCACCCGGATTGGTACACGTCATGCCTTTGGGAATTGATGGGAACTTAATAAATGCATGTGTAATTAAGGTATAAATTACATAAACAAATGAAGAGACAACGAGAATGGGGAAGGTGAATAGAATTAGTGAGGAGAGAGAGAGACCACCCTTCCACAATGAACTTCCATCCTCCATAGCAGAGAGGAAAACGTGGGAGAGAGAAAGTGAGTTAAAAAAATTAAAATGATACAAAAAATACTTAAGATACACATAATAATAAACTAGGTCCACAAAGCGCTCAACCAATGTATCTATGTGAGAGAAAAAGAGACATAAATGGCATAGTAGGAGGGTTTAACATACGTCTTTGGCGAATCCATCTATCTTTGGAGAGCATGCAGTCAATTTCTGTGTTTGGGCCATTCCCTTCTAATTCCATGGCTAGGAGCCTTCCTTTTCATCATGAGAAGTTTTTCTAGTTCTAGACTTGAGTTGACACCATGGGTGACCATTACTTTGCTTGGAGGCAGCTAACCTCAAAGGTCTAGGGGTTTGTTTCAAAAATATTGTGGTTGTATGTTTGGTTGTGGCGAGTTCAGTGAGAGGTTTGATGTGATCATGGCCTTAATCTTTGTGGTACATTCGATATTTGAACTTTAAACTAAGGTATATGCGTCCTCTCAATTTATTTGAGAATTGTTATCATGACTAATAAACTACGATCTTTTGAATACCCCTTGATTATTATTGAACCTTTTTGAAATTCTTATTTCTTGTGGAATTATTTGCCTGAATTTTTACTAAATTTATATGATTATATCATCGATGGTCCTTTGACCTAATTTACTTCTTATATGGATGCTCTCATTCTTTTTTTGAACTATATAATGACTGATGAACTTGAACTTCCATTTTTCTATCTAGTCATGGTTTTGATTAATTTTTTTTTTATGGTGGTATGAGTGCAACCATACACAGAGAGTGTTTATTCTTCCCTGAGTGTGCTTTTTCACTCGATATATATAGGACGTGCTTATTCCACTCAGGGTGCACATTTTCACCCACATTTTGGTTGAGATCCTATGGTGTCCCAACCTTACTTTAGATAATCTAGTTCTAATGATGTTACATACACAACTTATATATGTATTTTTGTTGATGAAAATTATGAAGGAAAGATTCCTGGAATGATAATCAACTTTTGTTGATACATGCCTCATCTACTTGAAAATGTTAAATTTCTTGAAACTATTCGCTTTTGGTTATTTACATACTAAAACCATGCGTGAAAAAAGAAACTATACGTGTCACATTATATCTGCTATGATGTCGGAGTGTCGAACTAAGGAATACATTTTCCAGAGACTACTACAAATTATGGCCTAATCATCTAGGCCTAGAAAAGTGATTGGATGATTATTTTATAACTAAGAGCAAGAATAAAATCTAAATTAAGAGAAAGTGATCAGGAATGGATAGATTTCTTAGGACTTATTTTCACCACAATATGCATTGTATTCAACTTTAAATCATCAACAATGGTTACCCTTAACCCTAGACTAAAGACCAATAGAAAGTATTTTCCACTTCCACAACTTAATATAATACCTATACTAAGACAAACCCCACTTTCACAACGGTTAGGAATTATATTGGTGCATTAACAATGGCTCTATGTTATTCATTCACAGCCATAAATCCTCTCCTGAGGCACGATATTAGATGTATAAATCTATAGAATTTCCAACACTACCCCTCTGTTGAAGCAATTTGTGGTCTAAAATATCGGTTGTGGTGATCAAGCACAAATGATGAAATAATATGTAGGGAAATACGACGACAGAGATGGCCGTGGAAACAAATTTTTTTGTCATATTCTCCTTGAACATCAGATTGCATCTTCAGTTATAGATTAGGAAGGGAAGTTGTAAGGCATATACCTGATCCCGAAGCAATTCTAACAACTATCCTTGCAACAACATACTTCTTTCACAAGAAGCACTTGGACAGTTGTCTGCGTAGGCCTAGCACCACATATGACAATTGACTATGTCCTCCTAGTAGGTGGCAACGGTCTCCAAGCCTCTACATAGTCCATACAGGCCACCAGGAACTTGTGTCATTTTTTTGAAATGGAAGGAGTTGTCTCTTTGATGTCAACGTGCTACTATTGACTCCTCTCCCTTGTTATTTCTCCCTCATTGTCTCTCCCTTTTTTGTAGGGCTGTAAATGGGTACGGGTAGACCCGCGGACCCATAAGTTCGGACCCTTAAAAAACCCATCACAGGTCTAATTTTTAATACTCGCATACCCTTGGACCCATATACCCTTGAACCCGCATATAAGCGGGTCCAATGATGGGTATGCTTGGACCCAGACCCGCTAGACCCATGTACCCACTATACATCAGTAACTACTTAAATAATATATTATATATATCATACTTTACTCGTCTAACTAATATAATCTTGATATTATATTCTACTCTAACCACAATAAGGTCGAGACTAGTCATATAATTAAGAATTAACTATTCTAGTTGCAATAATGAAGATCATATGTAAACTTAAAATCCAAATGTCTACTAGTTTACATTACTTTCTACATATGTTAAAGTTATGACGGTGACTATATATATGTAAACAACTAACTCAATTAGTATTAATGTATAAAATATAACATTATATAATATAACTATTGCATATTAATATACTATATAATAACAATATCTTGTTGTATTAAAATATATAGAACACATTCATTTCTCTTACATGAACAATATGATGATTTATAGAACTACTTTACCCACATACCCGCACCGCATGCCCACTATTATTGTGGGTACGGGTATGATGCGAGTCCATGTTTTGTATTATGCGGATCTAGAATCAGAATTGGACCCACTAAATTAGATGGGTATGGGTATGGCCAGACCCGCACCGTACCCGCACCATTTACACCCCTATTTTACAGGTAAGACTTACTCAGACTCTCAGATTACCATAACTATGAGAGGACAACAATTGTTAGAGCTTATTATTGTATCTTGTGAAAGCCTTGACTAGTCCTTTATTTATAAGAGGGCTAGAGTCAGAGTTTCCATATCAGCTGGGAGTCAAAGAGATATAATTTTATGAATTTTCCAAAAGCTACAAACCACAAACTAGTCGGTTCACATGTGAAACGATCGGTTCAACACTTGAATCGGTTAGTTCAGTATGTTTTGTATTCACAACTAGATTGGCTTTCGATATATAATTGATGCATAACGTGACGTCAACATTAATCCTTGATTAAATCTTACTAAGCTCCCAACCAATTAGTTCACAAGATGAAGTGGTCGGTTCATATTTCTGAACCAGTTGTTTCATATTTCTGACATCCAAACTTGTTTAAATTGAAATATGATGTAGCCCTACTTTAGGGCACCATCATGTGTCATTTTGTACTTAAATCACATCTAAGCATGTAGATTACAAGTCTTTTGCCCCTAATATGTTTATCATTGCCAAATGCACTTATGGATGTTCTACACACTATTTTTAGATACTTGGACCATGCCTTAGATGGAAGATAGAGAAAGAAGGAATTCTAGGGATTCTCCACTCATGGAGGGGTCCAAAGAAGGCCCCAAAATCTCCCTCAACCTACCTCCAATGGCCAAGGGTCATCATCAAGCAAAGACATCCACAAATGATGAAGTTTGAAGGACAATTAGTTGAAGAAGACCACAACTCGGCCGTGGGAATACCCCCCACGATCGTGGGTTTATTGTAATGAACCAACAGAGACAATAGGGACTTTGTGCCCCAATGGCCACGGTCGTGGCGGTCGTGGTCAGCCAACACGGTCGTGGCCAAGAGAGCTGAAGACGGCCGTGGCCACACTCCACGGTCGTGGTTTTATTGCGAAGATTCAACAGGAAGTAACCCCCCAAATCGCCACGACCGTGGCCGATGAAGAACAAAACGATCGTGTTGCTGCTCCACGACCACATCACCCTCCTCCAACTCGGCTGTGCTACCCAACACGGCCATGGTGCCTCTCGCCCACCACGACCGTGGCACTCCGCCATGGCCGTGGCCACCACCATACTTAGTATATTACCACCAGCCCCATACCATGATCGCATTCCTACCCCACAGCTATCCCACAATACCCTCACCACAGCCATGGCACACCAACACGGCCGTGGTGACCTGCCAACCCTAGTAAACTTTTATATAGTTTTTCCTAAACTACCCGTACTTACCCTAGTGCCTCCCCACCATCTCTATATACATAGGTGGTGGCTGGGGCATGAGGGTTAGCCTCCCCCACAACTGCTCCAAGCTTCCACTCTCCTTCCTAGAGATCCTAGTGCAATCCCTTTCCATTTTAGCTCATCATCCACCATTTCCACCCTCATTCCACCTTCGAAACCTAATTTTCTAGGTTTTCACCCATAACCCCCCATATTTTCATGCTCCCCAGCACCCTTGGAGGAGGGAGGTCATCCACAATAGCTTGGATGTGAAGAAGAAGGATACTACATCAAGATCCATGGCATTTCTACCTCTCCTTCCCCTTTCTTTTTCTCTTTCTTCGAATATGTATAGCTAAGCCCCTTGTGGTGGGCTGTTTGGGGTTAAAATGTGACTTTGATACCATGTTGGGGGGAAATTGCTTGTAGTGAACTCAATTTCTATCTATGATGATTGCCTCTTGCTTCTATCTAATTTCCTATTTTATTGCATGTGGTTTGTGCTTATAACATGGATTGCTTGCTTTGAGATGTTTGATGACACTTAGCTTCTAGGAAGAATTGGAGTGTATGTGGCAATCTTAGGATTGGCTCCTAGGTCCAATTAGTGGATCCCTAGCTAGCCCCCTTTGTTCCTACATACACATCCCTCCTTATACAAGTGAGTGTGAGATCTAAGTAGCTAGTGTAAGTGAGAGTGATGTAACTGCCTAGGGCCTTCTAAAGGCTAGAGTGGCTAGTGGCATGAGGTCAAATACCCTCATCTCTACTCCCATCTCTACCCTCAACCCTCAATTTCTCACTATCACTTACCCTAGAAACCTAGATTTGGTTCATCCTATTAGAATTGCACCTAACCCTAGTCTTCTACTAGCAGTATAGGGTATATTCTGATGGCATTGGCCTTATTGTTTGGTTTGGTAATCTAGATATGAAATGAGAACCATGCATGTCTAATGATCTCCCCCAACTAATATCAAAGTTGCATCCCCCAAACGGCCCACCTACCTTAATCAACTTGTTAAAACCCAAACTGGTTTGCTCACTTTTTAATGCTAGTCTAGTTTAATTGCTTTAGCTTAACTTAGTCAATTGCATAGTTTTGTTCTCTAGTGTTAATTTAGGTCCTTGCTCTTGTTAGTGGTTAGCTTAGCTTCTTGCTTGTTTAGTCTAGTGTAGCTTGCTCTTTCCCTTGCTTAGCTAGTTTGTTAACTTAGTTTGCTAATTTGCTTGTTCAAGACAACTTAGGTTTAATTCTGCCGTTCTTACTTGTTCAAATAGATTAATCAACAACCAAACCCTTTTAAAACCCTCAAACCCTAATCTTGCCACTAGGAACATAGCTAACACAACCCTAACTCCAGTGCCCCCTTTATCCCCGTGGATCGACCCCGAGTCTTGCCAATCACCTATACTATGACAGTACCCCGTACGCTTGCGGGCGGCCTATTTTAGTCTTTGTGATCGACTTGGTTAGGGAAAATATAAAATTTGAAAGTAAACTCCCATCCCGTGCGTTTCGATCTCGTGGAGTGCATCTAGATACCCTACTTGGCTAGTGTGTACGCCTCTAGCAGAAATGCACCAAGCTTTTTGGCACCGTTGCTGGGGACAAAGGCGCTCGACCTAGTTAGATAGTGTAGCTTAGCCTTTCCTTTTGCCCTCACCATTGCTATTATTCATTCTTTGTATTACTTTTACATCTTGGTTTGCTAACTTGGCTTCTTGTTGTTTGTTTGTGTACTGTGTAGGTGACAGTTGTGCATGCGCAACATGCATTCTACTTGTACCGACTTGGTGGTGTACGACCTCGAGATTGGTAGAAGGAGGCATCAAGCTCACCGCAACCAACACAGAGAGGTCGAGATGGCTGAAAACAACCCACAAGCGGATGCTCAACCTCCACCGCCACATCGCCCGCTCCATGGATATTTCACCCTAAGGAACTACAACTCCCCCATCGCCACCTTGGTTGACTAGATGCCGGGTCAACAATTCTCCATCCCACCTGCACTCCGAGGACTCCTCCCTACTTACTTTAGGATGGAGAATGAAAACCCCTATCACCACATTGATGCTTTCTTGGAGACGTGCTCAACCTTTCGCACCCCGCCGCCACTGATGATTCCATCAGGAGGACACTCTTCCCTTTCTCCCTAAAAAAGAAAGATAAAGAGTGGTACGTGTCAAAGTCGGAGCTAGTCACATGGAATGAAGTTAAAAACGAATTCCTCAAGAATTTCTTTCCTATTGCAAAGCTGTTCTACATGAGAAGGTGCATCCCTTCTTTTGCTCAGAAGGAAAATGAACCCTTCCACGAGGTGTAGGAGAGGTTCTAAAAGTTGCTCTGAGACTACCCTCACCATGAGGTACCTTTGTGACAACTCGTTCAAGCATTCTACATCGGGCTTGAAGAGCGAATCCAAAACAATGTGGACTCTTCTTGCGGAGGTACTTTCATGGCGAAACCGCCTGAAGAATCATGGCCCTTGTTTGAACATCTCACCGAAAACTCACGCCATCACACTTCTATAAAAGGGGGCATTACATCCGAAGATACACTCCTCCACCTTCCTTTGTGGCTCCCACTCGCAAGGCTACCGACCCTAATATGATGAAAATGATGGCAGACATGATGAAAATGATGAAGAATCAAGTCGGTGGCTCTTCCAACCAACCCACCATGGCAGTGGACTCTGTGGATGAGGAAGTGAATACTTTACACTCCTTTGGCAGCCACAACAACCAAGGCCCCATGTCTAACACCTACACTCCCAAGTGGAGGAACCATATGAACTTTTCTTGGAAACAACAAAATGAGAATGGACTAGGACAAGGGCAACAGAAACCACATTAGAGTTCAAAGTTTGAAGAGGAAGTGCTTGGAAGGTTAAGAAGTTTGGATGATGTGAAGAAAGATGTGACATCACATGGGCAGTACATCAATTGTCTCAAGCAAAGATTGGATCATTTCTCTCTCTCTTGCAAGGAGGGAAGAGGGAAGACTTCCATCCCAACCAATGACCAATCCAAACAATGATATTGCTTTCTTAGGGAACACTTCAAGTGCATATGTTCCGCCACCATACCAAGCCCCACCAAACCCCTATGCTCCACCACCTCCTCAAGCACCTCTTAACTATCAATATGCTCCACCTCCACCTGATACATACCAACAACCACCTCCACAATACCACCCCCAACAACAACAACAACAACAACCACCACAAAAACCACAACCACAATTCATCCTCCAACCCAAATTCACCTCACCAAAGGCCTCCACCACCTCAATAGCCACAAACACCTCCACAAGCCTATTCTTCAACTACCCATGAGCATGTGAAGGCGGTGACTATGTTGGGGAGTGGCCAAATTTTGGAGTAGCCCCTTGATACAGTTGTTGTTGACAGTGGTGATACTGAGGCCAAACAGGTTGATACTGAGACACAGGCTGAGGATACTGAGACAAGAGCCAGAGTTGATACTATGATATCGAGTGTTGATACTGTGATTCTTGTGATTCCTGTTGATGATACTATTGATATGAACCATTTGGGATCCCAAGTCCTCCATTTCCTGAGGCTCTTAAGGGGCCTTCTGTTGAGAAGAGAAGAAAGAAGCACACTGAATACATCCTTGAAACCTTCAAGCAAGTGAAAATCAACATTCCTTTGCTTGATGCAGTCAAGAAAATTCCCTCTTATGCTAAGTTCTTGAAGGATCTTTGCACATTGAAAAGAAGGACTACGGGAAGAACCCCGAAGAAAGTGAAGCTCACCAAGCAAGTGAGCTCGATCTTACAACACACCATTTCAAGAAAAAGAAAGGATCCCGATTCTCCTATCATCTCATGCTACATTGGGGCACACCTCATAGACCGATATCTCCTAGACTTGGGCTCTAGTGTCAACCTCATGTCATATGATGTGTTTGCAGAGCTACATATGGGGCAATTGAATCCATCCCATTGCACTTTATAGTTGGCTGATAGATCGATAAAGATGCCTAACGGACGTGTCGATGACATGCTTGTGAGACTTGATGAAGAGACATCTACTTTCTTTCCTACTGATTTCATTGTCTTGGATATGGAGAAAGACACGAGGAAGGTTCCTATCATCTTGGGAGACCCTTCCTAGCCACAGCTGATGTAGTTATCCATGTTAGGACCGGTACGATGTATGTGACATTCATTCACATGAAGATCCGGTTGAACATCTTCAAATCGTCAACCACAACCAAAGTGATAGGGGCGACTGAGGAAGACTGCTATCTCGTTGAGTGTCTTGATGAAATTGTGGAGGAATGCCTACCTACATGGATTCAAACTGCCACTCAAGGTAGAGGTCTAGAGCCAATAATTGAGTTCCCCGATGATGATGAGGAAGATGATGAAGAGAATGAGCTAGCCTTGGTGGCTGCAAGCGAAGACCTCCCTTCTATCTCTGAGCCATTAAAGAACTCTCTCACTGAACCTCCCACTCTTGAGTTGAAATCACTTAAGGTTTGAAATATGCTTTTCTAGGGGCAAATGACACCCTCCCAGTGATCATTTCTTCCATTCTTTCACCAGAACAAGAGGAGGCATTAATGAAAGTCTTGAAGAAGAACATCCAGACCATTGGGTGGTCTATAGCTGATTTGAGGGGTATGGATCCCTCCATCTGTGTACACAAGATCTATCTAGAGGATGATGCAAGGCCAACCCGCCAAATGCAAAGGCGGTTGAATCTGAAGTTGAAAGAGGATGTGACCCAAGAAGTAGTAAAATTGCTTGATGCTGGAATCATATATCCTATTTCTGATAGTACATGGGTGAGCCCCATCCAAGTTGTACCAAAGAAGGGTGGGATCACTATTGCTGAGAATGCTGATGGTGAGCTAATGTCAGTAAGAGAACAATCAAAATGGAGAATGTGTGTTGATTACAGAAAGCTCAATGAGAAGACAAAGAAGGACCACTATCCCCTCCCATCCCTTGACCAGATTCTGAAGAGACTAGCAGGGCAGAGCTTCTATTGCTTCTTTGATGGATATTCTGGGTATTTCCAAATTGCCGTGCACCCTACCGATCAAGAGAAGATGACATTCACTTGCCCGAGTTGTACCTCTGCTTATCAGAGAATGTCATTTGGGTTGTGTAATACTCCATCTACATTTCATAGGTGTGTGACTTCGATCTTTGCAGATATGCTTGATTCGTCCTTGGAAGTGTTCATGGATGACTTCTCAGTTTTTGGTAAGACATTTGATGAATGCTTGCTACATTTGACTGCTGTTCTTGAAAGATGTGTGAAGGTTCACCTTGTTCTATCTTGGGAGAAAAGCCACTTCATGGTTCCCGAAGGCATTGTTCTAGGCCATCGGGTTTCTAAAGATAGAATTCAAGTTGACAAGTCCAAAGTGGGCCTCATTTCTACTCTCGCCATTCCTTCCACCGTAAGACATGTTCGGTCTTTCTTGGGAAATGCTGGTTTCTATCACCGCTTCATAAAGGATTTCAGTAAAATCTCAAGACCCATGTGTCACTTACTTGAAAAGGATGTCGAGTTTCAGTTTGATGACAAGTGTATTGAATCTTTCAATCACCTGAAGGAAAGACTCATTTCTGCTCCGATCATGCAGCCCCCCAATTTCTCTTTGCCGTTCAAGATTATGACCGATGCATCTGACATGGCAGTGGGGAATGTGCTGGGCCAAAGAGTTGGCCAGATTCCTCGTGACATCTACTACATGAGAAAGACTCTAGACAAAGCACAAAGAAATTACACAACTACTGAAAAAGAGTTGCTTGCCGTCATCTTTGCACTTGATAAATTCCGCTCATATCTTCTGAAAAAAACAGTTGTGATATATACGGATCATGCTACGCTCAAGTATCTCATGTCTAAGAAAGATTCAAAACTGAGGTTAATCAGACGGATTCTATTGCTACAAGAGTTCGATATTGAGATTGTGGACAAGAAGGGAGTAGAAAATGGTGCTACCGATCATCTCTCCCGGATTGATCACCCCATTGATGAAACAAGTCTAATCAAGGAAACAATGCCACATGAACAACTCTTCCTCCTTTTATCCTCTCAAGGACCATGGCATCAACACATAGTCAATTTCTTGGCTAGTGGGAGGATACCCAACACATGGACAAGGGAGGAGAGTAAAAGATTGTTTGCCATGGTCAAGAATTATGCATGGGATGACCCTCACCTCTTTAAACATTGCCCCGATCAGCTCATGAGAAGATGTGTGCCAAAAATATAACAGTAAGACATCCTCTCCATGTGCCATTCTGGGATATGTGAAGGTCACTTTGGAGGAAAGTGCACAACTTCCAAGGTTCTTCAGTGTGGTTTTTATTGGCTATCGTTATTCAAAGATTCACACAAATTCTGCAAAAGTTGTTTGAAGTGCCAGAAAGTAGGCACTATATCAAAGAGAGACATGATGCCTTTATCACCCATTCTAGTGGTGGAGGTGTTTGATGTCTGGGGGATCGACTTCATGGGTCCTTCCCACCATCCTTTGGATATGTCTACATTCTTGTCGATATGGATTACGTGTTCAAGTGGATAGAGACTGCTACAACCTGGACGAATGACCACAAGGCGGTATGTCATTTTATGAAATCAAACATATTCAATCATTTTGGCATCCCGAGAGCCATGATTAGTGACGGGGGAAGTCACACTACTACAGAAATAGCTTATAACCTCACTTTTTAAGGTGTCAGTTGTATAAATACACCGACAACTAAACTCTACAGCGTCGGTTGATAACATAAACTGACATTCAACCTATGAATGGCGACCAGACACGAGTACCGCTTTTATTCAGTGTCGATTACTGAATAAAAAACTGACGCCAAAAAGTAACCGCCAAAAACAAAATTTCCAGTGAAAAAAATTGCCACAAAAAATTGACATACATCGTCGGTTTTTAATGGAAGAACCGACAACTAAAGCTTTTCTGCGAGACAAAAATTTGCTCAATTTTGGTCTTCGATTTGTGACAATAACTGACGCCGTTGTTTTTTTGCGCGGATAACCGCGAAAATTTTCACCTCCCTTTAGTGTCGGTTTTTGTGGAGGAACCGACACACTTAATTGTATGTGTCGGTTTGTTTAAATAAATGACGCCTAAGGTACAGTTAATAACCCCGCGCGAAGCCGACTGTTCCGTTCCCCTTTCTCTATTTCATCCCCGCAAAAATAGGTCTGCCGATTTGTTCGCCCGACGCTGCTCCGTGCTCTGCCGCCGACCGCTGCTCCGTGCTCGCGCCTCTGCTGCTCTGTGCTCCACCGGCACGCCGTTCCCTGCCCTCTGTGGTCACGCCGCCGCTCCGTGGTACTGACACCACCACACTCCCTCTCTTCTCGTCGGCCCTCTGTGCTTGCCGACACTCTCCTCTGTCACAGGCCCTCTTCCTCTTTGGTCTTTTGTCTCTGGTCACCGGCGCTCTGCCCTCCGTGCTCGTCGGCCCTCCGTGCTGGTCAAGGTGCCCCTTCCTTCCTTCCTCCTTCCTTCCTCTGCCTAGGCGGCTGCTTGGGCGGTGCCAAGGCACGCTTGTTGCTGTTGGGCATTTTTTTTATTTTTTTTAAGTTATTTACTTATTGGTAACTGTATAATGGGTACATCACAATGGTTAAAATCTAGCTCAAATGAGTGAATTGCTTGGTTTTTTTGAAAGCTCTAGTTATACTTCTTATATTTATCACTATAGGTACTTTCCCCTATATCATTCAGATTAAAATATCCCTGCCTAAACCGTGCTTACTCTATGCATGTTTCATGTTTGGTACACGACTGAAGTAACATTATATTAATAAAAAATGATTATGTCTTTGTTAGAAAAACCTTGGCTATGACTCCTATGGATGATATTTAGCAGCATGCATATTAGATATTTGAGCCATATCAGTCACATGATTAAGATTAACTTTCAATAATACAGATCAAGTAAGTTATCGGGTAGTTGGGCTCGCCATAAAGTTTTTGATGCTTTTTCAATGTCAAGTAGATTATGCATGCCTTTCACGATAAAAATGGACATTCCATACTAATGAATAGTTTAACTATGAAATTGGTAACTTGTTTCATTGTCGAGTATATTGAGAATCCTAATCACCCTTCTTGCTTAATGATGAACTGTAATGCACACATGTGACATGCTTGGAATGTAAATGATGAACTTTTCTCTAAGTTGCCAATCATGCTTTTAAAGACATCAATAATCACCCTAACTTGAAGAACTAGGATTTTAGGTATAAGAATGACAACACATGTATTTGTTGGCCTAGAAACCCGTCCAAGATTTACTCATTAGGAGTAAATCTTAGATAGTCCCCAGTTTAAGACTGTTCTTGAACACCTGAGCTCGCTTAGGATGTAAGTGTATAATGTGTATTGGGTTTTCAAGAAAATTTCGACAGCATTTTCCCATTTGTTCTCTAAGTACATATATATGTACTTGGAGAACAGCGGGGAAATGCTGCCAAAATTTTCTTGAAAACCCAATACACATTATACACTTACTAGTGAGATTAGGTGTTCAAGAATGGGATAGGTGGTACACATTTATTATATATAATAATGACATCACATGTATTTGTTAACCCTAGACCCTAATCTTGTTGTAATATATACTTGTTTTCTCTTTGATCATAGAATGGATAGATCATGGATGTCCATTCACAATCGCTGCACCACAAAGTTTATTTCTGGTCTTGACCAGTTTATTAGATTTGCCGAGGAACATAGGAAACAACCTGGAGATAGGTTCTATTGTCCATGTAGGCATTGCGGTAACAACTTGAAAGTCAGCACTGGTGACGAAATCAAAAGTCATGTCATGTGAAACGGGATTATACAAGGCTATACAAAATGGCACTGGCATGGAGAGATTTCAAACCCGAAACCAGTGGATGTCGATAGCAGTGCTTGTGTGGAAGAAGAAATTGCCTACGATGACGTAGATGTGAATGAACCAGTTCCAGTAGACATCGTTGATGCGATGCTGGATAGTTGTGGGGTAGATCACACCGATCCACCTCCCATTTTTAGAAACATTATGCATGATGCTAAGATATCGTTATACACAGGTTGTACTAAGTTTACGAAGCTTAGCACTGTGTTGAGATTGTATAATCTAAAAGTTAACAATAGATAGAGTGACAAAAGCTTCACGTCATTGTTGTCTTTGTTGAAAGAAATGCTTCCTGAAGGAAACGAGCTGCCAATCTCAACATACTAGGTAAAGAAATTGTTGTGCCCAATGGGAATGGATGCCAAGAAGATACACACATTCCCGAATGATTGTGTATTATTTCAAAAGGACTATATGGATTTGAAAGATTGTCCAAAATGTGGTGCGTCACGGTATTATTTGACGACTTCGGAGGAGTCCAAAACTGGTTCTCCTGCCAAGGTGATGTGGTATCTACCTATAATATCACGGTTTCAACGCTTGTTTTCCAATCCGATAGATGCGAAGAATTTGATGTGGCATGTAGATGTTAAGAAAAATAATGATGGGATCCTACGACATGCGTCTGATTCCCCACAGTGGAAGAAGATTGATCTATTGTACCCTAAATTTGGTGAAGAAGTCAGGAATCTAAGACTTGGGCTTTGTACAGATGGGATGAATCCGTATGGGACATGGAGCAACCAACATAGCACTTGGCCAATCATGCTTGTTATATACAATCTTCCTCCCAGACTGTGTATGAACAATAAGTACGTAATGTTGTCGTTGTTGATATCAGTCCCTAAACAACCTAGAAATGACATCGATGTTTATCTTGAACCTTTGATTGATGACTTAAAGAAACTCTGGGGTGAAGGTGTGATGACCTATGATGCTTCACGAAGAGAGACATTTCATTTGCATGCTATGTTGTTTTGCACTATTAATGACTTTCCAGTATATGGGAATTTGACTGGATATAGTGTCAAAGGAGCTAAAGCGTGTCCTATATGTAAAGAGAACACTGATTCAACAAGACTAAAACATGGCAGTAAGACTGTATATCTCGGTCATCAAAGGTTTCTTACAAAATTCCATCCGTATCATAGGAAGCGCAAAGCATTCAATGGATTGAATGAGGAACGGAGTGCACCTAAACCTATACCAGGGGAGGTTGTTTATGAAAGAGTAAAAGACTTTGTCAATGAATTTGGTAAGAGATCACAATGTACTATGGCCACACGGAGTGACAAATCTTTATTCAAGAAGAAGTCAATATTTTGGGATCTTCCTTATTGGAGTTCTTTGACAGTCAGGTATTGTATCAATGTCATGCACGTTGAGAAAAATGTCTATGATAGTGTCATTGGTACTTTGTTGAATATACCAGGTAAGACTAAAGATGGGATAAAATCCAGACTGGACCTACGTGAAATGGGAATAAGGTCAGAATTAACAGAATTTCATGAAATGGGAAATCGGAGAACATACTTACCTCCCGCTTGTTACACATTGTCTAGAAAGGAGAAGAAAGCTTTTTGTGAATGCTTGGTAAAATGTTAAGGTGCCACAGGGTTACTCATCCAACATCCGTAGATTGGTATCAATGAAAGATCTGAAGTTGATAGGTCTTAAATCTCATGATTGTCACACTCTAATGCAACAAATATTGCCTGTGGCAATTAGATCTATATTGCCAAAGCATGTAAGGTTTGCAATCACCAGACTTTGTTTCTTTTTCAACAGTCTGTGCAACAAAGTTATTGACCCTGACACCCTCGATAAATTGCAAAGAGAAGTGGTTGTTACCCTATGTCATCTTGAGATGTATTTTCCTCCGTCGTTCTTTGATATCATGGTACATCTTGTTATCCACTTGACTAGGGAAGTGAAAATGTTGGGACCAGTTTTCTTGCATTGGATGTATCCCTTTGAACGATACATGAACATTTTTAAAAGTGATGTTCGAAACCGTTATCGGCCTGAAGGGAGTATTATCGAGGGTTATGTGGCAAGAGAGGTTATGGATTTTTGCAATGACTTTCTCAGTGGTAATGACACTCCTGATAATGACAAGAATATTGTCGAGCAATTTGGCAAAGGAATTTTAGGATCACGTGTGAAAGTAATCATCCGTGAGCAGTTGGAACAAGGTCACTTGTATATTTTACACAACATGGATGAAGTGAACGTTTATATCGAGGAACATACCAATTTCATCAAGAGACAATATCCTCGAGCCAATACAATGTGGCTTGCTAGAGAGCATAACATGACATTTATTAAGTGGTTTGAAGATAAAGTCTTACATCAACTATCTCAAACACCAGATGATATTACTGAAACTATCAAATGCCTCGCCTTTAAACCAAAATTGACTGTTATGTCTTATGAAGGGTATGACATTAATGGATTCACATATTACACAAAGCGCCAAGATGATAAGAGTGTCGTCCAAAACAGTGGGGTCACCCTTCAAGCATCGACTATGTTTTTTGCAAGTGTAAAGGATAAGAGTCCACGTAAGCTAAAATGTCATATTACGGTGTCATTGAAGACATATGGGAGTTTGACTACATAGATTTTAGAATTCCGCTCTTGAAATGTAATTGGGTTGATAACACCAAAGGAGTTATAGTGGATGAATTGGGTTTCACGTTAGTGAACTTTGAAAAGATTGGCGAGAAGGGAAAACCATTCATATTGGCATCACAGGCGAAACAAGTATTTTATATCGATGATCCTGCAAATGATAAATGGTCGGTTGTTCTTCATGGTAAAAGACAATTCATTGAAGGTCCTATAGATGAAGAAGAGTACTATGATAAGTATGATGACTCAAGTCCATTCTCAGTTGGGTTGCCAACACCACCAAATATTGAAGCTAATGATGACTTGTATGTGCGCGGAGATCACAATGAAGGATTGTTAATTGATAAAAAATCACAATATTAGAGGCATGTTTATATTTTTTATATGTTTTATTTTTCTGAATGTGAACTTTACAATGTGAATGTGAACTTTACAATGTGAATTACTTTACAATGTGAACTTTACAATGTGAATTACTTTACAATGTGAATGTGAACTTTACAATGTGAACTTTACAGACTGAATTACTTTACAATGTGAACTTTACAATGTGAATGTGAACTTTCAGATGGCTGAGCATTCTCCTGATGAGCGTGCTGATGATTACCGTGAGGGTGAGGACATGAATGCGCCGCCTGACAATGTAAGTTTTAAAAATATATCATATATTTCTAACTATATGTCCATTTATTGTTATATCTTGTAAATGTGTTTATTTTGTCAAATTTTAGGTTGATGATGCACATGTACCATCTGAAGAACTTGAGGCACTTGATCAGCAACACCAAAAAGTTGACAAGAGAAGGGGCATCACTATGATGAAGAAGCTAATAGCACAAAAGGGCAATGGACCCAAACTTATTGTGGATTTTGATAATGCAGGAAATGCATCTGGTGTGAATCACAATTCGTTTGTTTCATATCTTGGGTATGTTACTCGTAGCCATTGCGGTTGTAAGATAGATTCTTGGCATAAATTTTATAAGGAGAAGAAAGATGTAATATGGAAGGATTTATGTGTGAGTTATTATTGATTTGCAATTCTATTTTGTAGATTACTAATTTTTTGGATACTAGTTAATAGCAATTCTATTTTGTAGAGTATATTTGAATTGGATGAAAAGCTGCATCGTAAATGCGTGATGCAACGCTGGGGGAGAGTCCTAAGGAACTATAGGACAAATCTCACCTGAGAATACATAAGAGAAGGTGACAAAAGGAATAAGACAGCCACTGAACAGTGGAACTTCCTGGACAAAGAAGAATGGGACGCGTTTGTTGCTTCAAGACAAACTGATGAATTTAAGGTATTAGGCGTCAATCCCAATCTCATTAATATATGTTGTATTCACCTATTCAAGATTAACATTTAGTGTTACTAACCAAATCATTAATGTGTATACTAACTAGGCCCTCAGTGAGGCACAAAAATCAAGGCGTGAACTGAATGTGCATGACCACACAATGGGTCCAAAGGGGTATGCAGGCATTCGCCAAAGACTATAGTCTGAGGCTACTGCTCAGTCTGCTGCTACTCAGGAATCCTCTACTATAGGTAGCACACCTCTGCCTCGCCATGATGTTTGGATAGCTGGGAGACAAAATAAGAAGGGAGAAATAGGGAAGCCCGTAACTACTGAGGCGGCTATAAAAATGGTAAAATACAACTCTTACAACAATCGTTTGAATATTGATTATTTGTGGTGTTTACTTAATTACGAATTTTTGTTTTGGCGATTAGCGGGAGCTGCACGAGATGAGGAAACAAGGCAAGTTCATCCCTGAGGGCACAAGGGATGAATTGGCAGTTGCTCTGGGTAACCCAGAGCATCTTGGACATGTTAGGGCTGCAGGCGCTGGTCTGGGCATCAAAACATTTTTTGGGCCATCCCAGTGCAAACATGTCCCAAAAGTCGGACTTTCACAAGAAGAGGTAACATATTCTTTCTTTATAATCTTACTGTAAAAGAGAATTCAATAATTAGAAGCTAACGTTTCTTTTATCCATGTATAGGTAGATAAGCTAGTTGACAGGAAACTCAAAGAAGCAATGAAAAAGTGGCAGGCATCTCAGACTGCCACTTACCAGACAGTTGCTATGGCATCTCGCACTACTCCTACTGCAGAGGTTGCGAGTAATCCTATAGACCCACCACCTAGCCCATCCGCTATAAGTATTTTTATGACATAGTAACTAGTTTTTTAATTCAAGATGATATGTTTTCAAGATGATATGTATATATGAAATTGTATTCGTTTCAAAAAAAGATGATATGTATATATGTATATAACATTCTTTACACAAAAATTTGTAGGGGTTGAATCCATGCCGTCTAAAAAGTAAAGAATATGTCATTGCAGAGACGTCGGCTTATCCATCCCTACTAGGGGAAATGTTTCACGGGTCTCCATTACCATCTGGTTGGATTCGTGTGAGCCCGGTATGTATATTCTCCCAGTGGATTCATCTTCCATTGCCATATCCCCACCCAGATTGTGAAACGCTTGGTGAGGTAGAAGGCGGAGTGATATTGTGGCTAAACGCGGATGTCCTCTTTATGAAACTGTATGGTAAATTTGCATTACGTTAAATTGTTAGTGTGTGTATATGATGTCAGTTGATCTGAAATATATATATATATATATATATATATATATATACAGGTTAAAAAGAAGACACCCACATCATCTAGGCCTCCACCCCCACCTCCTACATTACCCAGTTGGGTTCCACAGGACCTACCTGTCCCGTTAGGTCCTAACTGTAGGGGTATGGCAATATGGTTAGGCGAACATGATATAAATTTCCCTATAACTGTTTCTATAAATTCAGATGCTGCAGGTCAATCATACGAAAGCAAACTATTTATACAAGATATTTTGGAGTTGTTTCGATATGATTGGTTATGTACTATCTATGGATAAGGTCAGATCTTCTTTATACATCCATATACCTTGTGTAGGATCTGGTTTCTTATTTATTAATGCATGCATAATTAATACATATTTTGCAGCTACTTAGACAAGATATGTGCATATTTTGCATTCGAACATGTAGGATTTTTGATTCCATCTTTAATTAGTCTAGTAGCTAAAGACCCTATGTCAGTTCAACAATACTGCTGTGAGGCTTTTACAAATTTTGCTCAAAATAAGAAGACCGTGATAATGGCTCCATTCAATGTAAAGTAAGTTTACTTTGCTTATTATAATTTGGGCTTAAGAAAATTACATTTTTATTGTGGATTTTGAGTTATTATTTAACTTTTTTACCTCTAGTAGTATGCATTGGGAGTTACTGGTTATTGTCCCCGAGACGTTCACTGTGTATTATATAGATCCTGCGGGGAGTAAATTGAATTCAAAATATGGACACATAATGAAAATGACATTATTCCGGTGAGAAATATTTTATTTTCATATCCGTTAACATATGTTATTACATTACTATTTAATTATGCACTGTACTGTGTTACATTAACATGTAGGGGTTTTGATGAGTTCAAAAAGGCTGGAGGAAAGGTCCCCACGAAAAAGAACCAGCCAATAATTTGGAAGAACGTGAACGTAAGTTCCCGACTGCAAAATATGTATATATTATTTATGTGAACAGTGCTTAATTAGTTGTATTTTTTAATATTTTGTATGTTTGAATTTATAGTGTGCTACACAAGACAACAGATGGGCATGTGCATACTATCAGATGCGATTTATGCACATGATTATCAAATATGCCGCACTGGACATCGATTGTATTGCTGAGGTATTATATAGTCTCATTATATAATATGAAATATATCAATCTTATTTATAGCTCATTAATTGTATATATACATCATTCTCTTTATAGGTGTTTAAAACTGACCACACTACATGATAGGCCTTACCAGATGTACATGCTCCCTAAACGACGGGAGAATTAAATGAAGTAAGAGAAGAATGGGCAACAACCATACAAGTAGTTGGGGTTTTAAAATATAATTGGGATGTTGATAGCGAATAATGACTAAAGAATGATATTTTGTAAATGAATTTCTAAATTATAATATATGTGTGAATGTTTCTATATGTCTGGACGTTTCTACATGTGTCTGAGTGAAAATGAATGAAACTGTTGGTTGCTATATGAATGTTTCTACATGTGTGAATGTGAAAATGAATGGAACTACAGATTGCTAGCTACATGAATGTTTCTAAATGTGTGAAAATCAAATGTAACTACAGGTTGCATTGATAAATGTGTGAATATTTTTGTTGTTAATTTTGCAAGTTTGTGGCCTGTTGTTGGCTGATATCAATGGATGTCGTAAAACCTGCAGTTCATAACTGAACTGTAGGTTTCTCATCCTACGACCATCCATACAGCATGTCTGCAGACTGACAGAAAAAAACAAAAAACAGGCGTCAGTTATTTGACTAAAATCGACACACATAGTTATAGTGTCGGTTTCCATACTAGTAACCGACGTCTATTTCCTTAACACCACGGCCGTGCTGGCCAGCACAGCCGTGGAAGCGAACAAGACAACACGACCGTCAGTTATTTGTTTAAAACAGACACACATAGTTATAGTCTCGATTTCACTTCTCGTAACCGACGTCTATTTCCTTAACACCACATGCGTGCTGGCCAACACGGCCATGGCAGCTGACCAGACAATACGACCGTGTTGGCCAGCACGGCCGTGGCAGCTGACTAGACAACACGGCCGTGCTGGGATTGATATGGTGTCGGTTTTTTATCTAATAACTGACATGTTTGGGGTAGCGCGCAAATGGTTTTTGTGCGTTTTCGGTGGCGCGTGAAGGGTTTTGGCGTCATTTTTTGAACAGACGTGTAACGACTGTGCTTTTAGCATCGCCCACATAGGTGTCACTTGGAAACCGACACTACAAGCCTTAAATAACCGACACTAAATGTCAGTTCTGTACTAGTGTCACTTCATCCATCACACTTTTGAGAGTTTGCTTAAAAATCATGGAGTGAACCATAAGGTAGCCACTCCATATCATCCTCAAACTAGTGGCCAAGTTGAGCTGGCCAATCGGGAGATAAAGCTCATTTTAGAGAAAATAGTAAGACCAGACCACAAGGATTGGTCACTCCGTCTAAATGAAGCTTTATGGGAATACCATACTGCTTTCAAAGCCCCGATTGGCACCACACCATTCAAGGTCGTCTATGGAAAAAGCTTCCACTTACTAGTAGAGATGCAACATAAGGTGGTATGGGCTTTGAAGACTATGGTCCTTGAGGGAGAAAATGCTGAAATGAAGAGAAAGTTTCAACTCAATGAGCTGGAGGAAATGCGCCATGAGGCGTATGAGATGTCAAAAAGCTATAAAGAGAGAACCAAGTTCCTTCATGATAAGATGATTAGGAAGAAGGAATTTGAGCCCGAAAAGTGGGTGTGGCTCTACAATTCAATAATGAAGTTCTTTCCCGGAAAACTCCGGTCTAGATGGGAAGGACCTTATCTTGTCAAGAAAGTATACCCATCCGGAGCTATTGTCATATGTGAGAAAGAAGGTGCAAAGGAGTTTGCCGTCAATGGACAAAGGTTGAAACCAGTCATTGAAGTCAGTCCGGATAAGGCCAATCAAGATTTTGATATTGTTATGCTTGTAGAAGAGCAATCCGATGAAGAAGAGTGCTTGGAAGCGGACGAGAAAGGAATATATTACAAGGATGCCTTCAGGATCCCCAAGAAGTAAATGAAGTGAAAAATCAATAAGCCCAGCTGAAGGTGTAAAATTTAGCGCTATGGGAGGCAACCCACGTGGTTTGAGATTCTCAAACCTTCCCTTTTGATACTTTTGTTTTATTTTACACATACACACACACACACTTGTGTTTAATAACTTTCTTTGAGTTTTGATGATATGGCAGGTGCTAGACACTAGAGAGAGAAGGTATAGAAGTGAATCATGGTCATTAAGGCAAATTTGTGTCCAAATGACAAATAAAAACGAAGTTCATGTTTTTGACTTGAGAAAACTGAAGTTGCACTCCCAAAACGGCCGTGGAGCTCGATCACGGCCATGGTAAAAGCGGCCAAGCACGACCGTGGACATCTGCCATGGTCATGGTTTTATTGCATCAATTCGGCCAAAGCTACATGGAATTTAGAAGAATGGCCACGACCGTGGCCACCTGCCACAGTCGTGTTAAGGAGGCTTGGCCACGACTGTGGGCACCCACCACAGTCGTGGATTTATTCCATCGAAGTAACATGTTGTTTTGGACAAATGACCACGACTGTGGCCACCCGCCACGAACGTGTTTAAGAGCCCTGGCCACGACCGTGGTGTCCCGCCACAACCGTGGTGATGTCAAAAGGAGGCGATCTTCATTGACAACACGACCGTGGCACCCGCCATGGCCATGCTACCAAACCCCCGCCACGATTGTGGCCACCTTCTACGGCCGTGGCCGAGCCCGGGTCAGTAAAAAAAATGTGTTTTAAACATCCAAACTCGACCCCCTCTTCATTTCATCATCTTCCACCCGCAAATCATGATCGTGGCAGCGTAAGACGACCCCAAGCTCCCCCAATCTCCATCACTGACCCCTAAAAACACCTCCATTCGGCCTCCAATCAATCCCAAATCAATCCCCAGTTATCCCTCTACCATTTCACCCACCTATTCTCCCCCAATTGCCCCTCCATCTCCACATACATCTCCAATCCGCCCAACAGTCCCCCTCCACCAAACCTCCACATTAACCCTTCATTTTTCACCCAAATCCATGACAAACCTCATTTCCACCATCCAAGCATCGCTATCCGTCCATTCCACACCCAAATCCACATCCATATCAACCCCTCCACCAAATTCCGAATTTCACCTTCACCTCCATATCCCACCATGAAGAAGATTGGAAAAACCATCACCAAGGGGATGAATATCCTCACTGGAGGGAAGCAGCGTTCCAAAAACACCTCCTCTGATGTGTCCATTCCCTCCCATACACCTTCACCTACCACTTCCTCCTACCAATCCCTCTGCCATTCATAATCGGTGAGCAAATCACACTCCCGCTCATCCGATAGTCATCATATTACCAACGCCACCTACGAGGGGGAAGAAGAAGAAGATGAGGAGTCCGTGGGAGTCAATTTGGACAACCTAATCAGTGAGATTGAGCCAGTGGTTGCAAAATGAAATCAAAGATCTAAGGTAGCACCGTCTTCATCCAAGCTGTCGTCAAAGCCCACACTATCCCGCCACTCGATGTGTCATGCGGCGGTGGGGCATAGTGTGCAGCCGCAACCCTCACGCCAACTTCATCTTGATGAAGAGCAGTCAACACACTGGTACAACCTCGACACAAGTTCGGGGTCTCAATCATGTAGGATGGAGGAAGAAGAAGATGAAAGCGAGGAGGAGGAGATGGGGCTTGTGCCTGAGGGAGATGATGTGCTGGAACAACTAGAGGTAGATAGGGGAAAGACTTTAGGCAAGGCACCGACAGGCGTCTCCTATGGTCGAGGACACAAGTAGAGAAAAGTCAAACTCCCATACCCAGAATGCATGACTAGGCGAGTCGTCTCCTCTAGGTATGGTAGTGAGAAGATTATATATGATCTTGGGATAAAATAAGCAGTGGAAGGAAACTTGAGGAGAATGGGGCTGTGGAATGTTATTTTCACACCCCAAATAGCTTATGTTGCTTTGACCCGGGAATTCTTCGCCACACTTGAAAGAACAAAAGTGAGAGGGTGTGATGAGATTAAATTTTTCATGAGGGGCAACGTGCACACCCTCACATCTACTGACCTGAACGGTGTCTTTGTTGCTAATCCTAAAGAAGCTGTGAAGATGGATGACAGCTTGTTAGAGAGAGAGGTGGATTTTGATTATGCACATTATTGGAAGATCTTAACGGGCAGTGAGGATTACTATGCAGGTAGATCAAAAACCACTGCCATCAGCAACTCCATGATGCGCTATGTGCAAAAGGTCCTGGCAAATACGATTGTGGGGAGATACAACAATCAAGGCACCATTTCCCAAAAGGATATGTTTGTCTTGATAGCGATGAACCACAAGAGATATATAGACCTTGGAGTGCTACTTATCGATCATATGAAGTTCGTACCCAATAAGAGCACAAAACCATTTGTTATGGGAGGGTTTGTGACTTCGATTGCACTAGCTTTAGGTTATGATCTCTCTGGGTTTCAAGATGCATGTGAGGCAGATTTTGTTGACCTCAACTACCTGATGCGCTGGCACACTATTAAAATGAAGAACAAAAGAATGATCTATCTCACAAGTAGTGTGCCGAATATTGAACTCGAGCTTCCAAACCACGCGATTCCATTGCTATCCGTGTTGAGGGTTTTCTATAGATTGAAGGATAAATTATTGAAATGGCAGAAAGAACACCCGGGGGAGACATATATAAGGGCATCCACTTCCACACATGAAGACATAGATGAATCCAATGTTCAAGGGTAGGGAAAAGAAGATGAAGAACAAAGGCAGCCCCACAGGATAAGAAGGAGGGATGAAGGGACATCCCAGCTGTAGTAGCCCTCAGGGAACACCTATGACATGGCAACCATCTAGGCACATCTTGAGGGTATTCAAAAGATGCAAGGTGATATGCAGCTTATCCAACAATACGTGGTAGGATCAACAATAGATGCACCATCAGATCAGCCACTTGTATCACTATCACCACACCGAAGCAGCACGAAACCCTGAATAGGGCAGAGACTTTTGGGGTGGCTTAGCTGGATATCCAGAGACGTACCCTCCACCCTAGGATGACTACTGAGGGCATTACTACTAGCATCCCCCAACAAGCTCGACTCCTCCCTCAGCTCCTCCTCCAGATCCTCCTCACATGCCAGACCAGCCGCCACAGCAGCCGTGACACTTCCCCTATCTACCCTAAGCTATAGTTTCATGTTGAGGACAACATGACTCTAAAGTTTGGGGTGGGTAGGGTGGTATGCTCCACTCTGTCTCTCTCTTTTAGTCATTTTGTTTCACCATTGCCATCTAGTTCTATTTTCTTATTACTGCCCTTTTCATTGCGATCTTGCATAGCATGTAGTTAGTTTCATGCATTTTTTACTTAATTTAAATTTTTTTTGCTCTTTTTGCTCTTCCATACCATGCATTGCATCTTCATGTAATTTTTTTAGTTTCTTGTCCATTTTAATTAGGATTTGCTGCTTTATGTTTTTGAAATTCCCTAAAGTAGGTTTAGATGTGATTTAGGGCAAACAGGCACCATTTTGGCCAATTTTTCCCAAACTTGAATGTTCTTGCTCTAAAAGTTTGTTTTGACTTGATCTCCATTGTTTGAAAAGAAACATCTTAATCCTATGACAAATGCATGATGCTTCCTTAGATCTTATCGTTATATGGTCTTGTTTGTTGACTTTTTACATGTGCACCACATCTCTTAACTCTGTGAATGTTTTGGTTGAATCATGAATTGAGCAAGCTACAAGTGCTTAAAGCCTATGGAATCACTTGGTAGAAATATAAATGTTATGTTGATTCTATCATGTGGTGTGATATCATTTGGGAAGTGTTGAATTAGCTTTCATGCAGGAAATCTCATGTTGGAAACTACACTGATGACCCCTCTATGATCTGACTATTCTTTCACCACCTTCATACCTGTCCACCTCATGAAAAGATGCTAAAAGTGCACATATCATTTGTGGCCACCCACAAAAGTTTGGGATGGCCACATCTCAACCTCCACGCTTCACTCCATCTACTATATGCCCCATCTACACCAAGGGAAAAGAAAAAAAATAAAAGAAAAGAAAAAGAAAAGAAAAAATAAAATAAAAGGATGCTCATGTTTAAGAGAATTCAAATAAAGAAAAGACGAGTGTGTAAAAGCACTCCAAATCTTACCGCAATCCTTTATTCATCTTTCATACCCATTGAGCTAGAAAACATCAAATCTAGCTCACTTTATCCTTTCTACAGCCTAGTGGTTCATCTAGTGTGATTTGAAGCATAAGAGTGAATGCATGAAAGTGAAACAACACTCCTGGTCACCTTTGATTAACACCAACATGAAACGGTTTACCCAAAATGACATGAAGGACATATGGAAAACTTGTGTTTCTATGCTTTATATTTGGAAGTTTGTATGCTCAGTGCTCAACTCATGAATGGTTTGTGAAAGAGGAGAGAAGAGATGTGAAACACATGCACTAAGTCACTCCTAAGACCATGTACTCAATAATTATTTGTTGCTTTGCATTTGTCATTTGTTGTTGATGAAAAGAATCTGAAAAGAGAGATTGAGTTAGAGCATACTTGAGGACAAGTATGTTTTAAGTTTGGGGTGGGGATTTAGCCCTATTTTAGGGCTCCATCCTGTGTCATTTTGTACTTAAATCACATCTAAACATGTAGATTACAAGCCTTTTTCCCCTAATATGTTTATCATTTCCAAATGCACTTATGGATGTTCTTTGCACCGTTTTCAGGTACTTGGACCATGCCTTAGATGGAAGATAGAGAAAGAAAGAATTATAGGGCTTCTCCACTCATGGAGGAGTCTAAAGAAGGCCCCAAAATCTCCCTCAACCTACCTCTAATGGCCAAGGGTCGTCGTCAAGCAAAGACATCCACAAATGATGAAGTTTGAAGGACAATTAGTTGAAGAAGACCACAACACGACTGTCGGAATACCCCCCACGGCCATGGATTTATTGTAATGAACCAGTAGAGACAATACATACTTTGCACCCCAATGGCCATGACCATGGTCACCCAACACGGTCGTGGCCAAGAGAGCTGAAGATGGCCGTGGCCACACTCCATGGTCGTGGTTTTATTGCGAAGATTCAACAGGAAGTCACCCCCCAAATCACCACGACCGTGGCCGATGAAGAATGAAATGACCGTGTTGCTGCTCCACGACCACATCACCCTCCTCCAACTCAGCTGTGTTACCCAACACGATCGTGGTGCCTCTCACCCACCACGACCGTGACACTCCACCACGGCCGTGGCCACCACCATACTTAGTATATTACCACCAGCCCCATACCATGATCATTTTCCTACACCACGACCGTCCCACACTACCCTCACCACGGCCTGGCACACCAACATGGTCGTGGTGACCCACCAACCCTAGTGAACTTTTACACCGTTTTTTCCTAAACTACCCCTACTTACCCTAGTACCTCCCCACCATCTATATATACATAGGTCGCGGCTGGGGCACGAGGGTTAGCCTCACCCACAGCTGTTCCAAGCTTCCACTCTCCTTCCTTGAGATCCGAGTGCTATCCCTTTGCATTTTAGCTCATCATCCACCATTTCCACCCTCATTCCACCTTGGAAACCTAGTTTTCTAGGTTTTCACCCATAACACCCATATTTTCATGCTCCCCTGCACCCTTGGAGGAGGGAGGTCATCCACAGTAGCTTGGATGTGAAGAATAAGGATACTACATCAAGGTCCATGGCATTTCTACCTCTCCTTCCCCTTTCTTTTACTCTTTCTTTGACTGTGTATAGCTAAGCCCCTTGTGGTGGGCTGTTTGGGGTTAAAATGTGACTTTGATACCATGTTGGGGGGAAGTTGCTTGTAATGAACTCAATTTCTATCTATGATGATTGCCTCTTAGTTCTTTCTCATTTCCTATTTTATTGCATGTGGTTTGTGTTTATAACATGGATTGCTTGCTTTGAGATGTTTGATGACACTTAGCTTCTAGGAGGAATTGGAGTGTATGTGGCAATCTTAGGATTGGCTCCTAGGTCCAATTAGTGGATCCCTAGCTAGCCCCCTTTGTTCCTACATACACATCCCTCCTTCTACAAGTGAGTGTGAGATCTAAGTAGCTAGTGTAAGTGAAAGTGATGTAATTGCCTAGGGCCTTCTAAAGGCTAGAGTGGCTAGTAGCATGAGATCAAATACCCTCATCTCTACTCCCATCTCTACCCTCAACCCTCAATTTCTCACTATCACTTACCCTAGAAATCTAGATTTGGCTAATACTATTAGAATTACACCTAACCCTAGTCTTCTACTAGCAGTATAGGGTATATTCTAATGGCATTGGCCATATTGTTTGGTCTATTAATCTAGATATAAAACGAGAACCATGCATGTCTAATGATCTCCCCCAACTAATATCAAAGTTACATCCCCCAAACAGCCCACCTACCTTAATCAACTTGTTGAAACCCAAACTGGTTTGGTCACTTGTTAATGCTAGTTTTGTTTAATTGCTTTAGCTTAACTTAGTCAATTGCTTAGTTTTATTCTCTAGTGTTAATTTAGGTCCTTGCTCTTGTTAGTGGTTAGCTTAGCTTATTACTTGTTTAGTCTAGTGTAGCTTGCTCTTGCCCTTGCTTAGCTAGTTTGTTAACTTAGTTTACTAATTTGCTTGTTCAAGACAACTTAGGTTTAATTATGCCTTTCTTACTTGCTCAAATAGAGTAATCAACAACCAAACCCTTTTAAAACCCTCAAAACCTAATCTCCACACTAGGAACATAGCTAACACGACCCTAACTCTAGTTCCCCCTTTATCCCCATGGATCGACCCCGTATCTTTCCAATCACCTATACTACGACAGTACCCCGTACGCTTGTGGGCGACCTATTTTAGTCTTTGTGATCGACTGGGTTAGGGACAATATAAATTTCGAAAGCAAACTCCCATACCATGCATTCTGATCTCGTGGAGTGCATCTAGCCACCCTAGTTGGCTAGTATGTACGCCTCTAGCGGAAACACACCAAAATCCTAAACACTTTAGTAATAAAGTTAAACTATATTCATGAGTAAACTCATATTCTAGGTAGATCCTATGTCTGTGACCCTGTAGGTCCCAAGTTACATTGGCTGTGAATGTTCATATCTAATTTATGATGTCACAAGCAATGTGCAGTATCTAGAAAAACATCATTGCTACCCAGGTAAATGGAAAGTTAAAAAACAACTTCAACCTAAAATATGTGATTAATGTTACAATGATCATATAGTTTCTTTGTCTCTGATATCCATATTGAACTCAAGGCATGGAATCGTCATCCTCTTCATTGTTCAATCCATGTTCCATGAACTAGAGAAGGATGTCTGAGATGCAGTGATCTCACATATTATATATTGATTCACATGAGTATGGAAATACATTTCTCAATTTCTCTTATCAAGTGGTCGAGATATCAACTCGAGTAGGAGGGACAATTCCCATCTACATCACTCACAATCATTCCCCACCTGTCACAATGTATCCAAACATCACCTTATGATAACCCTTATTCAAAGTCATGTTGGATGATGTCAAAGTACACCAAGAAACATGTGACGAATTTAGTGATTTCGTGTCTAAGAACCACAATCACTACCATCACTATGAAAACTGATTATAACTAACATTAAATGGTTTCCATGCATCACTCTCAAGGTGGGCCTACCCAATACACTATTCTGTAACAAGTACCTATGTGTTTGATTTGATATTGCATATCATGACTAATGTGATTCTGTCATCAACCAACACACACTTTAGTATTATGTGTTATTGTTGTCTGTTAGCTTCCACATACGCATCCGAATAGGGACATAACGAGAATGTATATACTTTTATCATACATATGATCTCACTATTTCGGTCCTCCACCTAAAGACATGTGTCATCTACTAACATTATTCTTCATATGTCTATCATGTTATACCATTATCTCATAATTGTACAAACATATAGATGCATATTTCCTTTACTAATAATCAAATTATTTACAAGATATGACATTACAATCATCATATAATTGGCTCTCTAGTCATACATACTAACACACTCCCACTTGCACTTAGAGCCAATAACTCATGAACTTAATCCCAAGTGATCTACATCACCTTCATGCTTATGTTAAGATGATGCTTTTGTCAAGGGGTCAGTTACATTACTTTCAGTTGGTATTCAAAAAATATTAACATCTCCTCGATGTATAATCTTTCATATGATATGGAACTGCCATTGTATTTTCTCTGTATATTGATGCGATCTAGGTTTTGTAGATTGTGCAATAGATCCATTGTTGTCACAATATAGCCCTACTACATCGACTATGCCCAAAACTACCCCAAGTTCATAGATGAATTTATTCATCCAAGCAACTTCCTTTGCTATATTGGAGATAGCAATATACTTGACCTTAGTTGTAGAATTAACAACTATTTATTTCTTGGAACTCTTGTAGATTATAGACCCATTTTTAAGGAAAAAGACATATCCATATTGTGATCTATAGTCATCTTTTTCAGTTTGGAAGATTGCATTGGTGTAACCTTTTACCACCAACTCTTCCTTGCCACCATGGACAAGGAATTGATCCTTATTTCTTCTCAAGTACTTAAGGGCACTCCTTATGGTAGACAATTGACTTTCATCAGGATCTAACTGATACCTACTAGTCATACTCAAGGCATATGAGACATCAAGATGAGTACATAACATTGCATACATGATAGATCCAATTGTAGATGCATATCAAATCTTACTCATGTGTTCCCATTTACAAGAACTAGGACATTGATTTCTAGAGATACTAACACCGTGAAACATGGGTAAGTTTCCTATCTTTGAGTTCTCCATGATGAACCTTTTTAATACTTTGTTAATATATGTGTTATGTCTTAGGCAAGAATCCTTCTAGATCTATCTCTATGGATCGTGATTCCTAAGATACATGATGGTTCACCTAAGTATTTCAATGAGTATGTATTTCCTAGCCAGGATTTTACCATTTGTAAAGTAGGGATGTCATTCCCCATCAATAGTAAGTCACCCACATATGATATGAGGAATACAATCATTCTCCCATTAACCTTGTTGTTAACACATGGTTTGTCTTCATTTTGACTAAAGACAAATTAAGATTTTGGCTCTGAGATTCATAATTCAATCCATAGATTGACCTTTATAGCTTACAGACTTTATTTGCATCCTTTGGATTCATAAAACCCTCGAGTTGTGTCATTTACACATCCTCAAGTAGATTCCCATTAAGGAATGTGATTTCAAAATCCATCTGCCAAATCTCATACTTATAATAAGATAAAATGACACGCATGATCCTGATGGACTTTAGCATGGAAATTGGGGAAAAGGTGTAGTCATGGTCAATACCTTAAAGTTGTCTAAAACCTTTGCAACCTATTGGCCTTTGTAAGTTTGTACATTACCATCCATGTCAACCTTCTTCTTATAGACCCACTTATGCCCTATGGCTTTTAACCCTTCAGGTAGATTCACCAAGGTTCATACCTTGTTGGCATACACAGATTCCATCTCAAATCTCATGGTCTTAAAAAAATTATCAGATTTTGTCCCCTTAACAACTTCTAGGTATATTGTTGGCTTGCCATGAATGATCGACTCATTGCCTTCTTGAATCACCAGATAACCAAATATTTCTAGCTCAAGGCATGTACTACTAGATTTGTGAGGTTCTGGTGTTACATGAGGAATTTGACATTCCACAATGTTTTGTGATTTTCTATGTTCCTCTTATACCTCTACATGTTCTATGTTTTCTTGTTGGTCTCAAACCTCTTCAAGTTCAACTTTCCTCCCACCGATTCCTTTGTAAATGAATTCCTTTTCTAGGAATACAACATTCCTCACAACAAAAGATTTGTTGTCAAATGGAGTATAAAATTTGTATCCTTTGGTTTTCTTAGGATATCCAAAAGATAACATTTATAACATTTGGATCCAAGATTTTTTGAAAAATACTTTTTTACATAATCTTCACATCCCTAAATCTTCCTAAAAGACACATTGGGACACTTCCCCTACCGTATCTAATATGATGTCTTTTGAACCAATTTATATGGTGCACGGTTTAGTGTAAACACTATAGTTTCTAGAGCATATTTCCAAAAGGAAGTTGGACGATCAGAAAAACTCATAATTGATTGCACCATATCTAGAAATGTGTGATACCTTCTTTCTGACACACTGTGATGCTACAATGTTCTAGGTGGAGTTCATTGCGATATGATACCACCGTCTCATAGAAGGTGCTCAAACTGTTGGGTTAAGTATTATCCACCTAGATCACAAAAAAGTGCCTTGATACTATAACCAAGTTGGTTATTTACTTCATTCATATAACCCTTGAACTTTTAAAGGGTTTCAAATCTATGTTTCATCAAGTAATTAAAACCATATCTACTAAGATCATCAATAAAGGTAATAAATTATTGATAACTACCTCTAGAATTTGTTCTAAAAGGGCCACACACATCAATATGTATGAGTCTTGAAAGATCACTTGCCCTCTCATTGTTACCAGTGAAGGGATTCTTTTTCATCTTTCACAATAAACAAGACTCACATGTCTTTATTGATTTGAAATCCAAAAAGTCTAGATATCCATTTTTAATGGAGTATAGGAATGTGTTTCTCATTGATGTTCCCTAGACAACAATGCCAAAGGTATTTTTGTTTGAGTTATTGAGTTTTAATCATTTAGTATATACATTGTAAATATTTGTCTCTTGATCTAGCAAATAAAGACAATATGACATTGGGGCACTTCCAGAAAAGGTCTCATCTTTTGAAATAGAACATTGACCATTGTTTATATGAATTTCAAATCCATTTTTTCCAGTTAAGATACAAAAATGTTTCTATTAATGGTAAGTACAAAATAGTAGTTCTCCAACTCTATTATAAGCCTCGTAGACATATATATATATGATAGGTACCAAATGCAGTGGCAGCAACTCTTGCTCCATTCACAATGCGCACTTTGACCTTGCCCTTTCTTAAAGGCTTACTCCTTTTTAGATCCTACATATTTGAACATATGTGATATCCACATCTGATATCTAGTACCCACGATGAAAAAGTAGACATATTTATGTCTATAAAAAATATACCTGAATTGGAGATCTCTATTCCCTCCTCCTTCTTCCTCAATTCCATTAGGTTAAGAGGGAATTTTTCTTCTTCTCTAATGTCCAGGCTAGTGAGAATGGTGACTATTGCCCCCTTGGTTTCCCCTCCCTTAGATTTCATTGCAAAAGACTTGGGTTTCTGGCTAGCTTTAGAGCTCTTATTATCTTCACCTTTTCCCATCGACTTCTCTTTACCTCTAATCATCATAGACTTGGGTTGTCTTTCTATGTATGTTCTATAGTTGTTCTCAGCATGCCAAGTAATTCTATCAATGACTTGTTAAAATCATTTATGTTGTAGTTCATGACGAAATAATTATGTGATTCCGAAATTGACTGTATAATCACTTCTTTTGGCCAACTCTTGACCAAAGAGAAATCCAATTGTAGAAAGGTTCTCCACATACCTACTTATCTTGAGAACATGGAGACCTACTAGATCTCCTTCTGCCATATTTCACTTGAACATTGCCTTGGAGACATCATATTTCTCTTGACTTGCCTAATCTTGGTAGATGTTCTTAAGATGAGTTTCCATCTCAATAACATCCATGTTCTAATGTTTCCTCTACAACTCATAGTTCAATGATCATAGCATGAGGAACTTGACATCTACGACATCTTTCCGAGTGCTTTTTGTATGTATCCATGTCAGCCTTAGGCGTAGTGGGAGAATGTTCATTGACTCAGGTGTCTCTAGGATGTGGAGCTTGCACTCTTGTAATATAATAATTCTCAAAGTCCTAAACCAATCATGATAATTATTCCCATTCAATTTGTCCTTCTCAAGGAGTAATCACAAAGAACATGTGTTATTAGTTGTCATTTGATTCTACAAGAAAAATTTGTAATTTTTCAAAACATTTTTGATTTGTTTTGTTTAAAATAAAATTTGACGATATATAATTAGGACTTTAAATAATTATTGCCCCCACTATTCAGTTCAAATTGATAGCCCTCACATATCAATTTGGAATATTGCAGCGTACATCCTTCTAGTTAGCCAAGAACCAAAATAATTAAGTTATTACCTAGCCAACATTGTCGTTAATAACTAATTATTAAGGTAGGCAATTATTTACCACTTACACCTCATGCAATTGTTAGATAGATAGTATGTAGAACTCCTTTTCATAGTCCAACCGCATGATTCTAGGCACTTAATACCATTTAGATCGCCTAATTAAGCTTGACCCAAAAGTCAACACAACAATGATGCACCCTGCTTGGTAGGCCCACATAACCATCACACTTCCATGAGATAGATGGAACACCACACTTGGTTTTACCATGCTTAGTAGATCAATATTATCATGTGTGTTGCTTTATGGAAAGCATCTAAGACTTAATATTGGAATGAAGGATTTATATTTATATAAATACATATACATATCCAATCACACCATACTGATAATATGTATTACATACATATAATATCCTAAAACAAAACATGGAATTATAAAATATGAGTGCTGATTATTATGACACTACTAAAATTCTTTGGAGACACAAAAAACTACTAGCTCCTAAGGTCCACATCATATGCACCAACATGTACTTGTAGAAATTTGGATTGGAACCAGTCCAGTCACTCGACTCAACCCTTGAGTTGATCGGTTAGCCTCCTAGTCATTCGATTGGACTCTTAGATCAGTTGACTGGCTTTCAGATCAAGTTGCATCTGGACTACTCCAGTCAATTAGTTGGGCCACCATTTGATTGATCGATTCCTCCTATCGTATGGCCTCCTCGGTCCTATAGTTGGTTAGTTCAACTTCTTAGTCAATTGAATTGTCTGGTGCAGGACACCTTCTCTTTGCCAAAATAAGAAATAAAACTTTCTTATTCCTATTCATTTTATTACATTGTAATAGTGATACCTTGATTTACATTCGATGGGAGCATAAGAAGGAAAACATTAACTTACATATGGAAAAGAAGAGAGGGGTTCAATATGAAAACCAAATTCAAAAGGAAGGAATAAAACCATTCAACCATGCACACATATTCAGGGGTAATTAGCCATATCCATCCTTACATCCACCATAAAAACAATTTCTAGGGTGACACATATAAATTGCATATAAATATTAATATTAGAATTTATGTGGTATTTAATCAGATATGCACATTTATCATTTAAACATTCACATCACATATATTAAATAAATGATAAAACAAAACATTTGATTGAATCAATGAAATATCAAAATATAGTAATTTAACTTGGCTCTGATACCACTGTAGGGAAATATGGCGATAGAGATGGAATAAGAAACAAAAATTTCTTGCCATATTCACCTTGAATAGCAGATCTGTCAACAACTATATGTTGGAAAGGGAAGTTGCAAGGCATATACCTAGTCCAAGATCAAGTCCAGTGACTATCCTTGTAGTAGCATGCTTCTTTCCTGAGGAACACATGGATGGTTGTCGACAATGGTGTCTCGGTGTAGCACCATGGACAATGGTTGAAGATTTCCTGGTAGTGGGTGGCAACATCCTCTATGCCTCTACATAGTCCACCTTGACCAATGAGAACTCCTGTCATTCTTTTGGAACAAACATGAAGGAGTTGTCCATTAAATGTCAATGTGCTAATGTTGACTACTATCTCTTATGCTAGTGTCAAATTGCTAGGGCTCTCACATTACCACATCTGTGGGAGGACAACAATTGTCAGATCTTATTGTTGTCTCTTCTAAAATCCTTGACTACCCCTCTATTGATAGGATGGACAGGGTTAGGGCTTCCAGATCAACTGTGAGTCGAAGAGATGGAATTTCATCAATTTTCTAGAAAATGCAAACCATGAACCAGTTGGTTCATATGTGAAATAATCGGTTCAACATTTGAATCAGTCACTTCACTATGTTTCTTATTAGCAACCATATTGGCTTTCAATATTTAATTAATTCATAACATGAGTGAACTGGTTGGTTCACATGTGAAATGTTCAGTTCAAAACTTAAATAGGTTGACTCACTATGTATTATATTCATGATCATATTGGATTTCAATATGAAATTAATGCACAAAATGATGTCAACATCAATTCTTGATCTAGTCTTATGATCCCCCAATCAGTCAGTTCTGAACCAGTTCATTCAACCAGTCAGTTCACTTCCTGAATCAGTCATTTCAGATTTTTGACAACCCATCTTGTTTAAATTGAATACCCAAACACTTTAGTAATCAAGGTAAACCATATTCATTAGTAAAATCCTATTTCAAGTCAATCCTACACGTGTGACCCTATAGGTTCCAAGTTACATTGATAGTGAATGCCCATAACTAATAAATGACATCACAAGAATTGAGCAGTATCTGTAAACACATCATTACTACCCAAGTAATTGAAAAGTTGGAGAACAACTTCAACCTACAATCTATGATTAGTGTTATAGTGATTGTATAGTTCCTTTGTCTCTGATATCCAGATTGAACTCTAGGCATGGAATTGTCATCCTCTTCAATGTTTAATCTATATTCCTTGAACTAGAGAAAGATGTATAAGATACATGTGAGCTCACGTATATATTAATTCACATGAATACGACCATACATTTCTCAGTTTCACTTATCAAGTGGTCGGGATATCAACTCTGGTAGGACGAAAAAATCCCATGGACATCACTCATAGTCATTCCCCCATGTGTCACAATGTATTTGGGCATCACATTTATGGTATCCCTTCTCCTAGGTCACGATGGATGATGTCAAAGTATATCGAACAAGATGTGACACTACTACAGAAATGTCTTATAACGTCACATTTAGAGGCGTCAGGTGTATACAAAAAACTGACACCTAAACCCTACAATGTCGGCTGAAGACACAAACCGACATCTATATGTGAAGACCAGTTAGACATGGGTATTGCTTTCTATTTAGCATCGGTTGTGCAATAAGAAACCGATGTCTGAAATCACCAGCCAAATCCAATTTTTCCAATGAAAAAAATTACCTTCAAAATTTCACATACGGCATCGATTGTTTACCAAATAACTAACGACTAAAGGTTTTTCGCAAGACAGAAATCGGGCCCACTTTTGTCATCGGTTTTCTTGAAATAATCAACGCTGATATGTTTTCGCGTGCTTTCCCCACAAATTTTTTACCCCCTTTGGCGTTGGGTTTTTTATGGTAACCGATGCCTATTGTGTTAAGTGTCAGCTTTTTATAATAACCGACGTCTATAGTTAAGTTAATAGTTCCCACATGAACCAGACTCTTCCCCTTTCTCTGTTTCATTCCCAATTAGTTTAGGGTCTGGCAATTCCACTGTTGATCTCTCTATTTCTCGCCTACTACTATGCCGCCAGTGCCGCCCACAGCTGCCGCCTACTGGTCCTCCTGCTCGCCTGACGCCTACTACTCCACCTGCTCACCTATTTCATGCCGCCTTGCTCGCCAGCCGCACTACCGCTTCCATGCCTACCACCGTCGTTCGATAGGTACCCTTCTTCCTCCTCTTCTTCCTCCTCACATAACATCGTGGTAGGTGTATACAAGCATAAGAAATGAAACTGTTTGTTTTTCCTTTGTTATGCCTATACACAATTTGCTTAGGTTGCTAAATGTTGTGTAGTGTAATGGATATTCTATATGTAGTATGAGTCCTATTATACTGCGGGAATTTATTTATATGGTTTCGAGAGGGGTGGAGATGGTGTTGTGAAATTATACAGGTAGCACGGTCGTGCTGGGCAGCACAACCATGCTGGGTAGCACGACCATAGTGGCTGATTTTGTGCTTGCATATATGAAAAAATCTTGTGCTTGCATATATTTGTGTTTCTAATCCTCATGCTTGACATAATTCAGTAAAGTTTTATGCATGTTGAAATAAGATTCAAACTTGTACATTCTAGCATCCTAATTTGATTTGATTATGTACTTTGAACCTTAACACATGCATGTTAAATACATTGATGTTGAATCTCAAACATAACTCACATATGGGTCTTCTATTTCTAAAATGATTATGTGAACTCCTAAATCAGTAACATATATTATTCTTTGTACACTCAAATACCTTGTGAATCATGTATGCGCCCTAAGGTGATTAAATGCCTAAATCTTGACTTTAAATATGACCTAGTATGTATGTTGATATATGAAGCTCTAGTGAAAACTTCAAGATTGACTCCTAATTAATACATTATAATAGAATTGAATCGTACATTTGTGTTGTTGCAGGTGTTGTTGACTTGCTGTTGTTTTGCATATATTTCTCCTTCAACCTTCAAGTGAGGTATAATATTCTCACTCTCCCAATGTGCCATTAGGCTTCATTTTGATTCAAATATTTGATATATGGAAGCATGGTTTATTTACTGTTTAGTATTTACTGACAAGCATGATTAAATGATGTTACACAAAACATAGGATATGAATGGTGAAACTAGGATTGTAGGTATAAGAATGACAACATACATGTATTTATTGGCCTTGAAACCCATCTAAGATTTACTCATTAGGAGTAAATCTTGGATAGTCCCCAGTTTGGAACTGTTCTTGAACACTTAATCTCACTTAGGATGTAAGTGTATAATGTGTATTGGGTTTTCAAGAAAATTTCAATAACATTTCCCCGTTTGTTCTCTAAGTACATATGTACTTGGAGAACAGCGGGGAAATGTTGTCAAAATTTTCTTGAAAACCCAATACACATTATACACTTACTAGTGAGCTTAGGTGTTTAAGAATGGGATAGGTGGTATACATTTATTATATATAAGAATGACAACATACATGCATTTGTTGGCCAAGAAACCCATCCAAGATTTACTCATTAGGAGTAAATCTTGGATAGTCCCCGATTTGGGACTGTTCTTGAACACTTAATCTCACTTAGGATGTAAGTGTATAATGTGTATTGGGTTTTCAAGAAAATTTCGGTAGCATTTCTCTATTTATTATCTAAGTACATCCAACATCCAGATATTGGTATCAATGAAAGATCTGAAGTTGATAGGTCTTAAATCTCATGATTGTCACACTCTAATGCAACAAATATTGCCTGTGGCAATTCGATCTATATCGTCAAAGCATGTAAGGTTTGTAATCACCAGACTTTATTTCTTTTTCAACAGTCTATGCAGTAAAGTTATTGACCATGATACTCTGGATAAATTGCAAAGAGAAGTGGTTGTTACCCTATGTCATCTTGAGATGTATTTTTCTCCTTCGTTCTTTGATATCATGGTACATATTGTTGTCCACCTGACTAGGGAAGTGAAAATTTTGGGACCAATTTTCTTGCATTGGATGTATCCCTTTGAACGATACATGAGCATTTTTAAAGGTGATGTTCGAAACCATTAACGTCCTGAAGGGAGTATTATTGAGGGTTATGTGGCAAGAGAGGTTATGGATTTTTTTAATGACTTTCTGAGTGGTAATGACACTCCTGTTAATGACAAGAATATTGAGGAGCATTTTGGCAAAGGAATTTTGGGATCACAGATGAAATTAATCAGTCATGAGCAGTTGGAACAAGGTCACTTGTATATTTTACACAACATCGACGAAGTGAGTGTTTATATCGAGGAACATACCAATTTCATCAAGAGACAATATCCTCGAGCTAATTCAATGTGGCTTGATAGAGAGCATAACAAGACATTTATTAAGTGATTTGAAGATAAAGTCTTACATCAACTATCTCAAACACCAGATAATCTTACTGAAACTATCAAATGCCTCGCCTTTAAACCAAAATTGAATGTTATGTCTTATGAAGGGTTTGACATAAATGGATTCTCATATTACACAAAGTGTCAAGATGATAAGAGGGTCGTCCAAAATAGTGGGGTCACCCTTCAAGCATCTTTATTGTTTTTTGCAAGTGCAAAGGATAAGAGTCCATGTGAAGCTAAAATGTCATATTACAGTGTCATTGAAGACATATGAGAGATTGACTACGTAGATTTTATAATTCTTCTCTTTAAATGAAATTGGGTTAATAACACCAAAGGAGTTATAGTGGATGAATTGGGTTTCACATTAATGAACTTTGAAAAGATTGGCAAAAAGGGTGAACCATTCATATTGACATCACATGTGAAACAAGTATTTTATATCGATGATCCTAAAAATGATAAATGGTCAGTTGTTCTTCATGCTAAAAGACAGTTCATTGAAGATCTTATAGATGAAGAACAATACTATGATAAGTATGATGACTTCTTTCCATTCTCAGTTGGGTTGCCAACACCACCAAATATTGAAGCTAATGATGACTCGTATGTGCGCAAAGATCACAATGAAGGATTGTTAATTGATAAAAGATCGCAATATTAGAGGAATGCATGCTTATAATTTTTTATATGTTTTATTTTTCTGAATGTGAACTTTACAATGTGAATTACTTTACAATGTGAATGTGAACTTTACAATGTGAATTACTTTACAATGTGAACTTTACAATGTGAATTACTTTACAATGTGAATGTGAACTTTTAGATGGTTGAGCATTCATATGATGACCATGCTGATGATTACCATGAGGGTGAGGACTTCAATGCGCCGCCTCACAATGTAAGTTTTAAAAATGTATCCCTGAGGTTTCTATCTATATGTTCATTTATTGTTATATCCTATAAGTGTGTTTTTTTTGTCAAATTTTAGGTTGGTGATGTACCCCTTGAAGAAATTGGGACACTTATGAGCAGTAAAAAAAATTGAGAAAGTGAGGGGCATCACAATGGTGAACAAGTTACTACAACAAAGGGGTAATGGACCCCGACTGTCTATAAATTTTGATCATACAGGAAATCTAGTTGGAGTGAACCGCAACTCATTTATTTCATATCTTGGGGTTCTTACTCATAGCCAATGTAGTCCAACGTAGAATCTTGGCATAAAGTTCCTAAGGGGAAGAAATACTTAGTATGGAAGGAACTATGCGTGAGTTATTATGATTTGTAATTCTATTTTTGTAGATTACTAATTTTTAGGATACTAGTTAATAGAAATTCTATTTTACATAGTATATTTGATCTGGATGAAAAGCTACATTGTAAATGTGTGATGCAATGCTGTGGGAGGGTCCTAAGGAACTATAGGACAAATCTCACCTGAGATCACATATGTGATGCTGAGAAGAGGTTCTTGATTGATTTCCAATTCTAGATATTGATCACTTTTTGACTAACTCTATACTAATAATGTTTGTTTGTATTCTCTTTCAAAAATAAATTTAGGAAGAAGGTAGCCACTGAGCAATGGAACTACATGGACCCCAAAGATTAGGATGAGTTTGTTATCCAAAGAAAAATGGATGAATTCAAGGTATTAAGTGCCACTCCCAATTTAATTAATATACATTCTTAAGTATTCACCTATTCAAGATTAACCTTCAGTGTTACTAACCAAATCAATGTGCTTACTAACAAAGGCTATGAATGATGTTCAAAGAGCAAGGTGTGCACTAAATGTACATGATCACACAATGGGTCCAAGAGACTATGTAGGCGTTTGCAAAGACTATAAGATGAATCTACTGCTCAGTCTGCTACAACTCAGGAGACTGTAGAGTCCTCTACTATTGCTCCCACACCTCTGCCTCACCATGCTATGTTGATAGCTGGGAGGCAAAATAAGTAGGGAGATATAATGAAGCCCGCAACTACTGAGGTGGCTGCAAAAATAGTAAAATTCAACTCTTAGAGAAAATTGATCGACATTGATTATTGTTATGTTTACTTATCAATTTATGTTGATGGCGATTAGAGGGAGCTACACGAACAGAGGAAGAAGGCAAGTTGATCTCTGAGGGCACAAGGGATGAATTGACAGTTGCTCTGGGTAACCCAGAGCATCCTGGACGTGTTAGGGGTGCAAGTGCTGGTGTGGGCATCAAAGCGTTGTTTGGGCCATCCTAGCGCAAACTTGTCCCAAAAGTGGGACTTTCACAAGTTGAGGTAGCCTATTCTTTTCTTAGAATGTTATTGTAAAAGAGAATTCAATAATCATAAGCTAGTGTTTCTTTTATCCATGTATAGGTAGATGAGTTAAATGATAGGAGAATCCAAGAAGCAATGGTGATGTGGTAGGTGTCTCAGACTGCCACTCAGACAGTACCTGTGGTGGGCCTCTCTTCTCCTACTGTAGATGTTGGGAGTAATCCTATAGACCCACCACCTAGCACGTCCACTATAAGTATTTTTATGACATAGTAGCTAGTCATTTCAAGAAGATATGTTTATGTAAACATGTATATAATATTGTTTACATAAATTTGTAGGGGTTGAATCTATGCCATCTAAAAAGTCAAGAATATATCATTGCAGGGGCATAGGCTTACCCAGCCCTTCTAGGGGACATGTTTCATGGGACTCCAGTACCAGCTGGTGCAGTTCGTGTTAGCCCGATACATGTACTCCCCAATTGGAGGGATCTTCCATTTCCATATGCCCACCCAAAATCTGAAACGCTTGGTGAGGAAGAAGGCATAGTGATAATGTGGCCCAAAGCAGATGTCGTCTATACGAATATTATATGATAAATTTATATTACGTTAATTTTTTAGTGTGTATATATGAATCAATTGATCTGAAATTATATATACATGTCAAAAGGAAGACACTCGCTACATCTCAACCTCCACCTCCACCTCCTGAAGTACCAAGTTGGCTTCCAAGGGACCTACATGCTTCGTTAGGTCCTAACTGTAGGGGTATGGTAGTATGGATAGGAGAACATGATCCAAATTTCCCTATAAATATTTCTATTCTGGAGGATGCTGCAGGTCAATCAGACGATAACAAGCTATTTATAAAAGATATTTTGGAGTTGTTTCATTATGATTGGCTGAATACATCTATTATAGAGCTATGGACATGGTGAGGTCTTGTTTATACATCCATATACCTTGTTTTATATATGGTAATCTGGTTTCTTATATATTAATGCATACACAATACATGTTTTATAATCACTTATACACAATATGTACATATTTTTCATTTTCCCATGTGGGATTTTTGGTTCCATCTTTGATTAGTCTTGTAGATAAAGACCCTTCTTCAGTTACTTCATAATGTTGTGCTGCTTTTAAATATTTTGGTAAAAAAAGATGGTGATAATAGATTCATTCAATGTGGAGTAACTTTACTTTTCTTATGATTTGGACTTAAGAAAATTACACTTTTATTGTGGATTTTGAGTTATTAATTTTTAACTTTCTTACCTATAGTGGTAGGAATTGGGAGTTACTAGTTATTGTCCCTAAGACGTTCACTGTCTATTATCTAGATTTTGTAGGGAAGGAATTGAATACATTATATGGACACACAATGAAAAGGTGATTATTCCTGTGAGAAATATTTCATATTTTTATATCCTTAACATCTGTTATTACATTACTATTTAATTATGCAACTGAATGTGTTACATTAGCATGTAGGGCTTTACATGAGTTCAAAAGAGCTGGAGGAAAGGTCCTCAAGAAAAAGAATCAACCACGAATTTGGGAGAATGTGAAAGTATTTTCCCGACTCCAATGTATATTTTATTTATGTGAAATGTGTTTATTTGTGTTTTTGAATATTTTGTATGTTTCAATTTATAGTGTGCTACACATGACAATAGTTGGGCATGTGCATACTATGTGATGCGGTTTATGGACCTAATCATCAAACATGCCGCAATGGAAATCGATACTATACATCAGGTATTATATATAGTCTCATTAGATAATATGAAATATATCAATATAATTATATATCATTAATTATATATACCTGTCATTCTCTTTGTAGGTGTTTAAAACTGACTTGACTATAGGTGGAAAGTTATTAGATGTACATACTTCCTATACGAGGGAAGAATTAGATGATGTAAGAGAAGAATGGGCAAAAGCCCTACAAGTAGTGGGAATTTTTAGATATTATTGGGATAGTGATGTCGATAATGACGATGATGAATAAAGAATGATATTTGTAAACTTTGTTTTCATAATTATTTTTTTGTGAATGTGAATGAATTTTTTTGAATTGTCATGTGTGAATGTGAAGATGATCAATACATGAATGTTTCTACATGTGTCTGAATGTGAAAAGAGATGAAATGAATGGAACTACAGGTTGCTAAATGTGTGCGAAAATGGAGTAAATTTGAAATGGAACTACTGGTTTCTACATGTGTGTGATGAAAAATAATATGAATTAAATGTGCTTATACATGTGTGTGAATCACATGATCCATATATAATATTGTCCATCTTGTTAATGTTGTAGGTTTGTGGCCTGTTGTTAGATGACATCAATGGATGTTGTAAACTTGAAGTTTAGAACTGAACTACAGGTTTTACATCCTGCTGACCAGCCATACAGTAGGCCTAAAAATTTTCAGAACATAGACGTTGGCTATTTGTAAAACTGACAACATAGATTTACATCGTCGATTATTAGCAAAAAACCGACGTCTATGTGGTTAGGTACCACGACCGTGCGGAAGTACGGCCGTGGTGGGGTATTCATGGCACCATGGATATGGAATCAGTTATTAGTATAAAATTGATGTCTTTAGTTGGGTAGAACGGTTGTGTTGCAAGCACGGTCGTGGTGGTGTCTTCATGGCACCAGGGATATTGTGTCGGTTATATATATAAACTGATGTCGATGATGCCCTTACTGGCGTGTTTTATTGGTGGCGGGAAGGGTTATGCCGTCGGTTTTTGTGAAACACCGATGGATTTGACCTGGATATAATGTCAGTTTTATTTAATAACTGGTGCCTATAGAGCTCTTGATGGCACATTTTTGGAGGTGGGAATGGTTATGGTGTCGCTAAAACTGACACTGAAGGTGTCAACTTTTAGCAGTTCCCACTTGGGTGTCGCTTTATAATCGATGCCAAAGGCCTTAATTAACTGACACTAAAGGTCAGTTATGTACTAGTGTGATGAGTGTAGTGATTTAGGTATAGGAACCACAACCATCACTATGAGATCTGATTCTGACTACCATCAGTAATTTCCATGCGTCGCTCTCAAAGTGGGTTTGTCTGATATACTGTTCTCTAATGAGTACTTATGTGTTTGGTTTTATATCACATATCATGAATAATGAGATTTGTCATTAACCAACACACACTCTAGTCTTATGTGTAATTGTTGTCTATTAGCTTCCACAATAACATATGACTAGGGATATAGTCAGTCTGTCTGTACAATCCTTTTGGCAATGTATTTACCTATTTCCAAAAAAGAATGTATGTACTCTTATCATACATATGATCTCATTGTTTAAGTATTCAATTTGAAGTTATATGTCACCGAGTAACATCATTCTTTGGACGTCTATCCTATTATACCATTATCTCATAATTGTACAAACATATAAAAGAATATATCAAGTCATATGTCATCAAGTAACATCATTGTTTGGACATCTATCATATTATACCATTATCTCATAATTGTACAGACATATAAAAGAATATATCCTTTATTATAATCAAATTGTTTACAAGATGCGATGTTACAATCATCATATGATTGGCCCTCTGAGCACACATACCAACACAAGAAACTATATATTTGCATCTATAATTAAAGGAAATGTATTATTAATTCATGAATGTCAAATACAAAACAATATTAAGCTACTGCTGGGTATGAATATTAGTTATGCATGATTTCTACCATTGTACAAAGTGAGGAAGAGGAAGAAAACAAGATAAACATTAAAAATGAATGTAAACCCTCAGAGAGGCAGCCATGATGATCCCCTTTGGTAGATACCTCAATTCATAGCATTTCGGATGCAAATCCATCTTCCAAAAGTTCCTAGAGCATCTAATTTATTTGTATCTCCTTCTTCTACTCTCTCTTCCATCTATATGCTCTATTGCAACAAGATTGAACATGATGTTTCCCTTTAGCCAAACTCCCCTTAGGTCATAAGTGGGACTTGGGCCATCATTAAGTCACATTCATCATTGGATTGATTGTATTTTCAATCTACACTAATAGTGCAAAGTCGGTATCACCAATTGGATGTCAGTGGCATTGAGTTTTTGAATAACTTGAAGCCCTTGATGAGTGGCAGTCTAAGGACAAATATGTTGATAGCATTGATTTTATTTTTACAAGTTTTGACTTGCTTTGGGTACAAAAGTCAATACCACTGACTAGAGTTTCAGTGGCATCGAAACATTATATACTGACTACTTATGCTTTTGGGGTGGTTAGTCAAGAACACCAACTCTACTCTTTAGTAGCATCGATTGTTTTCTCAGTAGCACTAAATGATTTCTCGATAGCGCCAAAATGTCTAGAATTCATTGTTGGATTTTTGCATCATGTTGGTACCACAGACACATATTTCGATAGAATTGAGCTGTCATGTAAATACTCAAATTACCTAAAATAAGGAAAAACCAACATAAATCTAAATAAAACTTGATAATATAACACAATTTGGTAGAATTACTCAATAATTGATGCAATAGAGATTTACGAGTTAATAATTATAAACAATGCATGACTAATGTCAAAATGAAGAATTATGCACTAAACATATGGAAAAATAGCACGTGAAAATTAACTAAAAATCAATGCATCAAAGTCCCCTAAGCTTGAATGTTTCTCACCCTTTAGCAACACTACCTTCAAACCCGTTTGAAATAAGTCATCCAAAGGACATATATTATGAATTACATATCTCAAATACCCCCACCCTAACAATCCTGAACCAGCCCTTACCAGCCACTGAATAAATAGCTACTCATAAATAACCAAAAATATTCATTATAGATGTTCATACTTAGATCAATGAAACACTACTAATAGAGAAGTTAACATCATAGTTAATAGGGTACACACTTGATGCACCATGTGATTCCCAATCAACATTGCTCTAATCTACCTACAAAACTATGTCAAAAGCAGTTCCCTATATAGAAATGAATGAGGTGATCAATCATATATGTGTCCTACAATAAAGAGAAACATGTGGAAATGAAGTAGGTGGCTATGAATAAGAATCACAAGTAACATCCAAATCATTTATGTAAAAATAGAATATGATGAGCCTACATATTGAAGGAAATGAAAAATGAATGAATTCTAATGCCTAATATTAGGTTTGAATGATGAATGCACGAAATGTCACATCCACTTGATGAGTTTTGGTTGAAAGAAGGAATACATGTAACGATTTTCATTTTCTCCATGAAGAAACTTCAGATTGAGTTCAAGGCATCCCTTTCTCCCTCTTTATTTGATATTTCCTTTTTCACTCTCTACACTATTATTTTATAATGATTTGTGATATCTTCTCATGATCTTCAACATGTATATCATTGCCTTTTCTTTTTTTCAATGAGAGAGATGTGGATGCTTATCCTTTCACTTCAATTTTTGGATAAGGCTACAAACACACACATCGCCAAATATGCAAAGAAAGATGCAAAAATGGAACACAATCTACATGATTTTTTATGAAACTAGTTGTTATGCACATCTCTTTATATTTTTTTCCATTTTTAAACTAATGCACTATAAAGAAACTAGCTATCATTCTACCTGTTATGTTATGCAACACAGTCAAGAGGAAACAATATGGGTTACTTGATCATCGTGCGGTGGTGGATGAAACATCATGAAAGGTGAGTGAAATAACATTATTAAGACATAGTATTTGTCTTAATTATGATGTGTCCCTCTCCTATCAACATGTGTACAGGGTAACCTTAGTATTTCTTTCTAAAAATCCCACTTAAAGTCTTGTTACTATTTGGTCTGGTTGGTCTCAAACCACTTCATCATTCATGTCTTGGATAACTTAATATTTTCATTCATTTTAAGTGTCCTCAAGATGACTAACCCAAAAACTACCTTCAGTCAATGTTTCCTTGGACTTTGCACATAAGCTTAAAAAGATGTAATTTCTTTAAATTTTTAAAATTCATTACGAGGGCACAAGACACATTTTTTGTGATAGAAGAAATCATGATAACTAAGGCACACGATTACACTAGATAGATTGTGGATCCTAAAATTGTAAATAAGAAAAATACTAAAACAAGCTAGAAAATAAACATGATAAAGTCGTTCCAGCACCTCCTATGCTTAAACTTGACTATGTACTCATTGTCATAATTCAAACAAAGAGGTCAAAAGGGTGTACCATGTGCTTAGTAGTGTGGTGGTGGTGGCTGAAACTTTTTTGGTGCCATCCATGGATCTGGAGGATAGAATGTTTCGATGATCATGGGTGAGTTGATTGCATATGTGGCTCTTACAAGTATCTAGTAAAGTTGCCTTGACTCCAATTGTGGTCATAGAGTGGATGTTGATGATACTTGATGTTTCGCAGGTGAGTGTGCATGTTCTCCTAATTGGATAAGAGAAGGTGTTGATTGGCATAGATCATCTATCGATACTTAAGGAGTTGTTCGTGGACACCCTGAATCTCAATCAATGTGCCTGACTGTTGCTTCTGCCCTTACTGAATGGACTGCAACATTCTATACATACCCACCATGGAGATAGAGTCTCCATGCAGTGGAGGTGGTAGAACTATAGAGTTGGATGCTGCATATCATCATGGAATGTGGTACAGTCATCTCTCTGATGTGTAAGGCATAAAAACCTCCTCTTTTTGTGCTTTTTCTAATTCTTATTCTTCCTTCTCCTCTTTGATGTCCTATACCCCAAACACCTCTACATCGTATGTAGGCCAGAAAACGTGGAAAACTCTCCTTAGGTAGAAGATGGGTTCAAGAAGAGACCTTTCCTTCATATGTCTGTCGACGATGCAGCAGGTGTACACCTTACCCAAGTACTTGGTGTTGGTATGTATGCCCATAGAGCAAGTCATATGATGATTGTAATGGGATACTATGTAAATGATTTGAATAATAATAAAGGCAATTTTCGATCTATATGTTTGAACTATTTATGAGATGATGGTGTAACATGATAGATGTCTAAAGAATTGTTTTACTCAATGACATATGCTTTTGGGTTGAGGACCTAAACGATGAGATCATACGAATGATAAGAGTATACATTCTTGTTTAGTCCCTAGTCGGTTGTTATTGTGGAAATAACCATAGACATCAATAACACTAAAGACTAGATTGTGTGTTGGTTGATGACAGAATCTCATTAGTCATGATATAGTGATATCAAACCAAGCACATAGGTACTTGTTAGAGAACAAGGTACCGGACAGACCCGCCGTGAGAGTGACACATGGAACCTTGACTTGGTAGTCACAGTCAGCTCTCACAGTTATGGTGGTGAGTGTGATTCTTAGACAGGAAATCACTACACTCAACACATGTCATTGGGTACACTTAGACATCATCAAACGCAATCCTGAAATATGGGTTGTTATAAAGGTGATGATTGGGTGGCTTTGACACATGGGGCTTTTGAGGGGTGAGTGATAGATATGGGATTTGTCCCTCCTGAGGGAGTTTGATGTCCTTGGCCACTTGATGAGTAGGATTGAGAAAGGCATGCGCATGCACATGTGAATCAATATGTGATATTGATGTCACACACATCTCACCCAGTCTGCTTTGAGATCAAGGAAATGAATGAACATTGACAGGATGACGATTCCATGCCTCGAGTTCATTCAGGATATCAGTGACAAAGGAATTATACATTCACTGTAACACCATTCACAGATTGTAGGATTGAAAGTTGTTCTCCAACTTTCTATTTCACTTGAGTAGCACTGATGTGCGACTAGGCACCACTCTTTGCTTGTGAAGTCATAAGTGTTATGGACTTTCACTGCCAACGTGAAATGGACCTACAGGGTCACACACATAGGATTTAACCTGGAATAGGAGTTTGTCCACAAATAAAGTTTAGATTGATTAATAAAGGAGTTTAGTAGTTCAATTAAACACTTAATCAATTGATAGCTCAGTATCATGGAGTTCAAGGTGTTGGACCGATTGATTAGAGTATCAGATTGATTGGAACTACAATTGACTGATTCTGCACAGTCTACACTCCCAACCGATCGGCTCATGTGATGAACCGATTGGCTGAGCTTGTTGAACCGATCGGCTCAACTGGTGAGTCGATCGGCTCATGACCAGTGTGAAACGATCGGTTCAAGGGTTGAACTGATCGACTCAACTGGTGCAATCGAGTGAGTTGGGAAATTGAGATTGGTGAGAAACTAATTTTCATTGTGCTTATCCAATTCGATTGGAACAAGGATTGGTATTTGATATCAATTAGAAACAAAATAGGAAAAGTCAATCGGGAACTGACCAGGACCGCGAACCGATCGGTTCAGAAGTGAACCGATAATTTCATGGGTCCCAACTGATTGGTTGAGGTGTCAAACGATCGACTCAGATCCCCAACTGACCGTTTCAGTTGTCAAACAATCAGTTCAGGTTACGCAGTTGGTTGTTTTTGTGGAAAATATCAAACCCTTCTACTCCTGCTTTAGTCTCGCATTGCCCGGGATTATAACCCTGTCCCATGACCCTCCTATATATATAGGGGTATTGGGGGCTTCTCAAAGTACAACTCAGTGCAACCAGTTGCTCTGTAAAGTTGTCGTTCTCTCTGGTTTTGGTAACTGAGAGAGCCCGAGCAAGTGCTACCCGATAAGGGAGGTACAACAAGGGAAAGACAACTGCAGAAAGCGACTGGTGGCAGGAGAGTGTGTCGGTGACTAGTACGCCGACAGGAGGGTGCGAATCCTTCCGATTCCTTGTGGGACAAGGAGATCCGAATTCTAAGCATTCAGTGTGGATGACTCTAGAGGCGGGAGACCTCTGTCGCTTGGAGGACAACTGTCAATCCCGACAGTCCCAGTGAGACCAGAAGTCTTCAGTCCCGGTGTGACCAGGAGCTGCACAGACACCGTCGAAGACCAGAGGTGAAGACCGTGCAAGGCACAAGGTATTGTCGCCGAGCAATCCTCAGGACAAGGTATGCATCCACAAAGCTTCTTTCCTATTATATAGATGTTGACGTGATTCCTTTTGTTTTGTATTTTGGGGAGAATTTTTTTGTTTCCGCTGCTTCTCTGCCTCCCTTAAAACCCAACATTGGTATCAGAACCATGTCAACTATTCTATATTTTAGGATTATCAATGTGACCAATTTTGGTTTGTCTCCTTTATTTATTGCATACGATGTGAATAAAATTGGCTTTATGCATGTCCAGTCCAAAAATCCCAAATATACATATATGATATGTAATATTAATGCACTCGATACGTGTCACCATTAAACGAATTTTGTGGTGGATGTGTAGCATGGTTATGGCCTATAAACCCTATATATGTGTATGGTTGTATGTGGTTGCTTGCATCTCGGTCTGCGCACCGATTCCCTTCTCCTATTCCTGATGTAACTCAAAATAATTTGAGATTTCTTTTCCTACCTATGCTCCCCCCGAATGTAACTCGGGGTTTCACAATTCTATTGTAAATAGGATAGATTTTATTTCTTGTTATATCAAAGAACGGAGGACGACCTGAGATGATCGGTTCGAGGAACGAGACGAGCGGGTGGTGACCTAAGGAGATGCACGATGACCGGTGAACCGATCGGCTAGAGGTGCCAGTCGATCGGCTAGTGGCACCCGAATGACCAACTTGATGGCGAGACGATTAGTCATGGAGATGAGCTGATCAAACCCAGAAAGGAAGGCACATATTTCATCTTGTACAAGTTGAATGTGATGCAGACCTAGATGACTGTGATTCCTCTTGGCTTGAGGAATCACAAATAGGATGGCCATACTCATTGCTTTTATCATTTTGCATGTCATCTGTGGGATATAGCATGTATATGATACATACTATATATTGTGGTGATTGGATATGTATATGTATATAAAAACCAATTCCCTCATTAAATATTAAGTTTTAGATGCCTTCCAAATGCGACACATGTGAAAAACTTGATCGACCAAGTGTGGGCACGCCCTAGCGTGGGGCACCGTCTATTTTGTGGATGCGTGAAGGATGAATGTGTGGGTCTGCCTTAGCAGGGTGCATATTCATCGTGTTGGCTTTGGGTCGGACTTAATAAGGTGATCTAGATGGGATCTAGTACCTTGAAGCATGGAGATGATCATGGAAAAGAGTTGCACATGACATCTTCCAAGAGTTGCATATGATGCAATTGGCAAGAGTTGCCTACCTGGGAGATTTGAGTTGTGGGTGACAACCCTAGCTAGTCCATGGCTCAGAGGATTTCAGGATCTTGTCCCACTAGAAGATTGTACGCTGCAATCTTCTGAATTGATGGTGAGGGCTGTCAATTTGAGTCAAAATAATGGGAGCGGTAATTAATCAAAGGCCTAATTAACTATCATCAAATTTGATTCAAATAAATCAAAAGGAGTTTTGACAAATGCAATTTTCTCTTGTAGAATGTCAAATGAATCATCTTTTAAAATGGGCAAATTAATTGAGAATAAATTCCATAACTGGTTGAGGACTGTGAGAAGTGTTCTGCACAATCCAGATATACCAGGAGCCTTTGAATCCACTCTATGTACGCTTAATGCATTGGTGAAGAAGAAAGAAAGTTCATTGATAGAGATCAATGGAACGAAAGGTGAGGGAGAGAAGGGTTCTCTCGCCAAACCGATTTCTTGTACATGGTGAGGATGGAAGGAATGATGGAAGAAGAAGTCAGATATAGAGATCTCCACTTTTGGTGTGTACGTGATAGAAATTAACTTTACTACTTCTTCATCATGGGTACTTGATACTGGATGCGGATCTCACATTTGTTCAAATGTGAAGGATCTTAAGAGAAGTAGGCCTTTGGGGAAAGGCGAGGTTGAACTACGTGTTGCCAATGGGGCAAGGGTTGCCACCAATGCCGTAGGAACCTATGAGTTAACTCTACCATGTGAGCTAATAATAGAGTTAAAGAACTGCTATTATGTACCTTCCATAAATAGGAATATTATTTCCGTCTCTTATTTGGACAAGGATGGATTTGAATTTCTTATTAAGAATGGAAAGTGTTCCATTTCTAAAGATGGGATATTTTATGGTAGTGCCCCAATGTCTTATGGTCTATACTTGATACATTTGGAGTCAAGTGTATACAACGTAAACACCAAAAGGCAAAAACTCAATGACTCAAATAAAACATATCTTTTCCATTGTCGTCTAGGGCACATAAATGAGAAGCGCATTTCTAGACTCCATAAAGATGGTTATCTAGACTCTTTTGATTATGAATCAATAGAGACATGTGAATCTTGTTTATTGGGAAAGATGACCAAGACTGCCTTTTCAGGTAAAGGTGAGAGAGCTAGTGATCTATTAGGACTCATACATACTGATGTATGTGGGCCTTTTAGAACTAATGCCAGAGGTGGGTATCAGTACTTCATTACCTTCACTGATGATTTCAGTAGGTATGGCTATGTGTACCTGATGAAACATAAGTCAGAACCCCTTGAAAGGTTCAAGGATTTCATGAATGAAGTACAGATTTAGATTGGTAAAAGTATTAAGGCACTTCGATATGATCGAGGTGGAGAATACTTAAGCCAAGAGTTTGAGGACCTTCTGCGAGCCCGTGGTATTATATCATAATGGACTCCGCCTGGAACACCACAACATAACGGTGTGTCTGAAAGAAGGAATCACACATTGTTGGATATGGTGCGATCAATGATGAGTTTTGCTGATCTTCTGTTTTCTTTCTGGGGTTATGCTCTTAAAACCGCCGCATTTACACTTAACCGTGTACCATTTAAATCGGTTCAAAAGACACCACATGAGATATGGTATGGGAAGCGTCCCAGTTTGTCTTTTATGAAGATTTGGGGTTGTGAGGCTTATGTCAGGAAAATATTTCCTGATAAGCTTGGACCCAAATCTGATAAATGTTATTTTGTTGGATACCCCAAGGAAATGAGGGGATATTATCTATACCACCCAACTGACAACAAAGTGTTTGTTGCCAGGGATGATGTGTTCCTAGAGAAGGAATTTATTTCCAAAGGAAATAGTTGGAGGAAAATAGAACTTGAAGAGGTTCAAGCCCAACAAGAAAACATTGAACCGATAGATGTACAAGAGGAACATGGAGATTCACAAGGTGTTGTGGAATCTCAATCTCCTCAGGTAACAAAATGACCTCATAGATCTAGTAGGACCCGCCTTGAACCTGAGAGGTTTGGATACCTTGTAACTCAGGAAGGTGGTGAGTTGATCATAGATGATGATCTAACTACCTACGTAGATGCTATGGAGGGACCAAATTTTGAGAAATGGCTTGAAGCCATGAGATCCGAGATGGAATCAATGTACTCCAACAAAGTATGGACTTTGGTGGAACCACCCGAAGGGGTAAAGCCCATAGGGTGCAAGTGGGTCTCTAAGAAGAAGACCGACATGGATGGAAATGTGCAAACTTATAAAGGCAGATTGGTTGCTAAGGGATTTCAACAAGTTCAAGGTGTTGACTATGACGAAACCTTTTCACCAGTTGCCATGATTAAGTCCATCAGGATCATGCTTGCAATTGTAGCTTATTATGACTATGAGATTTGGTAGATGGATGTTAAAACTGCATTCCTTAATGGGAATATAAATGAGGATGTGTATATGACACAGCCTGAAGGTTTTATAGATCTAAAGAATGCCAATAAAGTCTGTAAGCTACAAAGGTCAATCTATGGATTGAAACAAACATCTTGGAGTTAGAATCTTTGATTTGATGAGGAAGTCAAAGTGTTTGGCTTTATTCAAAATGAAGATGAACCTTGTGTGTACAAGAAGGTTAGTGGGAGCTCAACTACATTCCTCATATTATATGTGGATGACATACTATTGATGGGGAATGATGTCTTAGCCTTAGAAGGTAAAGACTTGGCTCGGGAATACTTTCTCAATGAAGGACTTAGGAGAAGCATCCTACATTCTAGGAATTAATATCTATAGAGATAGATCTAGAAGGCTTCTCAGACTAAGTCAGAGCACATACATTGACAAAGTGCTGAAGCGGTTCAGCATGGAGAACTCAAAGAGAGGCAACATCCCCATGCTACATGGAGTCACCGTCTCTAGAGCTCAATGTCCCCAATCTTGTGAAGAGAGGGAGCATATGAATGGGATCCCATATGCATCAGCCATTGGATCCATCATGTACGCTATGTTGTGCACACACCCAGATGTCTCGTATGCTCTCAGTATGATGAGCATGTACTATTCAGATCCCAGGGATGCTCACTAGACAGTCGTAAAGAACATCTTCAAGTACTTGCAAAGGACTAAGGATCAATTTCTTGTTTATGGCGGCGAGGAAGAGCTGGTTGTAAAGGGTTACACCGATGCAAGCTTCCAAACAGATAAAGATGATTACAGACCGCAGTCAGGATTTGTATTTTACCTTAATAATGGAGCTGTGAGATGGAAGAGTTCCAAGCAAGAAACAGTTGCCGATTCTACTACAGAGGCTGAGTATATTGTTTATTCGCATGCAACAAAGGAGGCTGTGTGGATCAGGAAGTTCATCTCTGAACTTGGTGTAGTTCCCAGTAGCTGTGATGCAATTGAGCTTTATTGTGACAATAATGGAGATATTGCACAAGCTACGGAACCCAGATCACATCAGCGGTCAAGCACATACTGTGGCACTTCCATCTCATACGAGAGATCGTACAACGAGGAGATGTGAAGATTTGCAAAGTACCAACTGAAGACAACATAGCTAATCCACTAACGAAGGCCCTTTCTCAGCAAAAGCATGATAGTCATGCTAGGTCACAAGGACTCAGGTTCCTAGGTGACTGGCTCTAAGTGTAAGTGGGAGTCTGATGGTATGCATGCCCATAGAGAAAGTCATATGATGATTGTAATGGGATACTATGTAAATGATTTGAATAATAATTAAGAAAATTTCCGATCTATATGTTTAAACTATTTCTGAGATGATGGTGTAACATGATATATGTCTAAAGAATTGTTTTACTCAATGACGTATGCTTTTGGGTTGAGGACCTAAATGATGAGATCATATGAATGATAAGAGTATACATTCTTGTTTAGTCCCTAGTCAGTTGTTATTGTGGAAATAACCATAGACATCAATAACACTAAAGACTAGATTGTGTGTTGGTTGATGACAGAATCTCAACACATGTCGTTGGGTACACTTTGACATCATCAAACGCAGTCCTAAAATATGGGTTGTTATAAAGGTGATGATTGGGTGGCTTTGACACATGGGGCTTTTGAGGGGTGAATGATAGATATGGGATTTGTCCCTCCTGAGGGAGTTTGATGTCCTTGGCCACTTGATGAGTAGGATTGAGAAAGGCATGCACATGCACGTGTGAATCAATATGTGATATTGATGTCACACACATCTCACCCAGTCTGCTCTGAGATCAAGGAAATGAATGAACATTAACAGGTTGACGATTCCATGCCTCGAGTTCATTCAGGATATCAGTGACAAAGGAATTATACATTCACTGTAACACCATTCACGGATTGTAGGATTGAAAGTTGTTCTCCAACTTTCTATTTCACTTGGGTAGCACTGATGTGCGACTAGGCACCGCTCTTTGCTTGTGAAGTCATAAGTGTTATGGACTTTCACTGCCAACATGAAATGGACCTGCAGGGTCTCACATATAGGATTTAACCTGGAATAGGAGTTTGTCCACAAACAAAGTTTTAATTACTAAAGGAGTTTAGTAGTTCAATCAAACACTTAATCAATTGATAGCTCAGTATCATGGAGTTCAAGGTGTTGGACCTATTGATTAGAGTATCAGATTTATTGGAACTGCAATTGACTGATTTGCACAGTCTACACTCCCAACCGATCGGCTCATGTGATGAACCGATCGAATGAGCTTGGTGAACCAATCGACTCAACTGGTGAGTCGATCGGCTCATGGACAAGGTGAAATGACCGGTTCAAGTGTTGAACCGATCGGCTCAACTGGTCCAACCGAGCAAGTTGGGAAAGTAAGATTGGTGAGAAATTAATTTTTGTTTCACTTGTCCAATTCAATTGGAACAAGGATTGGTATTTGATATCAATTGGAAACAAAATAGGAAAAGTCAATCGGGAACTGACCAGGACCGCGAACCGATCGGTTCAGAAGTGAACCGATCGTTTCATGGGTCCCAAACGATCAGTTGAGGTGTCAAACGATCGGCTCAGATCCCCAACCGACCGTTTCAGTTGTCAAACAATCGGTTCAGGTTACACAGTTGGTTGTTTTTGTGGAAAATATCGAACCCTTCTACTCCTGCTTTAGTCTCACATTGCCCGGGATAGAGAACCCTGTCCCATGACCCTCCTATATATATAGGGGTATTGGGGGCTTCTCAAAGTACAACTCAGTGCAACCAGTTGCTATGTAAAGTTGTCGTTCTCTCTGGTTTTGGTAACCGAGAGAGCCCGAGCAAGTGCTACCCGATAAGGGAGGTACAACAAGGGAAAGACAACTTCAGAAAGCGACTGGTGGCAGGAGAGTGTGTCGGTGACTAGTACGCTGACAGGAGGGTGCGACTCCTTCCGATTCCTTGTGGGACAAGGAGATCAGAGTTCCAAGCAGTCCGTGTGGACGACTGTAGAGGCGAGAGACCTCTGTCGCTCAGAGGACAACTGTCAATCCTGATAGTCCCGGTGAGACCAGAAGTCTTCAGTCCCGGTGTGACCAGGAGCTGCATAGACACCGTCCAAGACCAGAGGTGAAGACCGCACAAGGCACAAAGTACTGTCGCCGAGCGATCCTCAGGACAAGGTATGCATCCACAAACCTTCTTTCCTATTATATAGACGTTGACGCGATTCCTTTTATTCTGGGTTTTGGGGAGAAATTTTTTTGTTTCCACTGTTTCTCTGCCTCCCGTAAAACCCAACACTTGGTGACAAGGTGTGCCCACTTGAAGTTTTAAAATCAAGCATCGATGAAGTCTTCAAGGCATTGGCCTTTGAGAGGTTGAGGCAGAGGTGCAGGGCGAGTAGTGTAAGTAGTTTCCCAAAGTGAATTGTGGGGTTTCCTCTATGCCCACCTCTTCACTACCAACAAGTGTTGAAGGAAGAACTACTTGAGGTTGATCTTCTCCTTTCCAATAGATATAAATGCCCATAAAATGAACATGTCCACCTTTTGGACCTTCCCTTGCCCCTGAGTGGACCTGGCAAAGATGGTGTTCATTGGGTATCATTGTAGAATTTGAGAAAAGGGTTTCTTGATGTTCATCATCAAGGATTGGTGACAGTAAAATACAAAACCTTGAGGAAGGGTCGTCATTTGTTTCCATGCCATCATGTATTTGTAGACCTCCTCCATGAAGTGTGATCCACCCATTCGCTAACTGTATATCAAGTTGAAATCTACCAAATTATGGCAGTGATTGATGTTGTAGAGATAGAACTTGACCCATCCTTCCTGTCAACCTTCCCTGTGATCGGGGATGCAACAAATATCTAGATCTGTGAGGAACTCATAGCTATCTCCTGGTAGGTGGGCCAATCACTACATAATAGGTGATCTCCCCCCATACCCATTCTGGTGTAGACTTCATGAATGTTGTCAGTGAAGCCATTGCCATTGAGAAACATACGACCACCTTACGACATGGGTATGATCTCCCTCTTCATCACAGTGGCATAAAAATTCTTCTAATCCTCATTTGGGATGCCATCCTATGTGGATTTGGGACCATTTGATCATACTCGCCTAAGGAGGAAGATTGACTCCTTGACACCATTGTTGTAGAAAATGGAAAGGAAATCAAGAAAGAGAGCTTGGTGTAGACGTGTTGCTTCCAGAATGATCTGTGAAGTCTCTTTGCTCTTCAGGCGCCTAATGGATGATAGGGGATACTTTGGGTGTAATTTGAGATCACCCCTTACATCACCTTATATATAAGTGGTCTGGCACTATCGTGCCATGTCAATGACACCAACCTCAAGTGTTAGTGGTACCGACTTCTATAGCTAACCATGGGTGTTAGTGTCATCAATTGATATCGAATATTACAGGCCGTCAACATACCAACCTTCTGATCCCTCCTGTGTATGTGGCACCGAAATATGTAGGTGGTATTGACTTCTAAAGTGTGAGCTTGAATCAGTGACATTGAACATTGGATGCTTCAAATCATGTTCATTATGGTCTGTGCCATGGATTCTAGCCTTTCTAAGTCGGTGCCATCAACATTATGTTGGTAGTATCGATCTATAATTTGTGTGCCTTTGTCATATATGTCGATGCCACTGACTTTATCTGTTGGTGGTACTAAGTTGTGATGATTCTAGTTATTTAGGGGTTAAGAAGGTCAAAACATGTTCATTATGTATTCTTCAAAATGTGTTCATTGTGGTCAGTGCCATGGATTCTATCCTTTCTAAGCCAATGCCATCAATATTGTCTCGGTGGTATAAAGATATTATTTGTGTGCCTCTATCATCTGTGTCAGTGCCACTAACTTTATCTGTTGCTGGTACTAAGTTGTGATGATTCTAGTTATTTTGGGGTTGAGAAGGTCGATAACATCGAGCATCGTCTCGGTGTATCGACTTAAATTTTCTAGGTCAGTTTTCCTTCTTTGACAGATATTGGTTCTACTAACTTCAATGTTGGTAGTATTGACTTCTTGTAGAAATCAACCTGCTATGGTTACGGCCCCACCATATCTCCTGTGGGTGGTACCAACAAAATTTGATTTCTTTATTGAAATCTGGGCTCTTACCGATGCCACTAACTATGTTGTTGTTGGTATTGAGATTTATCCTCCCCGCACACCACACAAAAGCATCAAGGTACCTTTTTTACACTTATAATAGTTCCAACAAGACAAAATAAGAAAGGCTACTGGAAGATCCTAAAGAGATATAAATGGAAACAACAAAAAGATTGGGTTGCCTCCTATAAGCACCCTTGTTTAATATCTTAGGCTTGATAATAAGTTTCTCTCAAAATCTCAATAAAGGTCAATGAGCTTCAACTCCTTCCCTACATGACCACCCTTCCTCCCTAATAGTGTTTGAGGCATTGTCCATTTGTTAAGAAGGTCCATGCACCATCACTAATATCTACGGATCCATGAGGTAATGCATTGACTACCACATAGGGTCCAACCCATCGAGACCTCAACTTCCCAAGATGCAATTTCATCCTACAACTGAACAATACAACCCATTGACTCGACATAATAACCCTATAGAGAATGAGGTTGTCATGCAATTTCTTTGTTATATCCTTTTAGTTTCTAGAACTCTCATAGGCATTTAGGCAAATCTCATCCACATTCAGTTCTAATCTACACTTGCTTCCTATAATAGAAAGATTAAAATTCAATTTTCTCAAAATCCATTTGCCTTTATGCTCTAGTTCCACGGGAAAATGACATGCCCACCCATAAAAAAGCTTGTAGGGAGTCATGCCTATGGGTGTCTTAATATCTATTCTATAAGACTGTAGAGCATTTGCATGCTCCAGTTACTCCTGTTGGTTGAAATGGTCTATTCAAGAATCATCTTAATTTTCTGAAGTGACACCTTGACCTACCCTTGGGTTTGGGGATACTATGGTGTTCCTACTCTACACTTCACTCTATTTTTTCTCAATAAAGCTCCAAATTTCCTATTAGTGAAGTGAGACCCCCCATCACTTATAATCATTCTGGGTACCCCAAACCTACAAAGAATGTGATCCTTCACAAATTTACAAACAAGATGTGCATCATTAGTATGGGTTGAAATTTCTTCCACACATTTTAGACACATAATCAACTGTAGTAAAAAAAATAAAAGATTAGAATTAGACACCAAGGGTCCCATAGAATCAATGCCACTTCTAGAATCAATGCCCCATAAATGAAAGACATCTACTTCCTGAAATATATTAAGAGGCATTTCATGTCTTCTAGATATGTTTCCTAACTGTTGACATGCATGACATCTCCACACATAGTCATAAGCATCATTAAAGAATGACAGCCAATAAAATCCACTGTCTCAAACCTTAGTTATAGTCTTGGAGCTAGCATGGATTCCCTCAGTGGGTAATGAATGATAATGAACAAGTATGATTTCAAAATCACACTCTAGAACTCACCTCCTCAAAATGCCTTCCTGACACGGTTTAAGAAAAATAGGGTCATCCTTTACATAAAATCTCAAGGAATGGAAAATTTTCTTCTTCTCTTGATATCCCTGGATTTACGGTGTTTCTTGACACAACAAATAATTCACTATGTGTGGTAACCACGTATTTTTGTCATTCATGGAAAAAAGTTGCTCATTGAGGAACTCCTCAATAGTAGGTACTTACAACCCCAAATCATTCAGTCTCTTCAACCTAGACTAATCACCTACTACTACATTCTTTGATCCCACCTAATCTTTAATTTCAATATCAAACTACTATAGTGGCAAGATTCATCTAGTCAACCTTTATTTGGCATCTTTTTTCTATGAAAGGTACTTAATAGCTGCATGATCAGTCTGCACTATTACTTTTTCCCCTATCAAATAGTATCCAAATTTATCAAAGGCAAAGAAAACAACTAGAAGTTCCTTATCTATGGTGGTATAACTAATTTGTGAATCAGTAAGGGTTCTAGGCACTTAATAAATGATCGAAAGAGGATGGTCCTTACATTGTCCAAGAACAACTCCTACTACAAAATCTGATGTGTTACACATTAATTCAATAGTTGTCCCCAATATGGAGCCACCACCACATTTGTAGGAATCAACTTCTGCTTTAAAATCTCAGTCAAATGCTTTCAAACAACAATCATCAAAATTATATTCAATGTCCTTCTTTAATATTTTGGAAAACCTCTTTGCAATCTTTGAGTAATGTTTTATGAAACATTAATAAAGTTTGGTATGTCCTAAAAAATCTCCTAAGTCCCTTCACCAAGGATGGTGGATGAATATTAGAGAGCACTTCTATTTTTTCCAAGTGAATTCCAACCCTTTGTAGGACACCTTGTATCCTAGGACAATCCCCTTTCTCATCATCACATGCCATTTCTCCCATTTGAAAACTAGATGAGTATCCTCACATCTTTGCAATACTTTGTCAACACTGGAAAGGAAGTCTTCAAATGACTCTCCATAAACTGAAAAATCATCCATAAAAATCTCAAACCAGTGCTCCACTATATTTGAGAAAATAGTGAGCATACAACTTTGATCTGTCACTGGAGCATTGCAAAGACCAAAAGGCATTTGACAGTAACCAAAAGTACCATGGTACAAGTAAAGGTAGACTTCTCTTGATCCTATGGTTCAATAGAAATTTGGTTGTAATAAAAAACCATCTAAAAATAAAAAATGTGAGAGGTTGGCGGGCCTCTCAAGAATTTAATCAATGAATGGGAGCGGAAAATGATGTTTCAAGGTGGAGATATTGAAACGACAATAGTCAATATACACCCATCACATGGTCACTAGCCTAGTCGAAACTAACTCATTTTTAGAATTTATAGGGACTATGATTCCTCCCTTCTTAGGAATAACCTTAGTTGGAATAACCCACTTAGAATCATAAACAGTGTAAATTATACTTGTCCATAGAATATTTACTACTTCTTTCTTTACCACTCCAGTCATAATCGAATTTAGATGTAATGACGTTGTGATATAGGTTTTTTCCTTCAATTATAATCTTGTGTTGACAAAGACTAGGGGATATCCCTTAATGTCAGCAATGGACCATACAAATGTGGCCCAGTGATTCTTCAGGACTATGAGTAGTTGTTCCTCCTCCTTCATACTAAGTGTTACAAAAATTATCATTGGGAGTTTCTTGTCCACTTCCAAGAATGTATACTTCAAGTGAGTTGGTAGTGTCTTCAATTATAGGCCAAGACGACATTGCAAGGATGGGACTAATGGTGGGGGTGGTAGTTCTAAATCTTCATAGTGTCATGAATTGAAGCACAATAATGTCTTTAAAAACATGGAACACCTACTCCAATGAATTATAGTGAGTGCAGTCATCCACTAAATTCATGAGACAAGATTTGAAAGGTAACTGAGGATATGCTTGTGTCATTGCAAAAGAGACCGCATCTACAACTATCATCGAATACTCCTCCTCCTCTAGATCATCATGGTACTTCACAACCATTTTAAAGATATCTACTATGTATGCTCCATTATATCAACAACATGAGTGCCCTTGTCCACCTTTTTCATCACATGGGCCATGTCTAGAAATGATTTCCCCAAGAACAAGGACACCTTATTGCCAAATTGATGCATCATGTGACATTTATTCCTCCCCTTATCCTATGGTTGAGTAATTGGGTAGCTATATTTTAAAATAGACATCCTAGATGCCTAGTGTCAATCTTCCTTGCCCTATCTCTAGGATGATATTTGTTGTGGATTGGAAAGGCCTACCTATGAATTGTTCATTTCCATAGTCATCTCATGTCTCCATGACGACAAAATATGCTAGAAATATGACTTTATCAACCTTTATAAAAATATTTTCACAAATTCCTTTTGGCCTCACTACTAAATTGTATTCCAATTGGATCATCATGCTGCTTTTTATAGATTCTCTGAGTCACACTTTATTGAATGTATCCAGTGGCATGATATTGACACTTTCTCAAGAATCACATAGTTCATCTCTGAACTTTACCCTACCAATGTTTAATGGTATGTTGAAACACATTAGATCCTATCTCTTATGTGGCAACTTCCTTTTTATCAAAGGTTGGAAATCTTCCTTTAAGACACCCACTAGTACGTATATCACCTTTAGAGTTAGTTAAATATGACCTTAGAAGTCAGTTCCCAAGTGACACCCAGGTGGGTGACACTACATGTAGGCGCCTTAAGCATCAGTTTCACAATTGACGCCACAAAGATGTCCTCCGATTGCAAACCCAAAAACCGCACCAGTAGGGGGACAATATGCGTCGATTAAAATCCATAACCGACACTAGGTTATACAATAGGTGTTTATTAGCAACAAAAAATCGACACATAAAGGATAAAGATGTCAATTAAATAATTTTTACCGACGAGTTAAGTTTTTGTTGTTGGTTTCTATTGTTAACCGACGTCTATATTTTGATTTTTTTTCTTATCAGTTTATAGGTCTACTATCTAGCTGGTCAGTAGGATGCAGAACATGTAGTTTAGTTTTGAACTACATGTTTACAACATCCATTGATTTCATCCAACAACAGACCACAAACCTACAAAATTAACAAGGTTGGACATCATTTTTAATATATGGAATGATTCACACACATGTATAAGCACATTTCATTATTATCAAATTCATCACACACATGTAGAAACCTGTAGTTTTCATTCCTCCATTTCATATTCACACACATGTAGAAACCTATAGTTCCATTCATTTCATCTCTTTTCACATTCAGACACGTACATGTAGAATTAAACATTCATGTATTCATCTTCAGATAAGACAATTCAAAAAATTCATTCAAACATGTATAAATAAGTGTGTCTTTTAAAGTTTAACATGTCATCAAATATAGAAATAATTATGACAAAAAAGTTTAGAAATATCATTCTTTATCATTATCATTATCATCATCACCATCAATATTCCAATGATAATAAAAAATTCCCACTACTTGTAAGGCTTTTGCCCATTGTTCTCTTACATCATTTAATTCTTCCATCGTATATGGAGTATGTACATTTAATAACTTTTCACCTGTAGTAAAGTCAACTAGTTTAAACACCTACATAGAAAATAACGTATATATACAATTAATAATATATTATAAGATCGATATATTTCATATTATCTAGTGAGAATATATATAATACATGTTGTATAGTATCAATTTCCATTACAACATGTTTGATAATTAAGTCCATATATCACATCACGTAGTATGCACATGCCCAACCGTTGTCTTGTGTAGAACACTATAAATTGAAACATACAAAATGTTAACAAATACAAACAAGCATAGTTCACATAAATAATATATATTAGAGTCAGGAAATTACTTTCACATTATCCTAAAGTAACGATTTCTTTGTCTTGGCCATGTTTCCTCCAGCATTTTTGAATGCTTTTAAAGCCCTACATATTAATGTAGCACATTAAATTGCATTATTAAATAATAATGTAATAATATATGTTAACAAATATAAAAAAATGAAAGATTTCTCACGTGAATAATGGGCTTTTCATTGTGTGTCCATATAATGTGTCTAATTCCTTTCCCAAAGGATCTAGATAATAAACAGTCCATGTCTTGGGGACAATAACTAGTAACTCCCAATTCCTACCACTAGAGGTAAGAAAGTTAAAAATTAATAACTCAAAATCCACAGTAAAAATGTAATTTTCTTAAGTCCAAATTATAATCAAAGTAAACTTACTCAACATTGAATGGAGCAATTATCACCGTCTTCTTTTTTTACCAAAATATTTAAAAGCAGTAGAGCAGTATGAGGTAACTGATGAAGGGTCTTTATCTACAAGACTGATCAAAGTTGGAACTAGAAATCCCACATAGGAAAATGAAAAATCTTTACAGACCATGTGTAAGTGGCTGCAAAACATGTAATACGTATGCATTAATATATAAGAAACCAGATCAACATATATAAAAAAGGTTTTATGGATATATAAACAATATCTTACCATATCCATAGCTCTATCATCAATTTATTCATTCAATCATAAAGAAACAACTCCAAAATATCTTATATAAATATTTAGTTATTGTATGATTCTCTAGCAGCATCCACTGAAATAGAAACATTTATAGGAGAATTTGGGTCATGTTCGCCTATCCATACTGACGTACCCTTGCAATTAGGACCTAACGAGTCATATATGTCTCTTGGAATCCAACTAGATACTTCAAGAAGAGGTGGAGGTGGAGGCAGATCTGTAGTGGGTTTCTTCCTTTTGACCTATATATATATAATTTCAGATCAATTGACTAGCTCGTACCATACAATATCAATATAGGCGACATCTACTTCGGGCCACAATATCACTCCACCTTCTACTTCACCAAGCATTTCAAAATCTGGGTGGGAATATGGTAATGGATGATGCCTCGGGTGGATTACAAGTCTCGGCTTCACATGAACCACACCAACTGGAATTGGAGTGCCATGAAACATGCCCTCTAGAAGGGGTGGGAAAGCCTAGACCTCTACAATGATAAATTCTTTACTTTTTAGATGACATGACTTCAACCCCTACAAATTTACGTAAAGTATGTTATATTCATATATACATAAACATATCTTCTTGAAAAGACTAGCTACTATTTCATTAAAATACTTACAACGGATGTGCTAGGTGGTTGGTCTAAAGGATTACTCTCGACCACCTCTATAGTAGGAGAAGAGCAACACACCACATGTACTGTCTGAGTGGCAGTCTGAGACACCTGCCACTTGCTCATTGCTTTATGGAGTCTCTTATAAAGTGCTTCCTCGACTCTCCTATCAATTAACTAATATACATATACATGGATAAAAGAAGCGCTAGATTTTGATTATTGAATTCCCTTTTGCAATGACATTCTAAAAAAAGAATATGTTACTTTAGCTCTTGAAAATCCCACTTGTGGGACATGTTTGCACTGTGATGGCCCAAAGAACACTTTTATGCCCACACCAGCACCTGCACCCCTAAAATGTATGGAATGCTCTGGGTTACCAAGAGAAACTATCAATTCATCCCTTGTGCCCTCAGGGATATACTTTCCTTGCTTCCTCTACTCGTGAAGCTCCCACTAATCTCCAATAGAAATTGGTAAGTAAACATAATAATCAATATTGATTGCTCTAAGAGTTGAATTTTATCATTTTTATAGCCGCGTCATCAGTTGCGGGTTTGGTTATATATCCTTTCTTATTTGCCTCCAAGCTATCCATATAGCATGGCAAGGCAGAGGTGCGGGAGTGGAAGTAGAGGACTCCCCAGTCTCCTGAGTAGCAGCAGTAGTAGCCTGTAGTCTTTGGCGAACGCCTGTAGAGCATTTTGGACCTATCATACGGTCATGCACATTCGGTGCACGCCTTGCTCTTTGAGCATCATTGATAACCTTGTTAGTAAGAACATTGATTTGGTTAGTAACACTAAAGGTCAATTTTGAATAGGTGAATACATAAGAATATATTTTAATTAAATTGGGAGCGACACATAATACCTTGAATTCATCAGTTTTTCTTTTGGCAACAAGCTCCTCCCACTCATTGGGGTCTAGGTAGTTCCATTGCTCAGTGACTGCCTTTTTCCTATTCTCAACATATTGTATGTAGTCTCAGGTGAGATTTGTCCTATAGTTCCTTAGGACTCTCCCACAACACTGCATCATGCATTTACGATGTAGGATTTCATCCAGTTCAAATATACTCTACAAAATAGAATTGCTTTTAACTAGTATCCTAAAAATTAGTAATCTACAAAATAGATTTGCAAATAATAATAACTCACACATAGTTCCTTCCATACTAAGTCTTTCTTCCCATCAGGAACTTTACGCCAAGATTCTACATTAGGACTATTATGACTACGAGTAAGAACCCCAAGATATGAAATAAACAAGTTGCAGTTCACTCCAATTGAATTTCCTACATGATCAAAATCCATAGCCAGTTTGGGTCTGTGGCCCCTTTGTTGTAGTAACTTGTTCATCATAGTGATGCCCCTCACTTTTTAAAAAAAAAATTCTCATCAAGTGCCCCAAGTTCTTTAGGGGGTACATCATCTACCTAAAATTTTACAGAAAACACACTTACATGATATAACTATAAATGGACATATAGATAGAAATATAGGATATATTTTATAAACTTACATTAGTAGGCGCCACATTCATATCCTCACCCTCATGGTAATCATCATCACGGTCATCATACTCATGCTTAGCCATCTGAAAGTGTCATTAAAAAAATCAAACATTTAACATTTAACATAACTAGAAGATAATAAAATATTGTAAAGTTCACATTCATAAAAATAAAACTTAATAAACAAATAAAAACATGCCTCTAATACCGCGATCTTTTAAGAATTAAAATTCCTTTGGTGTGATCTCCATGCACATACAAGTCATCGTTAGCTTCAATATTTGGTGTTGGCAACCCAACTGAGAATGGACTGGAGTCATCATACTAATCATAGTACTCTTCTTCATCTATAGGATCTTGAACGAACTATCTTTTACCATGAAGAACAATCGACCATTTATCATTTACAAGATCATCGATATAAAATACTTGTTTTGTGTGTGATGCCAATATGAATGGTACACCCTCCTCTCCAATCTTTTTAAAGTTCACTAATGTGAAACCCGATTCATCCACTATAACTCCTTTGGTGTTATCAACCCAATTACATTTTAAGAGCAGAATTCTGAAATGAGACGAACAAATCGGAATTTACTAAGTGAAGAAATCATTAGTAGCAGATTACTAAAAATCACTAAAAATTAAAACCATTACACAAAGATATCCATACACTGGAAACCTCTTTCAACAAGATCCAAAGTATTTCATATACACCCTTGATCACAGAGTACATGTCATGTACCATCTCTTCTCAAAGATTACATACATCAGTTGCTTTGTTAAAACTATACATAAGCAACATAAAATCTTGAGGCATTAAGCAAAAAACTCAGATCTATTATTGAAACTAACTATTGACTCCGAGGACCTGAGAGTACAGACACGACACATATGACTATCTATACAAAACATGACAATCAGTGTCTACACCTGAGGGTTCATTGTTGTCCCTATTGTTGCTGATGTTGCTCTTCCCTTGCTATAGGGTTTCTACCTCTTCTTCCGTGTCTACCTAAAAAGTGTTGGTGACCAACAGAGTGAGACCCAGTCCCAGCGAGAGATATAACTCTCCGCCAAAAACATTATTATTGCAGTTTAATATAATAAAACTAAACAGAGGATACATTTATGTTTAACAGTAGCTAAATCATTATTTAAACAGATTAGAGCAATATTCTTATTCAAAGCAATTCAACTATAACTTGATAAGCAGCATATCATTTATTCAATGAGGAGTATGAAGAACATGTATAACATTTATTCATCTAAGATATGCTAAGCAAAGTAATATCGGCCAATGATTCTCGTATTTCAATCTTAAGCAAATCTACTACACGACTGATTACGTTTTACAATAATACTTAAACCCTGAGGAGATGTGGTATACCGCTCATACTCCAACCGACCACTGTGAAGTCAAAATAGGTACCATACATAGGACAAGAAAGAGCCGGATTTCCATGACCTCTCCCTCCTCAATCAGTGTGAGTACAAACTGTAAGACATCTTGTATCTCTACAAAATAGCTTTCCAGGGTATACTGGAAACTTCTCTATAGAGCTACAGCGGAGCTGCACTCTCTTTGCAATCAAGAGATTTCATGTTTATGTCACATCTATCCGACATTATCATTATCGGGAGATTCGTGATACATCCATCCCGGTACATATAAAGTAGAATTGAGAGATTTAATGTTTTTCTCACATCAATTCCACATTAGGGCGTAAGGATATTCGCGCCCATAACCCCCACAAACTCAAAAGTATGCCCTCAAGGAGATCCCGTGGGGAAAATAGTTTCACCATCACCAACTACTGACGATGATGGATCTATGGTCAGGTCTCGACATTATAATATTTCAATTGATTAATTAAGTACATTACCATATTCTTTTAGCATCAATCAGGTTTCCAAACATAAATTATTATAACAAATGCTACAAAGAATGTATAATACTTTTATCACATACTTTTCAAACTTACTAAAGCGTTGGGACCTCAATCCCTCATCTCATCAGGAGCATTCTCATTCTTTCACAAACTCATCATCATGATTATGAAATATGGATATTCAAACCCTCAGTTTATCAAAGAACACTTGTTATCACTTATCAGGTAATTAATACCTTCAGGTCATCTGACCAAGGTAAACATGATGCTTGCTACACAAGCATCTCTCATGGCTCACAAGGCCCATTTCATTTCTTGTTACCTCTCACTAGGCAATAGAGCATGTTATGGCTCATCAAGCCCATAAACAACTTTCAAGAAATAAAACATCATAGCTCATACCTGGCTATGCTCATCATCTCATGATACCTGCATGGTTAGTACACATGATAACAGTTATCTCAATTACATTTCATAACCAAGCTATACAAAATAACACCACTATACCCTTATTAGGGTTAGGGTTTCCCATTTCATGTCAATCAGGGTTACTCATCCCCTCTACACAATTAGGACTAATGATTAATCATCTCATTGTCCAAGATTAGGGTTTCATGCACTATGACCCACAATTAGGGTTTCACATACCTTCACCCTATATCAGGGTTAGGGTTTACTATTCACATCAAATTAGGGTTTCTCATATCCATTACCCAAATTAAGGTTAGGATGTACTATTCACATCAACTTAAGGTTTATCATATCCATTACCCAAATTAGGGTTAGGATGTACTATTCACATCAAATTAGGGTTTATCATTAAAATACCCTGAATTAGGGTTATGGATCATCAACCTTCTCAATTAGGGTTTCATGATCTCATAATCATGGATCAAACCCTAATTTCAAATTTATTCATGTTGAGAGAGTTGAGGCTTAACCATTACATGATTATCATTCATGTAAGCATTCCTCTCTCTCATCCTCTATAGGATGTTAATTACTCCATACTTGATTAATTTGGATCAATTCTTCATTCAGGTACACACATTTAGGGCTAGCATAGTATATTGTGATATTGCTTTCAAACATTAACCTTTATTAAGGGTACTAATCACCCTAGTATCTTAAGGGTACAACCATTGTAATCACCTTTGATTTACATCATTAATAATCAAGTAGTTAATTGACCTTTAATCACATTAGGTGTCCAACTGGTTTGACCAGTTGTACCTAAAATGGTCTTGATTACTTAGACCCAAACGGTCTTGGTCAATTAGACCCCAAACGGTCTTGGTCACTTTATACCCCAAACGGTCTTAGTCACTTAGACCTCAAATGGTCTTGGTCACTTAGATCTCAAACGGTCTTGGTCACTTGGATCTCAAACGGTTTGAAACCGTTTGGTAATTAGCCCTTGAAACCGTTTGAGGAAAACTATATTGAAACTGTATGAACAAATCACTCTTGAAACCACTTGGGTGTCCAAAAAGTTTGAGACCATTTGATCTCAAACGGTCTTGAGACCGTTTGATCCCAAACGGTCTTGAGACCATTTGGTCCAAACCCTCTCAAAACTGAATGGACCAAATAGGGTTTCCATCAACCAAATCGATTCAGGGTTTCAATCATTGAACCTCCTATCATTTGAACCATTGAATCACTCTTCAATTGAACCATTGAATCACCCTTCAATTGAATCATTGAACCTCAACAATTGAACCATTGAGTCACCCTTCAATTGAACCATCAATTAGGGTTTTGAAATCAAGAAACCATCAATTATTGACATTGTGGAACTAATTCCATTGAAACCACTGAATCACCATCAAACCATGGTATTACCTGACCTCAAACGGTGTTGAGATCATTTGGCTTCAAACAGTCTTGATACCATTTGGTGTCAAATGGTCTTGAGACCGTTTGACCCATCCCATCATTGAAATTGGTGAAATTCAATTAGGGTTTCTTCAACAACTCGATTCAGGGTTTGATACTCAATGAACCTTCAAGTGTTGAACCCTTTGGAAATTAATTCAATTAAATAGCATTGGATCATCATCAATCTATGACATCACCAACCTCAAATGGTCTTGAGGTCGTTTGACCTCAAACGGTCTTGAGGTCGTTTGGTGTCAAACGGTCTTGAGACCGTTTGCTCACCAAACGATCTTGAGATCGTTTAGTCTCAAGAGTGAAACATTTTGCCCAAGATATTCATTGAGGTGTGTGCTTATGATGATGTCATCATCATCAAGCTTCGATCCTTCAAAATCTACTGCCATTGTTATGGAAATTTCATCAATTATTCAAAGGAATTTCAAAAAGAACAAATTGACCATCAAGTAATGAAGAATTGAATGCAATAATGACATTTAAGGGTTTAAGTTATATAACCCTCCTTCAAAGTCAAAACCAAGCTTCACGTAGCTAATGGTGGTTCAAGCTTTATCACTCCATAAGGTCCGTTCCTCAAGTTTTTGAGTGAAAAGGATTGTCTAGGATTGAAGATTGATTGGAGAAAAAAGAAATCAAGCATTGATTTGTGATTTCCACCATGAATTCAAGGTTGAAGATGATTAAGGAGATTACCTACAGGTTGGACTTCGTTACCCTACTTCTCCTAAGTTCCCTTGTGCTCATTCAAAGCAAGGAAGAAAGAAAATCTGAAGATGAGTCTTTTGTTGAGTGGGAAATGAAGTGTTTATAAAGGAATTTCAAGGAGAGAGAAAGTTGAAAAGATATCCTTCAACTCCCTAAATTATGCCACATACTCCCCTCACTCCCTTGTATATGAAGGCACCTTCCTTTGCCTTTAATTCATCTTCATTATCCACTAATTAAAGGAAAAAAAATTAAGCACCTTAACTCATATAATACTAATATCCCATATTTAGTGGATATTACTTTTTAGTTAACTAATGTGAGTGGGCTCTCCACTCACTTTGAGATATTTTTGTGCCATTGCAAGGAACATGGTCATCCATCCTTTTTCAAAATCATCCCTCACCTTTTGGTTGAAGGGAACTTCAATTAATATATTTATTTTTGCATTAATTTGAAGTAAAGTTCCAATTATGCTTAAATCTTGATTATTTAAATATCAAGATTCTCTCTCCTCCAAAGTAGCTTAAATGAGATTCCCCTCTCAATTATTTCCTCTACATGTTACCAAGAATCAGTAGGGATATAATAAATGTGGTATTTTGCATATTGAACCCTAGGTTTAGGGTAAATTGCACATTACATCAAAACTAGGTTTTAATGCACAAACATTGCTCAACTAGCTCTTTCTTGGTGCTCAGGCTTGTAGAAGCCATACTTCAGCATCATTCTCATTCTTATGATGCTTCAAAACTTGAGGAACATTCATCATGTACAATTTTCAAGTTAACCCCTTAATTTGGGTAATTTGCACTTTAGTCCAAAATAGGCAAAACATTATTAAAAAAGGACTAAAATTGAAACATAAGTTCCTCTTGGGCCTTAATTACTTTTCAAGAGATAAGGGCAAGCATATAATTAACTTTATTAAGCAAAACATCTAGGGTTAAAGCATAACCCTGGTCAGGGATGTTACAAATTCTCCACCCCTAACTGGGATTTTGTCCCTAAAATCATCAACGAAAACATCAAGAGAAAAGAGAAGGGTACTTCCTCCTCATTTCTTCCTCTAGTTCCCACGTAGCTTCTTCAACGCCACGATGATGCCAGAGAACTTTTACAAGACATATGTCTTTCTTTTTCAGCCTTTTAATTCTTCTATCAAGGATGAACACAGGTCCTTCAACAAATGATATATCATCATTTAATTCTACTTCCACAGGTTGTAAGACTAACTCCATGTCAGGGTGACACTTTCTCAGCATGGATACATGAAATACTGGATGCAATCTGTGTAGCCCAGGTGGCAACTCCAGCTTATAAGCTACCTTTGCAATTTGTTCAATGATTGGATAAGGCCCCATAAATCTAGGAGCTAACTTACCTTTCTTTCCAAATCTAAGAACACCTTTCCAAGGTGAGACCTTGAGATACACTCTGTCTCCAACTTGGAATTATAAGGGTCTACGCCGTTTATCAGCGTAAGATTTTTGTCTATCCTATGCAGCCTTTAACTATTTTTGGATTATTTTAATCTTCTCAGTTGTCTGCTGCACTAGCTCAGGACTCAAAACTTGATATTCTCCAATTTCATACCAACATAAAGGAGATCTACAACGTCTACCATATAAGGCTTCATATGGTGCCATGTCAATACTGTGCTAATAGTTATTATTATAAGCAAATTCTATCAAGCTCAGGTGTAGATCCCAACTTCCTACAAATTGAAGGACACATGCCCTAAGAAATTCCTCTAAGGTTTGTATAGTTCTCTCCAACTATCCATCTATTTGTGGGTGAAAGGTAGTACTAAACCTTAATTGCATACCCAAAGCTTTATGGAGTCACTCCCAAAAATGACTCGTGAACTGGGGACCTCTATCAGAAATAATTTTAGCTGGTACCCCGTGTAAACGCACTATCTCATCTATATATATCTGTGCAAGCTTCTCAATAGTATAGGTTGTTTTGACAGGAAGAAAATGTGCTGACTTAGTCAACCTATCCACTTTCATCTAAATGGAATCATGACTTTTGGCTGTTCTAGGAAAACCAACCACAAAGTCCATAGTTACATGATCCCATTTCCACTGTGGTCTAGGTAAAGGTTGCATTGTTCCTGCGGGCTTTTGATGTTCATCTTTAACCTACTGACACACTAGGCACCGTATAACAAACTCAGCTACATCTTTCTTCAGTCCTAGCCACCAGTATATATCTTTCAAGTTATGATACATTTTGGTGCTCCCTCGATGCATTACATACATTGAAGAATGAGGTTCTTCCAAAACGAACTTCCTTAAACCATTGGCATCAGGCACCACCATCCTACCATGGTAGCTGACTACCTGATCTTCAGACTCATGAAAGCCATCCCATTTCTCACTACCATACTCTGACCTAATCTGCCGAACCACAGTATCAGATTGTTGTGCTTCTTTAATCTACTATCTTAGAGTAGGTTTCACTTGCATCTCAGCTAATAATACTACTAACAATGATACTTTAAGCTGTACATTGTTTTGCCTTAAAGAGATAAGCATGTCTCTTTTAAAGCACACTAAGGAATTCAATTGTGCTTTATCTAGGGCTGGTGATGATGATTTCCTACTTAGTGCATCAACCACTACATTAGCCTTCCCTGGATGATAATCAATTATACAATTGTAGTCCTTGATTAACTCCATCTAACAACGTTGTCTCATGTTCAACTCATGTTGTGAGAAGATATATTTTAGATTCTTATGGTCTGTGAAAATATGGAAAGTCTCTCCATAGAGATAATGCCTCTAGATTTTCAAAGCAAGGACCACAATAGCTAGTTCTAGATCATGTGTCAGATAATTCTCCTTGTGTTTCTTAAGCTGTCGAGAGGCAAAAGAAATCACTTGATTATCTTGAATTAACACACATACTAGACCATTCTTAGATGCATCACATAAAACTATGTACCCCTACCCTTGCTCAGGTAACACTAGCACATGTGCACTTGTTAACCTTTCTTTCAATAACTTGAAAGAACGTTGACACTTGTCATTCCAGACAAAAGGAACCTCCTTCCTGGTCAACTTGGTTAGGGGTAAAGCTATAGAGCTAAAGTTCTTAATGAACCTCCTATAATATCCTACCAGTCCAAGAAATCTATGAATCTCCATCGGTGTCTTCAGTTGTTACCACTGCAGGACAGATTCTACCTTCTTAGGATCAACACGGATACCTAAGGCAGATATTACGTGTCCTAGGAAAGAAACTCCTGGTAACCAGAACTTGCATTTACTAAACTTAGCATACAACTTATGCTCTCTTAGCAAAGCTAAAGCCTGTCGAAGGTGCTGATCATGCTGTTGAGCATCTCTACTGTACATCAAGATATCATCTATGAAGACTACTATGAACTGGTCAAGAAAAGGCTGGAAGATTCTATTCATGAGTTCCATGAATGCAGCTAGTGCATTAGTTAGTCCAAACGACATAACTATGAACTTATAGTGAACATACCTTGTCCTAAAAGCAGACTTAGCTATGTCACTTTCCTTAATACGCAACTGATGGTATCATGATCTCAGATCTATCTTAGAGAAGATAGTTGCACCACACAACTGATCAAACATGTCATCTATCCTCGGCAGAGGATACTTGTTCTTTATAGTTACTTTATTTAACTGCCTATAGTCGATTCATAGTTGCATAGACCCATCCTTCTTTTTAACAAAGAGAACTGGAGCACCCCATGGTGAAGTACTTGGTCGGATAAAACCTTTCTCAAGCAACTCATGTAGCTGTTTCTTGAGCTCTGCTATCTCAGCAGGTGCCATTCTATAATGTGTTTGAGCTATTCGTTGTGTGCCCGAGATTAGATTAATCTCAAAATCAATCTCTCGGGGTGGAGGAATACCTGGAAGTTCCTCAGGAAACACATCTTCAAACTCCCTAACTATTGGAACTTCAGAAAGATTAAGGCTCTCCATTGTGGTATCTACCACATGAGCCAAGAATGCAAAGCATCCCTGTCTCATCAGCTTCTTAGCTATCATAGCTGACACAAGATAGGTTGGAAGAATATTTCTATCTCCATGAAAGATCCATGTGTTTTCGTCATCTGTGAACACAGCTTGCTTGGAACCACAATCCAAGACAACCTTATACTTTTCTAGGGTTTCCATCCCAAGAATTATATCAAAATCGTGCATCTCAAGTGGTATAAGATCCACCTAAATGCGATGTTCAGAAAAGGAAAGAGTGCAGGGAGAATACACCTCCCGTAGCACTGCAGATCCAAGCAAAGGAGTTTCTAACAACAAACTCTTTGCCCTATGACCAACTATCATATTGTAGTCAAGAATCACTTCTCGAGTGATAAAGGAATGTGTAGCACCCGGATCAATTAAAATAGATACAAAGGAGGATGAAGACATATCATAATGAAATAGTTCCATCTGACCTATCACAACTCGAGGGTTAACTACTACTTTGGGTTGATTCATCACATAGAATCTCACCGTTGCTTGTTGTTGGCCCTGTGCTCGGTTGTTGGGTTCTGACAAACCTGCTTTGGATGCTTGTCCATGTCCTCGAGTGCCACTAGAAAACTGCCTCCTCTGAGAGACTTGTTGACTCTGCCTCAGAGGTTGAGTCACACTTACCTCTCTAGCTCGACAATCTTTCATCAAATGTCCCACCTTTCCGCATATAAAACAACCTCTATTTTCCCTCTGTGGCCTAGATGGTCCTATTACTGATATTGATGTTGAGTTGTGGGCTCCCTCTGGTGGTAAACTATGGACTCTACCCCTACTCGATGTCCATTGCGTCTGGGTATTGAATCTTGGTGGCATTGTTGGTGCAGAAAAACTCAGCTTCTTAAAGCCCTCAGACCTTTGTCCTTGAAATTGTGTGTACACCTTCTTACCATTGGTTTGTCGTTTCTCGATCACAGACCTTTCTATCCGTCTCACGGACTCCACGAAGGTAGGAAACCTCTCCCTATTATCCAAAGCAGACACGAGAGTGGTCAAATCAGTGTTCAATCCCTTCTCGAAACGCCGAATTCTCTCTTCATCAATGGCTTCCATATGTGGACAGAATCGCAAAAGCTCCATGAACTTAGCCTCATACTCGATAATGTTCATTGTTCCTTGTCTTATCTTCTCAAACTGAGATATCTTCTCGTCTAGATACATCTTAGGAAAGTATCTACTGACGAATTCTCGTCGAAACTCTCCCCATCTAACTTTGACACCTGGCCTCTTTCCCTCTTCTATTGTCCACCAATGGCCAGCACTCCCTTTCAGATTGTATACTACATGTCTGACCTTCTCAGCTTTAGGAATATTAACGATCCTGAAAGCTTTCTCCAGCTCAGTCAACCATAGGTCAACATCTGCTGGGTCAGCTGTACCATCATAATCTGTGGCTCCTACCCAACGAAGCCTCTCAAAAGTCTTACCATCTCCCTGTCCTTCATTATGGGTTGGTGCCCTAGGTGCAGGTGGTGGCATCCTATCCGCCATGTGTGTCATAGTTGCCAGGAACTGCCCAAATAGAGCATGCAAAGCTGGGTTCTCTATCATGGTTGGGTCAAACTGGGGGTGTTCAGGTACTGGCTCCTCCCTAGTTTGGTTCCCTACACCTCCTCCTAGTGCAGCAACGCTGCTCTCAGTGGCATGTTCTTCGTGTGATCCAAACATCTTCAAGTTTCTTCTTCTCCTATATGAGTAAAAGACATTATCGGATAAACTGGAAGACACTAGAACAGACTCAACAACCTTAATCATGTAGACTCAGTGAACGTAGAGCTTTGATACCAATAAACTGAGACAAACAAACCAAAATTCACTAAGCAGAAGCAATCATTAGCAGCGGATGACTGAAAATCACTAAAAATTAAAACCATTACACAAAGAGATACATACACAGGAAAACTCTTTCAACAAGAACCGAAGTATTTCATATACATCCTTGATCACAGAGTACATGTCATGTACCATCTCTTCTTGAGGATTACATACATCAGTTGCTCGGTTAAAACTATACATAAGCAACATAAAACCTCGAGGCATCAAGCCAAAAACTCAGATCTATTATTGAAACTAACTATTGACTCCTCGGACCTAATATTACAGAGATTACAAAACATGACAACCAGTGTCTACACCTGAGGGTTCACTGTTGTCCCTGTTGCTGCTGCTGTTGCTCTTCCCTTGCTATAGGGTTTCTACCTCTTCTTCCGCATCTACCTAAAAAGTGTTGGTGACCAATGGAGTGAGACCCAGTCCTAGTGAGAGATATAACTCTCTGCCAAAAACATTATTATTGCAATATAATATAATAAAATTGAATAGAGGATACATTTATGTTTAACAACACCTAAATAACTATTTAAATAGATTAGAGCAATATTCTTATTCAAAGCAATTCAGCTATAACTTGATAAGCAACATATCATTTATTCAATAAGGAGTATGAAGAACATGTATAACATTTATTCATCTAAGATATGCTAAGAAAGGTAACATCAGTGAATGATTCTCATATTTCAATCTTAAGCAAATATGCTACACGGCTGATTACATTTTACAATCATACTTAAGCCCTGAGGAGATGAGGTATACCGCTCATACTCCAACCAACCACTGCGAAGTTGAAATCAGTACCATACATAGGTCAAGAAAGAGCCGGATTTCCATGACCTCACCCTCCCTAGTCAGTGTGAGTACAAACTGTAGGACATCTTATCTCTCTGCTAAATAGCTTTCCAGAGTATAATGGAAACTTCGCTATAGAGCTATAGTGGCGGCTGCACTCTCTTCGCAATCGAAAGATTTCATGTTTATCTCACATCGATCCGACATTATCATTATTGGGAGATTCATGATACATCCATCCCGACACATATAATGTAGAATTGAGAGATTTAATGTTTTTCTCACATGAATTCCACATTAGGGTGTAAGGATATTCACACCCATAACCCCCACATACACAAAAGTATGCCCTGCAGGAGATCCCGTGGGAAAACCTGGTTCACCATCACCAACTACTGACGATGATGGATCTATGGTCAGGGCTCTACATGATAAGATTTCACTTGATTAATTAAGTACATTACCATATTCTTTTAGCATCAATCAGGTTTCCAAACATAAATTTTTATAACAACTTCTACAAAGAATGTATAATACTTTTGTCACCTACTTTTTAAACTTACAAAAACATTGGGACCTCAATCCATCATCTCATCAGGAGCATTCTCATTCTTTCACAAACATATCATCATGATTATGAAATATGGATATTCAAACCCTCAGTTTATCAAAGAACACTTGTTACCACTTATCAGGTAATTAATACCTTCAGATCATCTAACCAAGGTAAACATGATGCTTGCTACACAAGCATCTCTCATGGATCACAAGGCCCATTTCATTTCTTGTTACCTCTCACTAGGAAATAGAGCATGTTATGGCTCATCAAGCCCATAAACAAATTTCAATAAATAAAACATCATGGCTCATACCTGGCTATGCTCATCATCTCATGATACCTGCATGGTTAGTACACATGATAACAATTATCTCAATTACATTTCAGAACCATGTTATGCAAAATAACACCACTATACCCTTATTAGAGTTAGGGTTTCCCATTTCATGTCAATCAGGGTTACTCATCCCCTCTGCACAATTAGTACTAATGATTAATCATCTCATTGTCCAAGATTAGGGTTTCATGCACTATGACCCACAATTAGGGTTTCACATACCTTCACCCTATATCAGGGTTAGGGTTTACTATTCACATCAAATTAGGGTTTCTCATATCCATTACCCAAATTAGGGTTAGGATGTACTATTCACTTCAAATTAGGGTTTATCATATCCATTACCCAAATTAGGGTTAGGATGTACTATTCACATCAAATTAGGGTTTATCATTTAAATACCCTGAATTAGGGTTATGGCTCATTAACCTTCTCAATTAGCGTTTCATGATCTCATCATCATGGATCAAACCCTAACTTCATATTTTATTCATGTTGAGAGAGTTGAGGCTTAACCATTACATGATTATCATTCATGTAAGCATTCCTCTCTCTCATCCTCTCTAGGATGTTAATTACCCCATACTTGATTAATTTGGATCAATTCTTCATTCAAGTACACACATTTAGGGCTAGCATTGTAATTTGAGATATTGCTTTCATAAGTTTAAAAGATTAACCTTTCTTAAGGGTACTAATCACCCTAGTATATTAAGGATACAATCATTGTAATCACCTTTGATATACATCATTAATAATCAAGTAGTTAATTGACCTTTAATCACATGAGGTGTCCAAATGGTTTGACCAGTTGAACCTCAAATGGTCTTGATTACTTAGACCCAAACGGTCTTGGTCACTTAGACCCCAAACAGTATTGGTCACTTTAGACCCCAAACGGTCTTGGACAGTTAGACCTCAAATGGTCTTGGTCACTTAGATCTCAAACGGTCTTGTTCAGTTGGATCTCAAATAGTTTGAAACCGTTTGGTAATTAGCCCTTGAAACCGTTTAAGCAAAACCATATTGAAAATGTATGAACAAATCACTCTTGAAACCACTTGGGTCTCGAAACGGTTTGATACCATTTGATTTCAAATGGTCTTGAGACCGTTTGATCCCAAACGGTCTCAAAATCGAATGGACCAAATAGGGTTTCCATCAACCATATCGATTTAGGGTTTCAATCATTGAACCTCCTATCATTTGAACCATTGAATCACTCTTCAATGGTTCAATTGAATCACCCTTCAATTGAACCATTGAATCCTCAACAACTGAACCATGGAATCACCCTTCAATTGAACCATCAATTAGGGTTTTGAAATCAAGAAACCATCAATTGTTGACATTGTGGAACTAATTCCATTGAAACCATTGAATCACCATCAAACCATGGCATGACCTGACCTCAAACGGTCTTGAGGTCTTTTGGCCTCAAACAGTCTTGAGACTGTTTGGTGTCAAACAATCTTGAGACCGTTTGACCCATCCCATCATTGAAATTGGTGAAAGTCAATTAGGGTTTCTTCAACAACTCAATTCAGGGTTTGATACTCAATGAACCTTCAAAGGTTGAACCCTTTGGAAATTAATTCAATTAAATAGCATTGGATCATCATCAATCTATGACATCATCAACCTCAAATGGTCTTGATGTCGTTTGACCTCAAACATTATTGAGACCGTTTGGTGTCAAACGGTCTTGAGACCATTTCCTCACCAAACGATCTTGAGATCGTTTAGTCTCAAGAGTGAAACCGTTTGCCCAAGATATTCATTGAGGTGTGTGCTTATGATGATGTCATTATCATCAAGCTTCGATCCTTCAAAATCTACTACCATTGTAATGGAAATTTCATCAATTATTCAAAGGGATTTTAAAAAGAACAAAATGATCATCAAGTAATGAAGAATTGAATGCAATAATGACATCTAAGGGTTTAAGTTATATAACCCGCCTTCAAAGTCGAAACCAAGCTTTAAGCTTCACATCCCTAATGGTGGTTGAAGCTTTCTCACTCCACAAGGTTTGTTCCTCAAGTTTTTGAGTGAAAAGGATTGGCTAGGATTGAAGATTGATTGGAGAAAAGAAGAAATCAAGCATTGATTTTTGATTTCCACCATGATTCGAGGATGAAGATGATTAAGGAGCTTACCTACAGGTTGGAGTTCGTTCCCCTACTACTCCTAAGTTCCCTTGTGTTCGTTCAAAGTAAGGAAGAAAGAAAATCCGAAAAAGAGTCTTTTGTTGAGTGAGAAATGAAGTGTTTATAAAGTAATTTCAAGGAGAGAGAAAGTTGAAAAGAAATCCTTCAACTCCCTAAATTATGCCACATACTCCCCTCACTCCCTTGTATACGAAGGCATCTTCCTTTGCCTTTAATTCCTCTTCATTATCCATGAATTAAAGGAAAACAAATTAAGCACCTTAACTCATATAATACTAATATCCCATATTTAGTGGATATTACTTTTTAGTTAACTAATGTGAGTGGGCTATCCACTCACTTTGAGATATTTTCATGCAATTGCAAGGCAAATGGTCGTCCATACTTTTTCAAAATCATCCATCACCTTTTGGTTGAAGGGCACTTCGATTAATATATTCATTTTTGCATTAATTTGAAGTAAAGTTCCAATTATGCTTAAATCTTGATTATTTAAATATCAAGATTCTCTCTCCTCCAAAGTAGCTTAAATGAGATTCCACTCTCAATTCTTTCCTCTACATGATACAAGGAATCAGTAGGGATATAATAAAGGTGGTATTTTACATATGGAGGCCTAGGTTTAGGGTAAATTGCACATTACACCAAAACTAGGTTTTAATGCACAAACATTGCTCAACTAGCTCTTTCTTGGTGCTCAGGCTTGTAGAAGCCATACTTCAGCATCATTCTCATTATTATTATGCTTCAACACTTGAGGAACATTCATCATGTACAATTTGTAAGTTAACCCCTTAATTTGGGTAATTTGCATTTTAGTCCAAAATAGGCAAAACATTATTCAAAAAGGACTAAAATTGCAACATAAGTTGCTCTTGGGCCTTAATTATTTTTCAAGAGATAAGAGCAATCATATAATTAACTTTATTAAGCAAAACATCTAGGGTTAAAGCATAACCCTGGTCAGGGATGTTACATGAAATCTACGTAGTCAAACTTCCATATGTCTTCAATGACACCATAATATGACATTTGAGCTTCACATGGGCTCTTATCCTTTGCACTTGCAAAAACAACGAAGACACTTGAAGGGTGACACCACTGTTTTGGACGACGATCTTATCATCTTGACACTTTGTGTAATATGAGAACCCATTTATGCCAAACCCTTCATAAGACATAACATAAAATTTTGGTTTAAAGGTGAGGCATTTAATAGTTTCAGCAAGATTATTTGGTGTTTGAGATAGTTGATGTAAGACTTTATCTTCAAACCACTTAATAAATGTCTTGTAATGCTCTCTAGCAAGCCACATTGAATTGGCTCGAGGATATTGTTTCTTGATGAAATTGGTATGTTCCTCGATATAAAAACTCACTTCATCAATGTTGTGTAAAATGTACAAGTGACCTTGTTCCAACTACTCACCGTTGATTACTTTCATCAGTGTTCCCAAAACTCCATTGGAAGAATTATCCTCAATATTCTTGTCATTAATAGGAGTGTTATTACCACTCAGAAATTCATTGTAAAAATCCATAACCTCTCTCGCCACATAACCCTCAATAATACGCCCTTCAGGTCAATAACGGTTTTTAGCATCACCTTTAAAAATGCTCATGTATCGTTTAAAGGGATACATCCAATGCAAGAAAACTGGTCCCAACATTTTCACTTCCCTAGTTAAGCGGACAACAAGATGTACCATGATATCAAAGAAAGGAGGAAAATACATCTCAAGATGACATAGGGTAAGAACCACTTCTCTTTGCAATTTATCGAGAGTATCATGGTCAATAACTTTACTACACAGACTGTTGAAAAAGAAATAAAATATGGTGATTGCAAACCTTACATGCTTCAACAATATCGATCGAATTGCCATGAGTAATATTTACTACATTAGAGTGTGACAATCATGAGATTTAAGAGCTATCAACTTCATATCTTTCATTGATACCAATCTATGGATGTTGGATGAGTAACCCTGTGGCACCATAACATTTACCAAGCAATCACAAAAAGCTTTCTTCTCCTTTCTAGACAACGTGTAATAAGAAGGAGGTAAGTATGTTTTCTGATTGAAACTGACTACTTCTATTAATTTTGTCATTATTACCATTTTAATAGGTCCATTCTAGATTTTATCCCATCTTTAGTCGTACCTGGTATATTCAATAGAGTACCAATGACGCTATCACAGACATTTTTCTCAATGTGTATGACATCGATACAATACCTGACTGCCAAAGAACTCTAATAAGGAAGATCCCCAAATATTGACTTCTTCTTGAATAAAGATTTGTCACTCCGTGTGGCCATGGTACATTGTGATGTTTTATCAAATTCATTGACAAAGTTTTTTACTCTTTCATAAACAACCTCCCCTGGTATAGGTTTAGGTGCACTCTATTCCTCATTCCGTCCATTGAACGTTTTGTGTAACCTACGATACAGATGGAATTTTGGAAGAAACCTTCGATGACCAAGATATTCAGTCTTACCACCATGCTTTAGTCGTATTGAATCAATGTTATATTCACATATAGGACACACTTTAGATCTTTTGACACTATATCCAGACAAATTCCCATATACTAGAAAGTCATTAATAGTGCAAAACAACATAGCGTGGAAACAAAATGTCTCTCTTCATGAAGCATCATAGGTCATCCCACCTTCACCCCAGAGTTTCTTTAAGTCATCAATCAGAGGTTCAAGATTAACATTGATATCATTTCCAGGTTGTCTAGGGCCCGATATCAACAACGACAACATAACATACTTATTTTTCATACACAACCAGGGAGGAAGATTGTATATAATAAGAATAACTGGCCAAGTGCTATGTTGGCTTTTCAATGTCTCATTCAGATTCATCTCGTATGTACAAAGCCCAAGTCTTAGATTCCTGATTTCTTCACCAAATTTAGGGTACAATAAATCAATCTTCTTCTACTATGGGGAATCAGACACATGTCGTAGGATCCCATCATTATTTTTCTTATCATCTGCATGCCACCTCAAATTCTTCACATTTATCAGATTGGCAAACATTGAAACTATGATATTATAGGTAGATACCACATCACCTTGGCAAGAGAACCAGTTTTAGACTCCCTCGAAGTCGTCATTTTATACCTTGACGCTCCATATTTTGGACAATCTTTCAAATCCACATAGTCCTTTTAAAATAATACACAATCATTCAGGCATGCGTGAATCTTCTTAGCCTCCATTCCCATTGGGAACAATAATTTCTTTAACTAGTATGTTGAGATTGGCAGCTCGTTTCCTTCAGGAAGAATTTCTTTCAACAAAGACAACAATGATGTGAAGCTTTTGTAGCTCCATATATTGTTAGCTTTCATCTTATACAATCTCAACACAATGCTAAGCTTTGTAAACTTAGTACAACATGTGTATAACAATATCTCAATATCATGCATGATGTTTCTAAACATGGTAGGTGGGTCGGTGTGCTCTACCCCACAACTATCAAGCATCGCATCAACGATGTCTAATGGAACTAGTTCATTCACATCTACATCATCAGAGGAAATTTCTTCTTCCACAAAAGCGCTGCTATCGACATCCATTGATTTTAGGTTTGAAATATCTTCATGCCAGTGCCAGTTTGTATAACCTTGTACAATCCCATTGCACATGACATGACTTTTGATTTCGTCACCAGTGATGACTTTCAAGCTGTTATTGCAATGGCTACATGGACAGTAGAACCTATCTCTAGGTTGTTTCCTATGTTCCTCAGAAAATCTAATAAATTGATTAAGACCAAAAATAAACTCTGGGGTGCAGCAATTTAGAATGGACATCCATGATCTATCCATTCTATGATAAAAAAGAAAATAAGTATATACTATGGTTGATAGTGTTATATATGATAAATGTGTACCACCTATCCCATTCTTGATCACCTAATCTCACTAGTAAGTGTATAATGTGTATTTAATTTTCAAGAAATTTCAGTAGCATTTCCCCGCAGTTCTCTAAGTACACCGATGTACATGGGCAAATGCCCACTGACATATGTACTTAGAAAACAAACGGGGAAGTGCTGACGAAATATCATGAAAACCAAATACAAATTATACACTTACATCCTAAGTGAGTTTAAGTGTTCAAGAATAGTCCCAAACTAGGAACTATCTAAGATTTACTCCTAATGGGTATATCTCAGATGGGTTTCTAGGCCAACAAAAAATATGTATATATGTTGTCATTCATATACCTACAACCATAATATCATATTTCATATCCTAGGTTTTGTGTAACATCATTTAATTCAATTCATTATTCTATTTGGATAAGTTCATTCATTCATCATTAACCAAAATCAATCATAATAAACTACACAATTTTGAAGAACAATTATATATTGAAATAAGTTAAATCAATTACTAACAAGAGAGAAAGAAAGCAATAACAATTTATTAAATGCATTCATTCATCATTAAGCCTAGATATATAGTCATTATTAATACACTACACAATTTTGGAGAACAAATTGTATATTGAACTAAGTTCATTCATTCCTTGTTTAACCCTTATTAATCAATATTAATCAACCCTAATTAATCAATAATAATCTTATAGTAAACTCATCACACTGGTGGAGCAGGCTATAATAGCGGCGGCTGGAGGTGGAGGTAGTCGTAGTTGTGGTTGTAGATGTGGTCGCAGCTGCCGCCAGAGGTGGAGGCAGAGATGACTAAAGCTGTGGTAAAGTAGGTGGCGAGCGGTGGAAGGATGACAGGCTGTGACCGTGGTCGTTGGCAGAGATGACTGAGAAAATGAGTGGCGGCAACGAATGAACTAGAGCGGCAGCGGTGGTGACTGAACTAGAGCAGCGGCCGCGAGCTCCTCAGTGGTGGTTCCTCTCCATAGTGGTGATGATGAGCTCCTCTCCACAATAGCAGTAAGGGTGGTGGTGAGTGGCAACACAAAATTGCGAGACCTAGCTTGAGCGACAACAGAGAATCAGGAATGAAATAGAGAAGGGGAAAAGATTAGATCATGCTGATTCTATTTAGTTAATTATTGGAGTTGGTTGTTGCTTAAAATTGATGCTTAACATCATCTACAAACATTGGGATGTGGATTTTTTTTGCGGGGACAATTCATGAAGAAACATACTTGTTGGTTCCCATGCAACACCCAAGGCAAAATATGATATGAAATTTTGCCTCACCAGGGGTATTTAGGCATCCGTAATAACCAACGCCATATGGGAGAAAAAAATTTGCGGGGTTTGGCATGGGACATGAGTCGTCAGTGTGTACATAACCGATGTCGAATTGAACATTTTTGAGGCAATTTTTTTCCCTATAAAATTATATTTCACGGGTGATTTTGGATGTTGGTTCTTGTTTCTACCAGTCGATGACAAAGAAAAGACATACCTATGTGTTTTTTAAAGCGGGTGGCCTCCAGACATAGGTGTCGGTTGATAGTTTTAACTGACATCGTAGTTCACTGGTGTTGGTGTTTGATTAATAACTGATGCCAGCAAATGTGACATTATACGTAATTTGTGTGCTAGTGACCACATCAGAATCATCTATCCTCCTCTTGTTGTTGATAATGTCCTTCAATAACTTGCCATAAGAGGGAATTTTCTCAAGAGCATCAACTAGTGGTAGGCTCATATGAATTTTACTATATGTATCAAGAAATTTATTTAATTGATGATCAACCTTCTAGCCTTCTAGATGTTAGGAAATGGTACGAGAGTCACAATCTTTCATTGATGGGGTGGGATGTATGTATCCTTCTTTGTCTATGACCACCCAATCAAATATCCTTCCGAGTCTTGCTCCTATTGTGTGGTATCTTGAGGTTGCTCTAGAGAGATAAAATTTGTCATTGCCCTACTGTCGGCTGGTGTGGTGCTCTTCTCTGGAATAACCTATTTACTCTTTTGTCAACACTTTTTTACCATGGAGAACCATTTCCTTCACCTATTGATTATCGGATGGAATATATGTGTTCCATAGAAATCCTTCCTAATTGGGCTTCTTATGGGATGTCACATTTGCTGCCAGTTGAGGAATCTTTTGGATGTTGTGGATATGTGCCCCTTGATTTTGTTTCTCCCTTTTCGTTTGGTCCAAAAGGACCTCATTCTGGCTCACCAAGTTGCCAACATGTCTTGTATTTAGTCTATCTTATAGGGGGGCCTATCTTGCTGATATTGTTGTGACATGTTGTCCTACTATTGTTTGGGTTGATGTGTCTGTGAAGCATCCTATTGAAAATTATTGAGATCTTTTTTTTGAGAATTTGGGGTCCCTCCTCCTTGATTACTCATTGATTCCCCTATTATTTTCATGTCATACAAACATGCACTCATATTCTTCACCTCTATATGAAATGCCAGATTTATGATCCAGTTTCTTTCTCAATGTGTCAATCTGAGTTATTAGTTTAGTGATCTCCTTGTATTCAGTAGCACCCTTAACTGTTGTTTCTACTTCTCTCTCCTCACCTTAGGACTAGTTTTCATATATTTTCTTAAAGATCACATGACACCTGATAGCCTTATTGTTTAGAAAGAAACATCTTCCTTCCTTGTCAAGTGTAGTCATTTGCCCTTTGTAGAGGCCATAATAAAATTGTTTTCCATGTCCATATAGGTCAATACCATAATGAGGGGTCCTCAGAGCATGTTTTTAACTCTCTCCCAATATTTATAACAGGTATCCTAAGCATGTTGTTTGAAGTTGTGGATCTTCCCCTCTAGTTCATTTGTCTTTTGATGTAAGACCCTTGACCTTGCTTTTTGGTTGAACATTCTTATTTATCTTAATTATATGCTTAATACCTTAATCGAACTTTGTTATGTGCTTTGATATCATGTGATGACTATGTTTCAAGTTTAATCCATTTTGGACACTATTTGGGATCGTTATGCATATATGCGATTATTTTGGACCTACTTGTAATTTACCCACTTCTAGGGTTTTTCTTGCAATTTGTCACATGCTTGTTGTGGCTCACATGTTTTCACATCATGTTTGATATAGTTGAGCTTTGGGGCACCTTGTCACACCTTGGTTTGGGTGGTGGCATCTCATGTTGAGATTAGGGTTTGCATGGACACCCTAAGTCTATTGTTGACCTTGGGTGTTGACCACCTAGTTTTGGTGATCACCAAGATTTCATATGGTCCTAAGTCTTTGTGGTCGATGAAGTTCTCTTGATACATCTAGATTTTGGGATTGATGATGTTTCTGACTCATATCAGTCGCAAACATCAAGGGTTGGCGGTCGATGAGTTTTTTGATTACCTTGGTCGCCAACAACTAGGGTTGGTGGTCGCTATGTTTTCTGATGCCCTGTGGTCGATGAGTTTTCTTGGTGGATTTTCCTATTTTGTGTTTGAATTAGTTGCATGGATGATATTCTTGTATGGACAATATCACTTGGATACATGGCAAGCTTGGATTGACACCTTACCCTTTCTCTCTCTCCAACCATAAGTTGTATATACCTCCCTATCTGCATGCAAACAAGCTCTTTCAACACCTAGATTTCTCTCCTTTCTTCTTTACTATTTGAGGTCAACGCCCCCCTTGCTTGGTGGAGAATAAGGCACTCAAGTTGAAGGAGCTTGACCTATGTACCTTACATGTTGATCTAGGGTTTGGATCTACCCTCTTCTTGTGCTTGTGGAGCTTCATTACTTTTCTTATTAGTCTTGGTAAGTGAAATCTCCTTCTTTAGATTCATTTTCATTTCTAACCTACTCATTTCTATCTTCTTCTTGTCCAAATCCATGGTTTTCAATGGTGGAGCATGACCTAGAGCTTGAAGACCATCTCTTTCTTGCTTCCTTTTTGGAGGAGAAGCTATCTTGGCTGAGAAGAGTGCTCAAGCTATGGTTTCTTTCCCCTTTCCTCTAAGCTACCTTTCTATTTGAATTTTCTCCATCTTGTTTGAGTCAAGTTACATAAACTCATCTTGCATGTGCATAATCTTTCCCAAAAATTTGTTCTAAATAGAAATGATATCTTTACTTAGGGTTTGTGGTTGTATGACAATTTTAAATAAATAACTTTTCTTGGATGAACCCTAAACCCATGTGTACGAACCTTACTTGATAATGGAATTTTTGGTCCTTGCATGCTAGTAGAAACAATGGTTTTTCTCTCTCAAATGATTGTTGCTAAATTAGGGTTTGAGATGATCTTCCTCCTAGTGATGTAACTTGATGAACTTTCACATTCTTGGTGGTAAACAATCCATTTGGATCCTTGTGGTTGATGAGATATTGGTCTCTTCATGGTCACTAATATTTTCCTTATGTGGTTGATGAGCTTGATGCTATGTGGTTGAAAATGTTTTAATTTCTCTAGTGGGTCTCTAATATTGTTTACAACATTATTGGCTACCAAGATGTTGATTCCATGATGGTTTCTAAGTTTGATCTCCATGAGGTTGATGAGGTTTTATATCATAATTGGTCACCATATTTTGAATGAATATGGTCCCCAAGATTTGTATCCCCGTCGATCGTCAAGTTTTTGGACCCTTAGTGGTCATTGAGGTTGGAAACCTAGCGGTTGTTGAAGGAACTCTAAACCTAGCGGCCACCAACATTTCTAACCTTTAATGGTTTCCAACCTCCTTAACTCTTAGTGGTCAATGACATCTCTAACATTTAGTGGTCGATGAAGTTTCTGGTCCATGTTGATAGCTATGACCTTGAACCTTAGTGGTCGGTAAGGCACCAAACCCTAGCGGTATCTAAGGTGTCTCTAACCAATGTGGGCACTATGCTCCCCTAACCTAAGTGGTCGATGAAATTCCTAAATTTATGGTCAATGGTGGTGTTTGACCTAATTGCTTTCATGATTGATGGAGTTGATAAGAATAAGGGTTTACATTTAATTGTTGTTTTGACACCTGAATTCACATACCTTGTTGAATCTAACCCTAATACAAGTAAGTGATGATGATGCATAGTATCTTATGTGATTAGTATGATGATGGAGTACTATCTCTCTCTTTTTTGTTGTAACCCTAAATTGTTGTCATATGAACATCATTCCTAAAAGCAAAGTTATGTTGAACTTATATGTGTCACATGTATGGTGATGGTATGAAGGAAAGATCTTTTTGTTATTCTTTTGTGCCGCCTTCCTGAATATACTGCACAGGTCACTAAATAACATCGAGAATGATTGATCCCTACATTATGAGAGTGTCCTCTCACAACAAGTGAGTAATATCACATCACAAATATAATCTAAGTTGATCAAAAGCATACCTTGGTCTATACTAGGAAAATTAGATTACCTTGAGTCATTTAATGGATGAAATAGGTCTGAGTGGGGGGACACAACCAATTTGAGGAAGTTATGTTTGATTTCACTAAACATGTTGATGCAAAAAAGCCATCAGAATTGGGATGGAACAATACATTTTTAACAAAGTGGTAACTTGGGATTGGGCCACCTTTCATAATGTATGGCTCATAATCAAACTTGAAATCTATAATTTTTTTAACTACTCATTATGAACAGTATTTTATATTATGACCAAAGTTTTGATTTTCTAGATTTATAAACACACATTCATCCCATACTTTAAAATTTTACATATCCAATTATAATTTAAACATTGATGATCAAACCTTTGGTTTAAATAAAATTTGTGGACTCTGGGAAACTAGAGGACGAACCCATTATGTTTCAACACTCTCTTGCAGGGCTTGCACCACTCCCTTATGTTTCTTGCAACACTTACTTGTAGGGAGTGTAACTCAAGCTATCTGGGCTTGTAGCACATGGTTGTTGGGCTTGCAACACTCAATTGATTGGATTGAAACATTTGCTATGACTCATATCATGACATTGTCCTCTCACTCCAACTCCATGAAAATGCATTTTTGAGGAGATGGGGTCCGTATTTTGAGAGTGTCCTCTCATAGTAACTCCATGCAAATACAATTATGAGGATCCATGTCCATATCATGACACTATCGTCTCACAGAGTCCCTAGAAATGTATTTGTGAGGTGTCATGCCCATATCATGAAAGTGTCCTCTCACACTAAGTCCCCAAAAGTACATTTGGGAGAAATATAGTGACAATGTACTCTCATAGAAAGTCCCTTAATATGTATATGGGAGGATCCAGGGCCCATATCATGAGAGTGTTCTCTCACAACAAGACCCCAAAAATGCATTTGAAAGAAGACATTGTCCTCGTAAAATATCCCTTTAAATGCATTTATGAGGAGTTGAAGCCCATATCATGACAATGTCATCTCACAACAAGTCCCTATTAATGCATATGTGAAGAGATGAATCCCACATCATGAGAATGTCCTCTTACACCAAGTTCCCCAAAATGCATTTGCAAGGAGCCAATGCCCATATCATGATAGTGTCCTCTAACAACAACTATGTGAAAATGTTCTGGGAAGAGATACGATCCATATCATGATAATATCCTCTCACAACAAGTCCCTTTAAATAATTTGATCATATATGTGTTTAAAGATATTTTCCTCTTAAATGTTCATAAAGGAGACATGTATGAGTTCGGGTATGATCTGAGCATGGTCAATCGGGTTCATGCAACAAGTCTAAAAAAATACATTTTTAAAGAGTTGGGGCCCATATCACGAGAAACTATTCTATCAACAAGTTCCCTAAAATGCATTTGCAAGGATATAGGGCCCATATCATGATATTTGCCCTCTCATAGCAAGAGCACAAAAATGCTTCTGGTAGAGCATCTACGACACATTCATGACAATGTCCTTTCATAGGAAGTCACTGTAAATTCTTTGATCAGAGACATGTATACATGCATTGTCCTCTTAGATGTTCATAAAGGATATGTGTATGATTTTAAGGATGATTGAAGCATGGACAATCATGTGCTTGCAGAAGACAATGTCTATTTGTAGCAATTGCTGGTTGAGTAGGTGGTCTATGCAAGGTACTACCAAGGAGTAGTTTGCCTCATAAGACAAAGCTCCATTAGCCTTAGAATGATAAGAAAATGTGACATGTATGAGTTTGGGGATGACCGTCAAGCCAATATCTCTTCATGAATGACTCTCAGAATGATTTAGAATGATTTATAATGACTCTTAGAAGCAATTCCTTTCACATGTCTCCTTTAAGAATTGTCAAATAAATGTACTAATATATCACCATGGAGATGCATTTTATAGGATTCATGACCCATATCATGATAGTATCCTCTCATAGAAAGTCCCTTGAAATACATTTGTGAGGAGTTGAGGCCCATATAATGATAGTGTTCTCTTACAAAATTTCCTAAAAATGCCTATATTATGAGAATGACCTCTCACAATAAGTCCCCTAAAAACATTTGTGAGGAGTAAGGGACCACATCGTGATAGCGTCCACCCACAAAAAGTTCATGAAAATGGCTATAGGAGGAGCTAGGGTCCATACCATGACAATGTTCTCTCAGAGCAAGTCCATAGAAATGCTGAAATTAGAGACATGTATTGTTATGACCGCATGTGAGCAAAATTGGTAAACTAAAGTTTACCTCGATGATTGCACACTTAATTAGATTGATCACCGCTTAAACTTGATTGATGATGGTAACTCAATTGTCATGTAATGAACCTAATAAGGAACTTTAATCATGATATTTCCTTAAAGGATTAGGGTTTGAGGAGTGTAAACCCTAATTGTAAAATTAGGGTTTTGATAGTATATAAAACAAAATGTGATAGGTACAATATGATAAATGATTTTACATATTTTTTATGTTACTTATATTTACTTGAAATTTGGATATAATATGAATAACTAAATCATGTGTGTTAGTGAAAAATTTCAGAATAGTTGGATGTTATTTGAATGTGGTTCTCGATCAAACTATACATTGACCGACATTTGGAAGTGTAGAATACACAGAGACAATGATAGAAACTAAACAAGGGGTTGAAACATGAGGGAGTAATATACATGATAAAAGAGAGTGATTGTGAGATACAAGAAAATGCTAAATAGGCTAGTCTCCTTGATAATGATTAATTAAACCTAGATACGAGAATTGTATGAAGTGAATACATGGACATCAGAATTCTAAGTATCAAAATCATCTTCTGTTTGGTATCCTCCGTAATGAGAGTAATGTGGGAATGAAGTGATAATAAAATGAATTCTACATGTGTAATAACCTTTCATCATAGGGACATCTATTGAATGTATTCATGATACATAAAAGGCACATATATTGAATGTATGAATGACACATAATATGAAGATGAAACCCTAGCAGGGTAAATAAATAAAGCAACCTATCAGAATGGTCAAGTAAAATAAAACAAATTCAAGTTATAAGGATAAGGAAGATTTTAGTAAAGTTTAAGAGAGCCGAGGTTCATATATCGAAGTAAGGAAGTAAAATCATGTAATAATAAGATCATGTTATTGATAGGGATCAAACCCTAGAAAGTGTAGGGTTATAGTAGATCAAGGAATGTCACTACTGGTTTGACCTTAAGTACAGACATCATTATAAAATAAAACTTTGAGATCATTATTATGAGAATAAATTAGTAGTGATAGTAATTCAGCGTTTAAAGGTAGAAAATAAGAAAGGTAGATAAGCAACATGGAAAATGACTAAGAATGAAAGATAAGCAATAGATTTGAAATGTAAGAAGTATGATTTGAACAAAAGGAGAAGCACAACATGAGAAAACTGTGTTCTAAAATAAATTCTTGTAGTGATAAAAAAAATGTTGAATAATCCATTATTATCTCGAGTATTTTAATTATTAGAGATGTTTAAAATATATGATCAAAATGAGAAGGAAAAGTAAGCATAAAGTAGTAATGAAACACAAGAGAAATCAGAGAGAAGAAATGACTTTCAACATTATATGAATTTTTTTAGAAGTATAAATTGTTGAAGGAATATTATGGGGCTTAAAATTTTTTTACATATGATTTTAGTTGCAAATGTTACATGGTAATATGTTCCTCATGTGTTGAATCATCATGAGAATGAAAATGATGCAGATGTATGGCTTGGGAAAGCCTGAGTACCATGAAAGAGCCTTCTAAGCAATGTATGTGCATTAAAACCTAGTTTTGGTGTAATGTGCAATTTACCCAAAACCTAGGGTTCAATATGCAAATTTCCACATAAATAAGGTCCCTAATATATCTTGGCATCTTGTAGAGGCAAGATAATGAGAGGGACATCTTATTTGTATCCTTTTGAAGGAGAGAGAATCTTGATATTAAAATAATCAAGATTTAAGCATAATTGAAACCCTAATTCAATTTAATGCAAAAATAAATTTATTAATTGGATTGCCCTTCAACCAAAACCATAATAGTTGAGTTTACATATGTGTGGACATCCTTTTGCCTTTCAAAGGCATGAAAATATCCAAAGGAGGTGAAGACGCCACTCACTTTATTAAAAGGAAAAGTATCCACTAAATATAGGATATTAATATAAAATGATTAAGGTGCTTAATTTGCTTTTCTTTAAAAACATGTATAATTGAGAGGGATAAGAGACAAAGAGGATAGCCTCGTCCCTAAGGAAGGGAAGGGGACAAGTGGCAAGAATATGGAATAGATATTTCCTACTTTCTCTCTCCTAATTGAATTTTTAATAAAAATTGCATATAAGCTCATTTATCCATAGAGTGAAAGAGGAATTTCGAATTCACTTTCACTTCTTGCTTTAAAAACAACCAAGGGAGCTTTGAAGGACCAAGAGGACGACCCCCAACCTGTTGGTAAGCTTGTTGAACCTCTTTCATCTTGATTTCATGGTGGAAATCATAAACCAATGCATAAGTTCTTCTTCTTTTCACTCCATCTTCAATCCTAGCCAATCTTTTCACTCCAAATCTTGAGGACGAACCTTGGAGGAGTTGTAAAAGCATCATACACCATTGTTGACGTGAAGAAAGAAGCTTTGAAGGTCAAATTGGAGGCTGGTTATATAACTTGAACCTTTAACTATTGCTATTGAACTCAATTTCTCAATTCAATTGATTCAATTGCTCTTTTAGCAATACCTTTAATTAATTGATGCAACTTCCATAGAGATGGTAGTAGATTTCGTGGGTTTGAAGGTAGATGATGATGACATCATCACAAGCACACACCTCAACCAAGGAAGTGGACAAACGGTTTGCAAATTAAAGAGCTAATTCAGTTTCAAAACCGAATGGATGTTGGAGTTCAAGACCGAATGGGTATTTGAACTCAAGACCAAATGGGTATTTCACCCAAGACTGAATGGGTAAAAATGCACAAGACCAAATGGGTAATTATACCCAAGACCAATTGGATAATTCATTTCAAAACCGAATGGGTTTTAGTCTTAAAGATCGATTGGGTAATTGAGTCTAAAATTGAATGGGTAATGGACCTCAAAATCGTTTGAGGTCAAGCACCTCAAAACCGTTTGGATGGTCAAAGCACCTCAATACCATTTGGATGGTCAAAGCACCACAAGACCGTTTGGATGGTCAAGGGTGAGGTTTGAAGGATTAATGATCTAAGGGCCAATAATGTTGAACTTCAACAATTCAATCGATTGAAGGCTTCAATGTAATCAATCATGTTCAATTGATGGATGATTTGATCTAATGAACCCTTGAGGTTTTGAGACTGAATTGGGAAAAAAATATTGACACCGTTTGAGCCCAAACAGTCTTGAAACCGTTTGGGGTCAAACGGTTTCAAAACTATTTGGAGACCAATCGGTTTTCCAAACCGTTTGGTAATGAAACTTCAAAATCAATTGGTGATCAATTGTGATTTAATTACTTGAGAATTGAAGATGGTGATTGTACCATTAATCCAATAACTAATAGTAATGTCAATCTAGTTTAGGTACAAAGGTCGAATCCTTAAAGTACCTAGGTGATTAGTATCATTAAAGAAATAAACCCTAATTGCTTATAAAAGCAATGATTCCGTACACTATGTCAATCATAGTTGTATGTACTTGATTGAAGGGATGATGTATCCTAATCCATTTGAGAGGATGATGGAGAGGAAATCATACATGAATGTGATTCATTTGGTGATTAAGGGCATGATCCTCAGCAAAGAGATTATAAAACCCTAATCTTGAGTATGAACCTCAATTGAGAAGGTTAATGAACTCTAACTCTAATTCAGGGCAATTTCAAGTGTAACCCTAATCCAGGGTAAGGATGTAACCCTATACTAGTGTGATGACTTGAATAACCCTAATTCAGGGTAATGTGATGTGAAATCCTTATTTGGATGAATAGTAAACCCTGATTGTGGGTAATTGATTGTGAAATCCTAATTTGGATGAATAGTAAACCCTAATTGTGGGCTATTAAGTGAAAACCCTAATCTAGGGTGATTTCATGTGGAATCCTAATTTAGGGTGATATGATGTGAAACCCCGATTTGTTGATGTGATGTGGAACTCAAACACAGGGTGATGCTATGAAATGCTATATGATACCCTAATCTTGGGTGTTATGGTGATAATCCATAACCCTGATCTGGGTAATGGGATGAGTATCCCCAATTGTTATGAAATGGGAAAACCTAACCCTAGTAAGGGAATAGTGGTGTTTCCCTTAAATAGTGAGGCCATATATGTTTTGCATGGTATTGATATGCAATTGATATCACTGTTATCATCTGTGCTAACCATGCAGGTATTCTAAAATGATGATCAAAGCCAGGTATGAGCTATGATACTTTATTCATTTTTGTTTATTGGGCCTTGTGTGCCATAATATGCCTTGCTTCCTGGTAAGAGGTAACAAGAGAATTAATGGGCCTCAAGTGCCTTGAGTGATGCTTTTATAGTAAGTATCATGTTACCTTGGTCAGATGACCTGAAGGTGATTGTTACCTGAAAAAGTGGTAACAATGCTCAGTGATGAGCTAAGGGTTTGAATGCCTAGAACCATATGATTATGGTATTGAGATTGGGAAGGGTTGAGAATTCCCAGTATTAAATGATGGACTGAGATCTCAATATCTTGAAAATACTGTAAAGTAATTGATGAAATTTGTGCATGTTTCTTTATAGCATTGGTTTTAATAAGTTATGTTTGAAAAACTTGACTGATGCTAAGCGAATATGATAATGTACTTAATTAATCAAGTGAAATATATTCATGTAGTGCTCTGACCATAGATCCATCATCGTCAGAAGCTGGTGATGGTGAAACAGGTTTTCCTATGGGATCTCCTGGAGTTTGCATATTTTATATATGTGGGGGTTGATGGGTGAAAATATCCTTACGCCTGGGGAAGAGATTGATGGAAGGTAAACATTAAACCTCCCAATCCTTCATGTGTCGGGATGGATGTATCAAAAATCTCCTGATGGTTGGGATGTATGTATAACTAATATCCCAATGATATTCAATTTCAGGTCGATGGAGATACAAATTTAATTTCTCGATTGCCGATGAGAGTGCAGTTGATGCTGTAACTCTATAGCGAAGTTTCCAGTATACCTTGAAATGCTATGTTGAGTAGTTAACATGAGTTCTGCTTGTTGTCTCGCACTGACCGAGATGTTAGAGGTCATAGAACCCGATTCTTCCTTTGATCTTGTATGGTATCAATTCTGACTTCGTAGTGGTCGGTTGGAGGATGAGCGGTATACCTCACCTCCTCAGAGCATAAGTATGATTGTAAGATGTAATCATCCGTGTAGCATATTTGCTAAGGTCAAAATGCGAGAATCATTGGTTGATGTTACATTGCTTAGTATATCATAGATTAATAAATTATATGCATGTTTCTTCAATGTCTTGATGAAAAGTGACATGTTACTCTATTAAATTATAGCTGAATTGCTTTGAATAATCATAGTGCTCTAATCAGTTCAGATATTGATTTATTTGCTACTAGATATATATACGATTCTTCTGCTCAGTTTACCTTTATTAAACTACAATAACAATGTTTTGGCGGAGAGTTATATCTCTCACTGGGACAATTTACACATTGTCTCACTCCCGTGGGATCCAACATTTTTAGGTGGACGCATACGAGGTAGAGCTAGAAATTCCATAGCTAGGGAAGAGAAGCAACAACAGCAACGGGAACAGCAGTAACACTTCAGGTGTTAATACTGGCTGTTAAGTTTTGTGTAGATAGTCCTATGTGTCGTCTCTGTACTCTCAGGTCCTAGGAGTTAGTGTTTTTAATATGTTGATATGAGGTTTTGGCTTCAAGCCTCGAGATTTTTATACTTCTTGTGTACAACTAAGTCAGAGCAGTTGATGCTGACATTCCTCGAGAGGGGATGATACTTGATATGTACATATGAATCAGAATGTAAATGTATTACTTTGGTTCTGAACGGAAGAGCTTTCCTTTAAATGGATCTCTTGATAAACGGTTTTAATTTTCAGTGATTTTTGGTTGATTCCGCTGCTAATGATCATTTACGCTTAGTTACTGACGTTTGTCATAATATAGCATCACAAGTTTAGTTGGTATCAGAGCTCTAGGTTCGCTTAGTCTTTAGAGACATAGGATCAAGGTTGTTGAGTCTGTTCTAGTGTCTTCTAGTTTATCTGATAGTGTCTTCTGCTTATATAGGAGAAGAAGAACTAGAATATGTCTGGATCACATGATGAACATACTGTTGAGAGCAGTGCTGCTGCACCAGGAGAAGGTGCAAGGAACCAGGGTAGAGAAGAACCAGTGCCTAAACAACCCCAGTTTAATCAAGCTGATATGGGGAACCCAGCCTTCCAAGCCATGTTTGGGCAGTTTATGGTAGCCATGACTCACATGACAGATAGGATGCCACTACCTGCACTAAGGGCACCAGCCCACGATGAAAGACATGGAGCTAGCAAGACCTTTGAATGGATTCACCGGGTGGGAGCCACAGAGTATGCTGGCACAGTTGACCCAGCAGACGCTGATTTGTAGCTAACCAAGCTGGAGAAAGCTTTCAGAATCCTTATGATTCCTGAAGATGAGAAGGTGAGGCATGCAGTGTATCCGCTGAAGGGGAGTACTGGTCACCAGTGGACCATTGAAGAAGGCAAAAGACCTGGTGTTGATGTCGGATGGGATGAATTCTGATGTGAATTCATCACTAGATACTTTCCCAAGACGTATCTGGATGAGAAGATCTCTCAATTCGAGAGATTGAGGCAAGGACAGATGAACATTAGCGAATACAAAGATAGGCTCATGGAACTTTTGTGGTTTTGTCCGCATATGGCATCTTCTGATGAGGAGAGGATTTGGCATTTCGAGAAGGGGTTGAACGCTGAATTGACCACTCTGGTGTCTGCTCTGGAGAATTGGGAGAGATTTGCTACTTTAGTGGAGTATGTAAGACGAATAGAGAGGTCTGTGATTGGGAAGCGACAGACCAAGGGTAAGAAAGAGTACCCACAGTTCCAAGGATAGAGTTTTGACAGTTTTAAGAAACCAAGGTATTATGTGCCTACACCACCACCAAAGTTTAATACCCAGACGCAGTGGACGTCAAGTAAGGGTAGAGACTGTAGTTTACCACTGAAGGGAGCTCATAGCTCATCCTCAATGTCAGTAACAGGACCACCCAGGCCACAATGGGAAAACATAACCTATTATAGATGTGGGAAAGAAGGACATGTTGTGAGGGATTGTCTTGAGAAAGTCAGGAGTACAATCCAACTACCAAGGTAGAGCCAGCAAGGCTCTCAAAGGAAATAGTTTGGCAGTGGTGCTAGAGGACGTGGACAAGCGTCTCGAGCTGGTTCTCCAACGTCCAACAATCAAGCACAAGGTCAACCACATGCAACTGCTAGATTCTATGCTATGAATAAGCTTGAAGTAGTAGTCAACCCTCGGGTTGTGACAGGCTAGATGGAACTATTTTATTCTGATATGTCTTTATCCTGCTTCGTATCTGTTTTAATTGATCCGGGTGCTACGCATTCCTTTATCACTTGAGAAGTGATTTATGGCTACAACATGATTGTCAGTCATAGAGCAAATAGTTTGATGTTAGAAACACCTTTATTGGGATCTGCAGTGTTGTGGGAGGTGTGTTCTCCCTGCAATATTTCCTTTTCTGATCATCACATTCAGGTGGATCTTATACCACTTGAAATGACGAGTTTGATATAATCCTTGAAATGGAAACCTTAGAGAAGTATAAGGTTGTCTTGGACTGTGGTTCTAAGTAGGATGTGTTCACAAATGATGTTGACACATGGATCTTTCAGGGAGACAGAAAGATTCTTCCAACTTGTTTAGTATCAGCTATGGTAGCTGAGAAGTTGATGAGATAGGGATGCTTTGCATTCTTGGCACATGTGGTAGATACCACAATGGAGAGCCCTCATCCTTCTGAAGTTTCGATAATCAGGGAATTTGAAGATGTATTTCCTGAAGAACTTCTAGGTGTTCCTCCATCCCGAGAGATTGATCTTGATATTAATCTAGTTCCAAGTACGCAACCCATATCACAAACGCCGTATAGAATGGCACCTACTGAGATGGCAGAACTCAAGAAACAACTGCAAGAGTTCTTGAAAAGGGTTTTATCCGACCAAGTACTTCACCATGGGGTGCTCCGGTCCTCTTTGTTAAGAAGACAGATGGGTCAATGCGTTTATGCATCGACTATAGGAAGTTGAATAAAGTAACCATAAAGAACAAGTATCCTCTTCCAAGGTGTGATGGAGTGGACTTTTGGAATCCTTAGCACATAAATAAACTCAGGCGTTTGAGTTATATTGTAAGTTACCTTGAGTGGTCAATATAATAGTTTGGCACCAAAGTTAAATGTAAGGTAGTTTATATGATGATAATCATGTGGTACAATTTTGACGAAAATTTGAGCTTGCTACAAGGAGTTATAATCCTTTAATAATGATGGGGTATATGGCATATTAATGAAAATGTTACCAAGTCTTAACTTAATTCAATGTCACACTCTTTGTTTTGTGTTAGCTATGTGATCACCCGACACCTCAACCTTGACCCTTGGGAAGGAGGTAACCACAGATGTGCTTAGGTAAGGCGTTTAGATGTGAGATTGATGGGTTTCAGGTTATCTCCTAGCAAGCAGTTGGATTATAATAGTAAGCAAGTGGTTCCACGATCTCTCCACCTACGCATAATGTGGTCCTGGGTGAGGCACGTATCGAAGCATTCAGTTGCTTCAGGGAGGTTAGTACCCCTCTCACGGCTCCCTTAGCCTACCAAGTGACGAGATCCAGTCTCCCCAACCTTGTCTCTCCACCACAATGGCTGAAGAACACGGAACTGGAGAACACATACCATCTTCAAGGAGGAGCCACGAGTGGGAAAGATGAGGGTCTCGTAGATGATCCCTGGTCAGAGATCAAGCCACACAGCGGTGGCCGTTTTCCAGGAGATGACACATGTTGGCGTCGAGTTTCGAACGCAGAAAGGAGACTGCAAGACAAGGAGGAGCAGGCAGAGGTGTAGTCGAAGCTCTGATCAGATTGCAACACGTGAGGAAGAGGCTCCGGCGGCTATCCAGAGAGATCAGAGACAGAGCACACTTGGACAAAGAAGCAATGTGGAGAACCTCAACTCAGTGGGTGGCTCATCAGAATCCAACCTGGAGGCACTCACACCATGCGTGGAGCGTCAGACCAACGAAGCCCCATGCCGTCGGCCTCCTCGAGCTGCAAACTGGAGCAACCTGTAGCCGAAACATAGAGATCATGTAGCCACAGAGATAGGAAAGCTCGTAGGCGATGGACTATGCTGGGGTTATGTGGCCGAGCCCAATGCAGGCCACGACGACGATTGATCTTGCAGAGACAGAGGAGGAGGAGATCATGACTCCCTCGTCTGAGATCTATGACACGACAGCAGTCCAGTCTGGAAAACTTCGGACAACTTCAGGCCTAAATGTGAGGAAGGAGAGGAGTGTTTCCTGTTTCTCATTGGGGAGGAGGTAGGTGGTGGCGCTGCCTCTTGTGGAGAATGGGGTTCTCACATTGGACGTGCTTGCATACATGAGGAAAAGAGTCAGATTGTGACGAGGAAAGACAGGGAGAAGGAAAGAATGAAAAGGAACTGGGTCCAGGTAGTGAACCAGCCAAATCAAAGTAAATCGAGTTCAAAGCCCCTGAGCTAGCTGGCTCAATGTGGGCCAATAGGTGAGGGCGAAGCCCCTGATTGGACAGGTGGCACCTATCTGTTCGCCGAAAAAGGTAAATATCCTAGTAATGTATAGATCTTCAATAATTCATAGTAATTAGTACATTTATCCAAAAAATACAAACAAGGTACCAAAACGTTCATAAAAATGAGAAGAACATAATGAAAGCATAATATTAGGTTTTTGATGCATTAATCTCAGTGATATTATGTAATTTGTAGAATGCTCATCTCATGGATAATAAATATGAAATGATGACATAAAATTATGGAAAAATGTCAGCAAGTCCATAATAATGTTTAGAATGTATAAGATGGGTTCAGGCTTGAACCGAACCTATGGTTGTTGCCGGTTCGGGCTTGAACCGAACCTATGCTTTCCTTGCTATTTGATACCTACTTCTCCGATATCGACTCAGGCAGGTAAGTAAAAGCATTTCCCTTGAAAAGTAACCCGGTGGTGGATCAAAGTTGAACTTTGACCCTCATTCCGATCATTATACAGGGGGAGGTTCGTTAGCATAATGACTACAGGTACTGCGACAACCTTTACCAAGTCCGAAAGATTGTCGACCACCAGATCCGCTGGTCTGCCCTCTTCACCCTAGCCCATAAGAACAAATCCTCAGCGCGAAATATTATCCAAAAGTACTCCAAAGACTCACATATTTTCAATCAAGAAGGTGGTCAGACCCTTGTAGAGTTCCAAAACAACATAGAGCTTGGGAGGACCCGGTCGACGATCCAAACAAGGACTGAGCACTCCCCCCCTTTAGATCTTTTCGACACAATCGGGGGGAAAAAATGGACGTGGATTGGTACACAACGGAACTAGTAGAAGAGTTGCTTTGCTCTTCCATTCCATAAGGAGCGGAAGTTATGGTGATGTTGATGCTCGAAATCATGTAATTTGATTAAGATGGCTAATTAGGGCTAATAACCCTAATTAATATGCAATAAATACATACATTCTTAAAAATTGATGAAAGTTTACAAAGTAAGCTCGTATCAGTATATAGAATCTCAGTTTTAATTATGTGATCAATTTTATACACAAAATCCAGGTTATATGAGGATGACCCTTAATATATATGATGTAACACTAATATGGTTAATGAAAGTGACATAATGTTAAATATGTTCACATAATAATGTGACACGTGAGTATATCTAGTTAATGAACCATAATCTAGAAAATGACATCAGTAAGATAAATCTAAGACAAGAATGCAAGTAATGATGGGAATATCCTAATGAGATAAGCTAAACCCTAATGAAATGATTAGGGTTAAGATGAGATGTAAGAGGATGAGAACCTAATGATAGTATATGACCTTGTCTTATTCAGGTTTAGCAAGGATTTAGTTGACATCAGGAATATGTGTGATGATTAGGTTTATCTCTTTGGAAGGTTCGCAATTATCTCTTACTTGGCTTATTATACATTATGTTTGTGTTATATGGTAGTAAACAAATTGCATATGGTATTGATTGAAATGATTGTCTTGTATGATATGTTGCTTGAATTTCCATACATATTGCTATGAACACATCAAACATAATATATCTGTTCCATTCTATGAACCACTCTATCTCTTTGGTAAGCATAGTGCTAGTGAGTGATCTATCTCTTTGGTAAGCATATCACATGTACAATGATCTATCTCTTTGGTAAGTAGATCATAAGTCCTGAATGCATCTATCCCATTGGTAGGCAGGTGTACAAGCATATAATGGAAAATGAGCTTAAAATATGTGTTCTCTTTTGTTAATGAATATCTTTGTGCAAGTATACACTTTTCTTATATTCTTCTATTACTTCCAAGTATTAGTTTTATCTTATTGCCAATATATGATGAGAGGTATGTAAAAGACATGTAGGCGTACTCAATACAATATTCTTGAATATTGTGATGATGTGTACCACATGTAATCTTTTGTTTAGGTTGTGGTTATGCTTTTGAAGATCCAGAATAGTGAGAGTTGTGTGGCGAGCCGATGTACAGGTGGACCTGTTGTCTTAAGATCCTATTGTTTAGCTGTAGCACATGTATATGTTTAGTACTTTACTATTCAATATGTAATATCAAATGTTGTAACATTCATGTTGTAATTATATGTTGAATGGTGAACATGTGTTGTGGTTTGTTTATTGTTCATGTATATGTGCTACTGATTGTTTCCTTCTGACTCCCTTGATTTTCTTCTTCTTATCCTAGTGTGGGGTGTTTAAATTGGGATGCTCATTGAGGTGAGGTTTCAATTTGGACGTCACACATCAGATTAAGTTTTAGAAAATCCAGGATCGTCACAGGTTGTATCAGAGCATGAACAATAGCAAAGCCTAACATTTGGTCATCATGCAACTCAAAACTAAAGAACCATGAACTTAATAATCTTTTAGGGTTAGATTATTCGTCTTTTGGAGACTAGATCTGACCTAGCCTCTAGGTTAGCACCTAGATGTCTGGGAACTAGGTCTAGACTGGTGCTTGTTGTATAGAAGGTCCTTGGATGTCGTTCTTTCCTTGTAATGCAGCGGTATGGGACGTTGCATTATTTGGAAATGATGTACATCACAGGAAGAGAAACCTTTGGCATATGATGCATCTATGTTTTGGGTAGCTACATCGGCCTACACCATGTTCTCACTCCTTCCACTAGTTTTCATGACATTGTACTCTCTACTATGTGTGGGACACTCGTTTTCAGGATTTGGTTTTGGGATTCCAACCGGATCAAACCGTAATAGTTTTCTCTGACGCTTATTTTATCGTAGAAAAACTATATAATATTTTGTTATGTATATGTATTACAAAAATGTGTCCCCACACATGTATGAGTAGGAGGTGGTCATGTAACCTATGTGAAAGTGAATGACATCAGTCTAGAAGAGAGAGTAGTTCTAGATTAGATGTATAGAGCCTTTTTGATATATATATGTTAGATGGAATAGATGATATAAGTTTTGATGATATGATGTAAGTCTTACATATATGATATAAGATGATTAGGATGATTTATGTTTTTCTTTGAGGACTTAAGTTCAGTTTGAGGATTTGAGATAAGTTTTGATGATGCAAGTATGAGTTCTTTTATGAGATTAGATAAGTTAAGTTAAGATAAGGATGTGAATCAACATGAGCCTCAAGCTCTTTTACAAGAAGTACATCTAGTGTTAGGACAATTTTGGGGTTAACTCCAGAGAGAGTGAGACCCATTGGGAGAAGGTTAGAGAACCTAAACTCCAAGATATGAGAATTCTGAGGAATATGTGTTGTGATATGTCCTAAATTAGACTACTCCTAAGTGAATGAGTTGAGTTGCTCTATGTGTGATTCCTATAGTTTCTTGAACCCTAGATGTCCTTGGGAGGGCCAAACCCTAGAATCAGAGAGAGGTTGGTTATATATGCGAATAAGGAAATATGAGTTCCTGCCATCTGGGTGAGGGAGATAGCCCAAGACCCAGGAGGAGGTAGATATGTTTTTAGTTTCTATGAAGCCTCATGCTCGGGTTGGTGGGTTCCCACATAGGAATCTAGTGGTGTATATAATAGAGCTTTGGGTAAGATGTTTCATGGTTAGAGATCTAGGAAGAGTATGCCATAACATGTTTTGACTTGTGCTTATGTGGCTAGAGCTTGTGAAGTTGATCAACTAGTGCGAATGAGGTAATCTAAGAACCCTAGACCGAGAGGGAAGATATAGTTTGTGCATATGAGATACTCATCGAGATGAGTGAGCTCAGAGAGACTGAGCATGGAACTGCCCTCATGATATGGGACAGGATAACCTCAGTTGGAGTAGATGAAGTTTTTATATATCTTTGATTAGCCTCTCACAAAAGTTTTTTTAGCACAACCATGATAAAATATATGTAAGATTGTGATCTAATCTTGAAATACGATAGTGGATATGAATGATGGAAACCTAGAAATGGTTTAATATATATCAGTGCATAAATGGTTAACCTTATACATGAATAACAATGATAATGTGATATTGTTCGTTAATCTTGTGATGAAATTACTAGTAAATGTTGTAATTTATTATGAGAAATGAAATTTGCATGAGGAGTTAATCTTAGTGCTTAACAAAGATGAAAAATATAGTTTGACAATTAGCACAACAAAATGATTATGACACCTTGATATGATCTAGTTGGATAAAGTGGGTTAACTTTAGTTAACTCCCCCCTAAAGGCATATGTTAATGATGAACATGTTCTAACAATGAGAAAAATAAATGTTGATGGCACCTTGAAATAATCGGTTAACTTTAGTTAACTTCTTTGAAAAATGATAGTATGATGTTGAATATTAATGTATGAGTTAAGATAAGGAAGCAACTTTAATATATGAGATATGTCTTCACATAATCTGAGTTTCTAGACCCTTGTTGCAATCTTTTATGAAGGAGTGATCTACCTTAGATGTTTTAGACCTCCTAATAGTGGTTTGGATATGATTATGGAGCTTTGTTTTTAGATATGTTGCACCTAGAGTAGTTCCCTATAAATGGATGATGTTCCTTGAAGAGGATAGTTTACTTTTGAGGAAGAAAGTTCCTTTAAGATGTACATGATGTGGCAAAGTGGTTTCTGGCTTAATTCTAAGGACACAATTTCTTTTAAGGTGTGTAGGATGTGATGGAGTGGACTCTTGGAATCCTTATCACATAAATAAACTCAGGCATTTGAGTTATATTGTAAGTTACCTTGAGTGGTCAATATAAGAGTTTGGCGCCAAAGTTAAATGTAAGGTAGTTTATATGATGATAATCATGTGGTACAATTTTGTTGAAGCCTACAGGTTGCTACAAGGAGTTATAAGCCTGTAATAATGATGAGGTATATGGCATATTAATGAAAATGAAACCAAGTCTTAACTTAATTCAATGTCACACTCTTTGTTTTGTGTTAGCTATGTGATCACTCGACACCTCAACGTTGACCCTTGGGAAGGAGGTAACCACAGATGTGCTTAGGTAAGGCGTTTAGATGTGAGATTGATGGGTTTCAGGTTATCTCCTAGCAAGCAGTTGGATTATAATAGTAAGCAAGTGGTTCCACGATCTCTCCACCTACGCATAATGTGGTCCTGGGTGAGGCACGTATCGAAGCATTCGGTTGCTTCAGGTAGGTTAGTACCCCTCTCACGGCTCCCTTAGCCTACCAAGTGACGAGATCCAGTCTCCCCAACCTTGTCTCTCCACCACAATGGCTGAAGAACACGGAACTGGAGAACACATACCATCTTCAAGGAGGAGCCACGAGTGGGAAAGATGAGGGTCTCGTAGATGATCCCTGGTCAGAGATCATGCCACACAACAGTGCCCGTTGTCCAGGAGATGACAAACGTTGGCGTCGAGTTTCGAGCACAGAAAGGAGACTACGAGACACGGAGGAGCAGGAAGAGGTGTAGTCGAAGCTCTGAGCAGATTACAAGCCGCAAGGAAGAGGTTCTGGCGGCTATCCAGAGAGATCAGTGACAGAGCACACTTGGATGAAGAAGCAATGTGGAGCACCTCAGCTCAGTGGGTGGCTCATCAGAATCCGACCTAGCGGCGCTCACACTGTGCGTGGAGCGTCAGACCAACGAAGCCCCATGTCGGCGGCCTCCTCGAGCTGCAAACTGGAGCAACCTGCAGCCGAAACTTACAGATCGTGTAGCCATAGAGATAGGAAAGGTCGTATGCGATGAACTATGCTGGGGCTATGTGGCCGAGCCCTGAGCTTGCCACATCGGTGATTGATCTAGCCGAGACAGAGGAGGAGGAGATCATGACTCCCTCATCTGAGATCTACGGCACGACAGCAGTCCAGTCTGGAAGACTTCAGACAACTTTGGGCCTAAATGTGAGGAAGGAGAGGAGTGTTGCCTATTTATCATCGGGGAGGAGGTAGGCGGTGGCGCTGCCTCTTATAGAGAATGGGGTTCTCGCATTGGACGTGTTTGTAGACATGAAGAGAAATGTCGGATCACGACGAGGAAAGACGGGGAGAAGGAAAGAATGTAAAGGAACTGGGTCCAGGTAGTGAACCAGCCAAATCAAAGTGAATTGGGTTCAAAGCCCCTGAGTCGGCTGGCTCAGTGCGGGCGAACAGCTGAAAGCGCAGCCCCTGATTGGACACGTGGCACCTATCTTTTCGCTGAAAAAGGTAAATATACTAGTAATATTTAGATCTTCAATAATTCATAGTAATTAGTACGTTTATCCAAAAAATACAAACAAGGTACCAAAACGTTCAGAAAAATGAGAAGAACATAATGAAAGCATAATATCATGTTTTTGATGCATTAATCTTAGTGATATTATGTAAGTTGTAGAATGCTCGTCTCATGGATAATAAATATTAAATGATGACATAAAATTATGGAAAAATGTCAGCAAGTCCATAATAATGTATAGAATGTATATGATGTCAGTTATGGTGATGTTGATGCTCGAAATCATGTAATTTGATTAAGATGGATACTTAGGGCTAATAACCCTAATTAATATGCAATAAATACATACATGCTTAATAATTGATGAAAGTTTACAAAGTAAGCTCATATCAGTATATGGAATCTCAGTTTTAATTATGTGATCAGTTTTATACACGAAATCCAGGTTATATGAGGATGACCCTTAATACATATGATGTAACACTAATATGGTTAATGAAAGTGACATAATGTTAAATATGTTCACATAATAATGTGACACATGAGTATATCCAGTTAATGAACCATAATCTAGAAAATGACATCAGTAAGATAAATCTAAGACAAGAATGCAAGTAATGATGGGAATATCCTAATGAGATAAGCTAAACCCTAATGAACACGATTAGGGTTAAGATGAGATGTAAGAGGATGAGAACCTGATGATAGTATATGACCTTGTCTTATTCAGGTTTATCAAGGATTTAGTTGACATCAGGAATATGTGTGATGATTAGGCTTATCTCTTTGGAAGGTTCGCCATTACCTCTTACTTGGCTTATTATACATTATGTTTGTGTTATATGGTAGTAAACAATTGGCATATGGTATTGATTGAAATGATTGTCTTGTATGATATGTTGCTTGAATTTCCATACATATTGCTATGAACACATCAAACATAATATATCTGTTCCATTCTATGAAGCACTATATCTCTTTGGTAAGCATAGTGCTAGTGAGTGATCTATCTCTTTGGTAAGCATATCACATGTACAATGATCTATCTCTTTGGTAAGTATATCATAAGTCCTGAATGCATCTATCCCATTGGTAGGTAGGTGCACAAGAATATAATGGAAAATGAGCTTAAAATATGTGTTCGCTTTTGTTAATGAATATCTTTGTGCAAGTATACACTTTTCTTATATTCTTCTATTACTTCCAAGTATTAGTTTTATCTTATTGCCAATATATGATGAGAGGTATGTAAAAGACATGTAGGCGTACTCAATACAATATTCTTGAATATTGTGATGATGTGTACCACATGTAATCTTTTGTTTAGGTTGTGGTTATGCTTTTGAAGATCCAGAATAGTGAGAGTTGTGTGGCGAGCCGATGTACATGTGGACCTGTTGTCTTAAGATCCTGTTGTTTATCTGTAGCACATGTATATGTTTAGTACTTTACTATTCAATATGTAATATCAAATGTTGTAACATTCATGTTGTAATTATATGTTGAATGGTGAACATGTGTTGTGGTTTGTTTATTGTTCATGTATATGTGCTACTGATTGTTTCCTTCTGACTCCCTTGATTTTCTTCTTCTTATCCTAGTGTGGGGTGTTTAAATTGGGATGCTCGTTGAGGTGAGGTTTCAATTTGGACATCACACATCAGATTAAGTTTTAGAAAATCCAGGGTCGTCACAGGTGGTATCAGAGCATGAACAATAGCAAAGCCTGACATTTTCTCATCATGCAACTCAACTAAAGAACCATGAACTTAATAATCTTTTAGGGTTAGATTATTCGTCTTTTGGAGACTAGATCTGACCTAGCCTCTAGGTTAGCACCTAGATGTCTGAGAACTAGGTCTAGACTGGTGCTTGTTGTATAGATGGTCCTTGGATGTCGTTCTTTCCTTATAATGCAGCGGTATGGGACGTTGCATTATTTGGAAATGACGTACATCACAGGAAGACAAACCTTTGGCATATGATGCATCTATGTTTTGGGTAGCTACACCGGCCTACACCATGTTCTCACTCCTTTCACTAGTTTTCATGACACTGTACTCTCTACTATGTGTGGGACACTCATTTTCAAGATTTGGTTTTGGGATTCCAACCGGATCAAACCGTAATAGTTTTCTCTGACGCTTATTTTATCGTAGAAAAACTATATAATATTTTATTATGTATATGTATTACAAAAATGTGTCCCCACACATGTATGAGTAGGAGGTGGTCATATAACCTATGTGAAAGTGAATGACATAAGTCTAGAAGAGAGAGTATTTCTAGATTAGATGTCTAGAGCCTTTTTGATATATATATGTTAGATGGAATAGATGATATAAGTTTTGATGATACAATGTGAGTATTACATATATGATATAAGATGATTAGGATGATTTATGTTTTTCTTTGAGGACTTAAGTTCAGTTTGAGGATTTGAGATAAGTTTTGATGATGCAAGTATGAGTTCTTTTATTAGATGAGATAAGTTAAGTTAAGATAAGGATGTGAATCAACATGAGCCTCAAGCTCTTTTACAATAAGTACCTCTAGTGTTAGGACAATTTTGGGGTTAACTCCAGAGAGAGTGAGACCCATTGGGAGAAGGTTAGAGAACCTAAACTCCAAGATATGAGAATTATGAGGAATATGTGTTGTATTATGTCCTAAACTAGACTACTCCTAAGTGAATGAGTTGAGTTGCTCTATGTGTGATTCCTATAGTTTCTTGAACCCTAGATGTCCTTGGGAGGGCCAAACCCTAGAATCAGAGAGAGGTTGGTTATATATGCGAATAAGGAAATATGAGTTCCTGCCATCTGGGTGAGGGAGAGAGCCCAAGACCCTGAAGGAGGTAGATATGTTTTTAGTTTCTATAAAGCCTCATGCTCGGGTTGGTGGGTTCCCACATAGGAATCTAGTGGTGTATATAATAGAGCTTTGGGTAAGATGTTTCATGGTTAGAGATCTAGGAAGAGTATGCCATAACATGTTTTGACTTGTGCTTATGTGGCTAGAGCTTGTGAAGTTGATCAACTAGTGCCAATGAGGTAATCTAAGAACCCTAGACTGAGAGGGAAGATATAGTTTGTGCATATGAGATACTCATCGAGATGAGTGAGCTCAGAGAGACTGAGCATGGAACTGCCCTCATGATATGGGTCAGGATAACCTCAGTTGGAGTAGATGAAGTTTTTATATATGTTTGATTAGCCTCTCACATAAGTTTTTTTAGCACAACCATGATAAAATATATGTAAGAATGTGATCTAATCTTGAAATACGATAGTGGATATGAATGATGGAAACCTAGAAATGGTTTAATATATATCAGTGCATAAATGGTTAACCTTATACATGAATAACGATGATAATGTGATATTGTTCGTTAATCTTGTGATGAAATTTCTAGTAAATGTTGTAATTGATTATGAGAAATGAAATCATACTAATAAAATAGTTTACATGAGGAGTTAATCTTAGTGCTCAACAAAGATGAAAAATATAGTTTGACAATTAGCACAACATAATGATTATGACACTTTGATATGATCTAGTTGGATAAAGTGGGTTAACTTTAGTTAACTCCCCCCCTAAAGGCATATGTTAATGATGAACATGTTCTAACAATGAGCAAAATAAATGTTGATGGCACCTTGACATAATCGGTTAACTTTAGTTAACTTCTTTGAAAAATGATAGTATGATGTTGAATATTAATGTATGAGTTAAGATAAGGAAGCAACTTTAATATATGAGATATGTCTTAACATAATCTGAGTTTCTAGACCCTTGTTGCAATCTTTTATGAAGGAGTGATCTACCTTAGATGTTTTAAACCTCCTAATAGTGGTTTGGATATGATTATGGAGCTTTGGATTTAGATATGTTGCACCTAGAGTAGTGTCCTATAAATGGATGATGTTCCTTGAAGAGGATAGTTTACTTTTGAGGACAAAAGTTCCTTTCAGATGTACATGATGTGGCAAAGTGGTTTCTAGTTTAATTCTGAGGACAAAATTTCTTTTAAGGTGTGTAGGATGTGATGGAGTGGACTTTTGGAATCCTTATCACATAAATAAACTCAGGCATTTGAGTTATATTGTAAGTTACCTTGAGTGGTCAATATAAGAGTTTGGCACCAAAGTTAAATGTAAGGTAGTTTATATGATGATAATCATGTGGTACAATTTTGTTGAAGCCTACAAGTTGCTACAAGGAGTTATAAGCCTGTAATAATGATGAGGTATATGGCATATTAATGAAAATGAAACCAAGTCTTAACTTAATTCAATGTCACGCTCTTTGTTTTGTGTTAGCTATGTGATCACCCGACACCTCAACTTTGACCCTTGGGAAGGAGGTAACCACGGATGTGCTTAGGTAAGGCGTTTAGATGTGAGATCGACGGGTTGCAAGTTATCTCCTAGCAAGCCGTTGGATTATAATAGTAAGCAAGTGGTTCCACAATCTCTCCACCTACGCATAATGTGGTCCTGGGTGAGGCACGTGTCGAAGCATTCAGTTGCTTCAGGGAGGTTAGTACCCCTCTCACAGCTCCCTTAGCCTACCAAGTGACAAGATCCAGTTTCCCCAACCTTGTCTCTCCACCGCAATGGCTGAAGAGCACAGAACTGGAGAACGCATACCAGCTTCAAGGAGGAGCCACGAGTGGGAAAGATGAGGGTCTCATAGATGATTCCTGGTCAGAGATCATGCCACACAACAATGCTTGTTGTCCAGGAGATGACAAATGTTGGCGTCGAGTTTCGAGCGCAGAAAGGAGACTACGAGACAAGGAGGAGCAGGCAGAGGTGTAGTCGAAGCTCTGAGCAGATTATAAGCCGCGAGGAAGAGGTTCCGGCGGCTATCCAGAGAGATCAACGACATAGCACACTTGGATGAAGAAGCAATGTGGAGCACCTCAGCTCAGTGGGTGGCTCATCAGAATCTGACCTGGTGGCGCTCACACTGTGCGTGGAGCGTCAGACCAACGAAGCCCCATGTTAGCGGCCTCCTCGAGCTACAAACTGGAGCAACCTGCAGCTGAAACTTACAGATCGTGTAGCCATAGAGATAGGAAAGGTCGTATGCGATGAACTATGCTGGGGCTATGTGGCCGAGCCCTGAGCTGGCCACATCGGTGATTGATCTAGCCGAGACAGAGGAGGAGGAGATCATGACTCCCTCGTCTGATATCTACGACACGACAGCAGTCCAGTCTGGAAGACTTCAGAAAACTTCAGGCCTAAATGTGAGGAAGGAGAGGAGCGTTGCCTGTTTCTCATCGGGGAGGAGGTAGGCGGTGGCGCTGCCTCTTATAGAGAATGGGGTTCTCGCATTGGACGTGTTTGCAGATATGAGGAGAAGAGTCGGATCGCGACGAGGAAAGACGGGGAGAAGGAAAGAATGTAAAGGAACTGGGTCCAGGTAGTGAACCAGCCAAATCAAAGTGAATTGGGTTCAAAGCCCCTGAGTCGGCTGGCTCAGTGCGGGCCAACAACTGAAAGCGCAGCCCCTGATTGGACACGTGTCACCTATCTGTTCGCTGAAAAAGGTAAATATCCTAGTAATATTTAGATCTTCAATAATTCATAGTAATTAATACGTTTATCCAAAAAATACAAACAAGGTACCAAAATGTTTAGAAAAATGAGAAGAACATAATGAAAGCATAATATCAGGTTTTTGATGCATTAATCTCAGTGATATTATGTAATTTGTAGAATGCTCGTCTCATGGATAATAAATATTAAATGATGACATAAAATTATGGAAAAATGTCAGCAAGTCCATAATAATGTATAGAATGTATATGATGTCAGTTATGGTGATGTTGATGCTCAAAATCATGTAATTTGATTAAGATGGATACTTAGGGCTAATAACCCTAATTAATATGCAATAAATACATACATGCTTAATAATTGATGAAAGTTTACAAAGTAAGCTCATATCAGTATATGGAATCTCAGTTTTAATTATGTGATCACTGTTATACACGAAATTCAGGTTATATGAGGATGACCCTTAATACATATGATGTAACACTAATATGGTTAATGAAAGTGACATAATGTTAAATATGTTCACATAATAATGTGACACGTGAGTATATCCAGTTAATGAACCATAATATAGAAAATGACATCAGTAAGATAAATATAAGACAAGAATGCAAGTAATGATGGGAATATCCTAATGAGATAAGCTAAACCCTAATGAACACGATTAGGGTTAAGATGAGATGTAAGATGATGAGAACCTGATGATAGTATATGACCTTGTCTTATTCAGGTTTAGCAAGGATTTAGTTGACATCAGGAATATGTGTGATGATTAGGTTTATCTCTTTGGAAGGTACGCCATTACCTCTTACTTGGCTTATTATACATTATGCTTGTGTTATATGGTAGTAAAGACTTGGCATATGATATTGATTGAAATGATTGTCTTGTATGATATGTTGCTTGAATTTCCATACGTATTGCTATGAACACATCAAACATAGTATATCTGTTCCATTATATGAAGCACTATATCTCTTTGGTAAGCATAGTGCTAGTGAGTGATCTATCTCTTTGGTAAGCAGATCACATGTACAATGATCTATCTCTTTGGTAAGCATATCATAAGGCCTGAATGCATCTATCCCATTGGTAGGCAGATGCACAAGCATATAATGGAAAATGAGCTTAAAATATGTGTTCTCTTTTGTTAATGAATATCTTTGTGCAAGTATACACTTTTCTTATATTCTTATGTTACTTCCAAGTATTAGTTTTATCTTATTGCCAAGATATGATGAGAGGTATGTAAAAGACATGTCGACGTACTCAGTACAATATTCTTGAATATTGTGCTGACGTGTACCACATGTAATCTTTTGTTTAGGTTGTGGTTATACTTTTGAAGATCCAGAATAGTGAGAGTTGTGTGGCGAGCTGATGTACAGGTGGACCTGTTGTCTGAAGATCCTGTTGTTTAGCTGTAGTACATGTATGTTTAGTAGTTTACTGTTCAATATGTAATATCAAATGCTGTAACCATTCATGTTGTAATTATATGTTGAATGGTGAACATGTGTTGTGGTTTGTTTATTGTTCATGTATATGTGCTACTGATTGTTTCCTTCTGACTCCCTTGATTTTCTTCTTCTTAGCCTAGTGTGGGGTGTTTAAATTGGGATGTTCGTTGAGGTGATGTTTTAATTTGGACATCACACATCAGATTAAACTTTAGAAAATCCGGGGACGTCACACAAGGATTGATGACTTGTTTGATCAGTTGTGTGGTGCAACTATCTTTTCTAAGATAGATCTGAGGTCGGGATACCACAGTTATGTATCAAGGAGAGTAACATACCTAAGTCTGCCTTTAGGACAGTGTATGGTCACTAGGAGTTCATAGTTATGTCGTTTGGACTAACTAATGCACCAACTGCATTCATGGAACTCATGAATAGAATTTTTTGACCTTTTCTTGATCAATATGTAGTCGTCTTCATAGATGACATCCTGATATATAGTAGAGATGCTCAACAGCATGAGCAACACCTCCGTCAAGCTTTGACTTTGCTAAGAGAGCATAAGCTATATGCTAAGTTTAGCAAGTGTGAGTTCTGGTTACCAGAAGTTTCTTTTCTTGGACACATAATATCTGCCTCAGGTATTCATGTTGATCCTAAGAAGGTAGAGTCTCTCCTATAATGGGAACAACCAAAGACACCGATAGAGATACACAATTTTCTAGGACTGGCAGGCTATTATAAGAAGTTCATTAAGAACTTCAGTTCTATAGCTTTACCCCTAACCAAGTTGACCAGGAAGGAGATTTCTTTTGTCTGGAATGACAAGTGTCAATACTCTTTCCAGTTACTAAAGGAGAGGTTAACCAGTGCACCTGTGTTAGTGCTACCTGAGCTGGGAAAGGGGTACATAGTCTTTTGTGATGCATATAAGAATGGACTAGGATGTGTGTTGATGCTGGATAAGCAAGTAATTTCTTTTACTTCTTGACAGCTTAAGAAACACTAGGAGAATTATCCGAGACACGATCTAGAACTAGCTGCTGTGGTCCATGCCTTGAAGATCTGGAGACATTATCTCTATGGAGAGACATTCCAGATTTTCACAGACCATAAGAACCTCAAATATATCTTCTCTCAACATGAGCTGAACATGAGGCAATGCCGCTGAATGGAATTTATCAAGGACTACGATTGTACAATTCATTATCATCCAGGAAAGGCCAATGTGGTGGCTGATGCATTAAGTAGAAAATCAGCAACACCAGCCTTAGATGAAGCACAATTGAACTCATTAGTGTGCTCTAAGAGAGATATACTTATCTCTTTGAGGCAAAACAACATACAACTTAAAGTATCATTGTTAGTCGGGCTGTTAGCTGAGATGCAAGTAAAACCTAATCTGAGGCAGCAAATTAAAGAAGCACAACAAGTTGATACTATGCTTCAACAGATCAGGTCAGAGTATGGTAGCAAGAAACTAGATGGTTTCCATGATTCAGATGATCAGGTGGTCTGTTACCATGGTAGGATGGTAGTACCTGATACTGATAACTTAAGAAAGTTAGTTCTGGAAGAAGCTCATTCTTCAATGTATGCTATGCATCCAGGGAGCACCAAGATGTATTATAACTTAAGAGATATGTATTGGTGGCCTGGATTGAAGAAGGATGTTACTGAGTTTGTTATGTAGTGTCCAGTATGTCAGCAGGTTAAGGTTGAACATCAAAAGACCGCATGCACAATGCGACCTCTTCCTATACTGCAGTGGAAATGGGATCATGTAACCATGGACTTTGTGGTTGGTTTACCTAGAACACCCAAAATTCATGATTTCATTTGGGTGATAGTTGACAGATTGACAAAGTCAGCACATTTTATTCCTATCAAAACAACCTACACTGCTGAGAAGCTTACACAGGTATACATAGATGAGATAGTGTGGCTGTACGGGGTTCCATATACTATTGTTTCTGATAGAGGTCCCCAGTTCACGAGTCATTTTTGAGATCGACTCCATAAAGCTTTGGGTACACAATTAAGGTTTAGTACAACCTTTCACCCACAGACAGATGGACAATCTGAAAGGACCATACAAACCTTAGAGGACTTGCTTAGGGCATGTGTCCTTTAGTTTGTAGGGAGTTGGGATCTACACCTGAGCTTGATAGAATTTGCTTATAATAATATCTATCAGCACAGTATTGATATGGTACCATATGAGGCATTATATGGTAGACGTTGTAGATCTCCTTTATGTTGGTATGAAATAGGAGAGTACCAACTTTTGGGTCTTGAGCTAGTACAACAGACAACTGAGAAGATTAAAGTAATACAACAATAGTTGAAAGATGCCCAGGATAGATTCAAATCATATGCTGATAAGCGTCGTAAACCTTTAGAATTCCAAGTTGGAGATAGAGTGTATCTCAAGGTCTCACCTTGGAAAGGTATCCTGAGATTTGGAAAGAAGGGGAAGTTAGCTCCAAAATTTATGGGACCTTATCCAATCATTGAGAGGGTGGGAAAGGTAGTCTATAAGTTGGAGTTACCACCTGAGCTACATAGATTGCATCCGGTGTTCCATATCTCCATGTTGAGGAAGTGTCATCCTGAGACAAAATTAGTTCTACAATCTGTGGAGGTAGAACTAAATGATGATATATCATATGTTGAAGGACCTGTGTTGATTCTTGATAGAAGAATCAAGAAGCTGAAAAAGAAAGACATATGTCTTATAAAAGTTCTCTAGCATCACCGTGTCATTGAAGAAGCTACGTGGGAGCTAGAGGATGAGATGAGGAGGAAGTACCCTTTTCTTTTCTCTTGATGATGTTGATGATTTCGGGGACGAAATCCTAGTAAGGGGTGGATAACTTGTAACATCCCTGACCTGGGTTGTGCTTTAACCCTAGGTGTTTTGTTTAACAAAATTGATTATATGATTGCTCTTATCTTTTGAAAAGTAATTAAGGCTCAAGAGGAACTCATATTTCTATTTTAGTCCTTTTTGAACAATGTTGAAATAATGTTGTGTTTGTGTTGGACTAAAGTGCAATTTACCCAAGTTGAGGGGTTAATTTGCAAATGTTACATGGTAATATGTTCCTAATGTGTTGAATCATCATGAGAATGAAGATGATACAGAGGTATGGCTTGGGAAAGCCTGAGTACCATGAAAAAGCCTTCTGAGCAATGTTTGTGCATTAAAACCTAACTTTGGTGTAATGTGCAATTTACCCAAAACCTAGGGATCAATATGCAAATTTCCACTTCAATAAGGTCCCTAATATATCATGGCATCTTTTAAAGGCAAGAAAATGAGAGGGACATCTCATTTGTATCCTTTTAAAGGAGAGAGAATCTTGATATTAAAATAATCAAGATTTAAGCATAACTGAAACCCGAATTCAATTTAATGCAAAAATAATTTTATTAATTGGATTGCCCTTCAACCAAAACCATAATGGTTGAGTTTATATATGTGTGGACATCCTTGTGACTTGCAAAGGCACGAAAATATCCTAAGGAGGTGAAGACTCCACTCACTTTATTAAAATGAAAAGTAATATCCACTAAATATAGGATATTAATATAAAATGATTAAGGTGCTTAATTTTTTTCCTTTAAAAACATAGATAATTGGGAGGGATAAGAGAAAAAGAGTATAGCCTCGTCCCTAAGAAAGGGAAGGGGGCAAGTGGCAAGAATATGGAAGAGATATTTCCTACTTTCTCTCTCCTAATTGAATTTTTAATAAAAAATTGCATATAAGCTCATTTATCCATAGAGTGAAACGGGAATTTCAAATTTACTTACACTTCTTGCTTGCAAAACAACCAAGGGATCTTTTAAGTACCAAGAGGAAGACCCCCAACCTATTGGTAAGCTTCTTGAACCTCTTTCATCTTCATTTCATGTTGGAAATCATAAATCAATGCATAAATTCTTCTTTTGTTCACTCCATCTTCAATCCTAGCCAATCTTTTCACTCCAAAGCTTGAGGACGAACCTAGGGGGAGTTTTAAAAGATTCATCCACCATTGTTGACGTGAAGCAAGAATCTTTGAAGCTCAAATTGGAGGCGGGTTATATAACTTGAACCTTTAACTATTGCTATTGAACTCAATTTCTCAATTCAATAGATTTAATTGCTCTTGTTGCAATACCTTTGATTAATTGATGCAACTTCCATAGAGATGGCAATAGATTTCGTGGGTTTGATGATGACGTCATCACAAGCACACACCTCAACCAAGGAAGTGGACAAACGATTTGCAAATTAAAGAGCTAATTCAGTTTCAAAACCGAATGGGCTAATTCGGTTTCAAAACCGAATGGATGTTGGAGTTCAAGACCGAATGGGTATTTGAAATCAATACCGAATGGGTATTTCACCCAATACCGAATGGGAAAAAATGCACAAGACCGAATGGGTAATTATACCCAAGACCAATTGGATAATTCATTTCAAAACCGAATGGGTTTTAGTCTTGAAGATCGATTGGGTAATTGAGTCCAAAACCGAATGGGTAATGGACCTCAAAATCATTTGAGGTCAAGCACCTCAAGACCGTTTGGATCATCAAAGTACCTCATGACCGTTTGGATGGTCAAAGCACCTCAATACCATTTGGATGGTCAAGGGTGAGGATTGAAGGATTATGATCTAAGGGCCAATAATGTTGAACTTCAACAATTCAATCGATTGAAGGCTTCAATGTAACCAATCATGTTTAATTGATGGATGATTTGATCTAATGAACCCTTGTGGTTTTTGAGACTGAATTGGGCAAACGGTCTTGAGACCGTTTGAGCCCAAACGGTCTTGAGACCGTTTGAGCCCAAACGGTCTTGAAACCGTTTGGGGTCAAACGGTTTCAAAACCATTTGGAGACCAATCGGTTTTCAAAACCGTTTGGTAATGAAACTTCAAAATCAATTGGTGATCAATTGTGATTCAATTACTTGGAAATTGAAGATGGTGATTGTACCATTAATCCAATAACTGATAGGAGTGTCAATCAAGTTTAGGTACAAAGGTCTTATCCTTAAAGTACCTAGGTGATTAGTATCTTTAAAGAAATAAACCCTAATTGCTTATAAAAGCAATGATTCAGTACACTATGTCAATCATAGTTGTATGTACTTGATTGAAGGGATGATGTATCCTAATCAATTTGAGAGGATGATGGAGAGGAAATCATACATGAATGTGATCCATGTGGTGATTAAGGGCATGAACCTTAGCAAAGAGATCATAAAACCCTAATCTTGAGTATGAACCTCAATTGAGAAGGTTAATGAACTCTAACTCTAATTCAGGGAAATTTCAAGTGTAACCCTAATCCAGGGTAAGGATGTAACCCTATACTAGAGTGATGACTTGAATAACCCTAATTCAGGGTAATGTGATGTGAAATCCTAATTTGGATGATTAGTAAACCCTGATTATGGGTAATTGATTGTGAAATCCTAATTTGGATGAATAGTAAACCCTAATTGTGGGCTATTGAATGAAAACCCTAATATAGGGTGATTTCATGTGGAATCCTAATTTAGGGTGATATGATGTGAAACCCTGATGTGTTGATGTGATGTGGAACTCAAACACAGGGTGATGCTATGAAATGCTATATGATACCCTAATCTTGGGTGTTATGGTGATAATCCATGACCCTGATCCGGGTAATGGGATGAGTATCCCCGATTGTTATGAAATCGGAAACCCTAACCCTAGTAAGGGAATAATGGTGTTGCCCTTAAATAGTGAGGCCATATATATTTTGCATGGTACTGATATGCAATTGATATCACTGTTATCATCTGTGCTAACCATGCAGGTATTCTGAAATGATGATCATATCCAGGTATGAGCTATGATACTTTATTCATTTTTGTTCACTAGGCCTTGTGTGCCATGATATGCCTTGCTACCTGGTAGGAGGTAATAAGAGAATTAATGGGCCTCAAGTGCCTTGAGTGATGCTTTTATAGTAAGTATCATGTTACCTTGGTCAGATGACCTAAAGGTGATTGTTACCTGAAAAGTGGTAACAATGCTCAGTGATGAGCTAAGGGTTTGAATATCCATAACCATGTGATTATGGTATTGAGATTGTGAAGGGATGTGAATTCCCAGTATTGAAATGAAGGGCTGAGATCTCAATATCTTGAAAAGACTGTAAAGTAATTGATGAAATTTGTACATGTTTCTTTGTAGCATTGGTTTTATTAAGTTATGTTTGAAAAACTTGACTGATGCTAAAAGAATATGATAATGTACTGAATTAATCAAGTGAAATATATTCATGTAGTGCTCTGGCCATAGATCTATCATCTTTATAAGATGGTGATGGTGAAACAGGTTTTCCTATGGGATCTCCTGGAGTTCACATATTTTAAATATGTGGGGGTAGATGGGCAAAAATATGTCGGGATGGATGTATCACAAATATCTCGATGGTTGGGATGGATGTATCACTAATCTCCCAATGTTATTCAATGTCAGGTCGATGGAGATAAACATTGAATCTCTCGATTGCCGATGAGAGTGCAGTTGACACTGTAACTCTGTAGCGAAGTTTCCAGTATACCCTAGAATGCTATGTTGAGCAGTTAACATGAGTTCTACTTGTTGTCTCGCACTAACCGATATGTTAGAGGTCATGCAACCCGGTTCTTCCTTTGATCTTGTATGGTACTGATTTCGACTTCGTAGTGGTCGGTTGGAGGATGAGCGGTATACCTCATCTCCTCAGAGCATAAGTATGATTGTAATATGTAATCAGCCATGTAGCATATTTGCTAAGGTCAAAATGCGAGAATCATTGGTTGATGTTACATTGCTTAGTATATCATAGAAGAATAAATTATATGCATGTTTCTTCAATATCTTGATGAAAAGTGACATGTTGCTCTATTAAATTATAGCAGAATTGCTCTGAATAATCATATTGCTCTAATCGATTTTGATATTGATTTATCTACTACTGGATATATATATATATGATTCCTCTGCTCAGTTTACCTTTATTAAACTACAATAACAATGTTTTTGCGGAGAGTTATATCTCTCGCTGGGACAATTTACACATTGTCTCACCCCCGTGGGATCCAACATTTTTAGGTGGACGTGGATGAGGTAGAGGTAGAAATTCCATAGCTAGGGAAGAGCAGCAACAGCAGCAATAGGAGCAGCAGTAACACTTCAGGTGTTAATACTGGCTGTTAAGTTTTGTGTAGATAGTCCTATGTGTCGTCTCTGTACTCTTAGGTCCTAGGAGTTAGTGTTTTTAATATGTTGATCTGAGGTTTTGGCTTCAATGCCTCGAGGTTTTTGTATTGCTTGTGTACAGCTATGTCAGAGCAGTTGATGCTGACATTCCTCGAGAGGGGATGATACATGATATGTATGTACTTTAGTTATGAATGGAAGAGCTTTCCTTTAAATGGATCTCTTGATAAATGGTTTTAATTTTCAGTGATTTTTGGTTAATTCCGCTGCTAATGATCATTTACGCTTAGTTAATGATGTTTGTCGTAATAGAGCGTCACAACAAGTATATATTGACACATAAGATTTTATAATTTTAAAAAAGCCTTGAATGTACTTTTCTATGTATTAATGTTTCAAGCATGAAACCTTTTTAAGGTGGGAAGAATTGTTATGATTGCATTTGAGTTTAATTGGTAAACTAGGGTTTACCTGGATGATTACATGCTTAACTAGATCGATCATCGCTTAAATCTGATTGCCGATGGTTGATAAATTGTGATGTTTTGAATGCAAGAAAGAACTATAATCATGATAATACTTTGTAGGATTAGGACTTGAGGAGTGTAAACCCTAATCGCAGAAATTAGGATTAGGATAGTATATAAATACAAGTTTTGATAGGTATAGTAGTATGATATATGATTCTACATATTTTCTATGTAACTTAGACTTACTTGAAATTCAGATATAATATGAATAATTCAATCATGCATGGTAATTAAAAAGTTTAGAGTATTTGGATGTTCTTTGAATGTGATTCTCGATCTAACTATACTTCAACTGACCATGCTGAAGACTGTTATTCAGTAATGTAGTATTTTATTTTTAATTATTTATTGGTAGTTTGTAATGATCTAAAATTTTACTAGATCTCTGAAATTCAATATAAATAACATGATAATTTTTCTTAATTTTTGGAGGATCTGTTGCCTATTTAATAAATGATTTACAACAATATTCTTATAATAGAAAATTCTGCTGAAATAAAAGAAAATATAAGTAGTGCCAATTTGCAATTGACCCAAGTAGCTTAATTGCTCTATATGATCAACCTAACACTCTAGGAGCTCTCATAATTTGTGATTCAATATAGAGAAATGAAATCCTAGAGAGATAGGGACATCTAAGGTTTGGATGGAGAAAGTGGAGAAGACGGCGATCTAGGGTTCTCGTGGTATAGTTGATGAAATCATGTAGGTTTGTCATCTCTATATATGTTTTTATGGTGATTCTTCTCTCACATGTCAAGATTCCACCCTCCTTTAATTTGATTCAAAATTATATCAAACCTTCATTTTTTAACCCTTTCTACACAATTCTCCATTCCTAGGGTTTCTGAGTTGAAAGTAAGAAGAAAGTGGTAATTTGCTATATGAGCTCAAGATTTTTAGACGTGGGCTACATTTTAAGGTGTTTTCATACCTTAGGGTTAGTGGGTACTTCCTTTAAACAGTAGATTTCACGAAATTGAATTAAATCCTTAATAATTTTTGGTTCCTTTGTATGTGACTAAAAATCCTAAATCTGCCTTTTAGTTTAAGCTTATGAAAAATGATCTAGAAATGAATTGTTTTTCTATTGTGACAAATTTTAGATGATAAAACCACATTATAAATGGATACAAGTCATATATAACATAATTAGTAAAATTATTGCACAAGTTACAAAAATATACCAAAATCTAGGGTTTTTGGTTATGTCTGAAATTTGATGTTAAAAAAGGATGCAAACTTCATCTAAACAAAATAGAAGATTTTTGTACCTTGATTCAAGAACAATCAATCAATAAGAAAGTCCTTCACCAATGCTTGACTAGATTCTACATACAGATAGGAACATTAGTCATAATCATTGTCACAAGCTTGAAATCATTTCTTATTTCCTTCTTTATTTATAAATTCTATCAATGATATTATTACTCACTGTTGGAAATTTAAGTATGCTTTAGGGTTGATATATGAAAGAATAGATCGCACACGAATTTTAGATACATCAAATACATCTATACTATGGTTAAATTTCCTAATATGATGTATAAATAGTTATATGCATCTAAACATATCAACTAATTGTTAACTACTTACATACATTACTTTTCTAATTATCACTAATGCATTTGTCTAGTTAACCAAAGTTAAGAATATGTTTCACATACCACATGCTCTAATTATTATCAAGTCTGGTGTAAAATTTTATTTAAATATGAAGTCACAAAATATGAAACAAGATTACGTAGCATGTTAGGTATGTCATATAGGCGTATGTGTAGTATATATGTTAGTATAATAACTGCACGTTATAGATCTTTGCTTATCTAAATCTCCTTATTTATAAATCTCTATTTTATCTGAATGTATAGTACAATTGTGTTGATATTATGTAGGGGTTTTCTGAAACTATCACTCTTTGCTTGAGACCTTAGTAAAGAGGGTGAAACTCTAGATGAGTGGGAAGTTGGATCTTTGTGATTGGACATTATGAAATCCAACTGAACTAATTCCTTGACATCATAAATTTATTTATTCATAGTTATTCTTGATGCATGATATTTCTATAAATGGCTTGGAAACCCTAGTTCAATTCATACCAAGATTTCATATGCATGACTGATTAAATGAGTTATGTGATACTTCGAGTTTCTAGTTGAATAATATTTTATATGCTTATACATTTTGATTTGTGATAACAAATAACTAGATGAGTTCCTTGACATGAAATGCATAAGTTATTATGGTATTTTAAGGAAATAAAAATGACATTTCCCTAGATAGTGACGTTGTTGATATCATGTAAACATATGAGAATTGTTGAATGTGAATGCTTATATCATTAGAAATGATGTTTGTTTGAAAATATGAGAATTATTATATGTGCAAGAGAAATGAGAAACCCTGAGAAAGGGGTAATAAGTATGTTAAGCATATAAGAAATGCAAAACATCGAGAGAAGGGTAATCAATATGTTAAGAATATAAGAATTGAGAAATCCTTAGATAAGGGTAATTAATATGTTATGCATTCAGCTAAGTAACATCAGTGAAATTAGTTCAGTAGTCCAAGTAGTTAGTAAAATAGAGATTTAAATGATATGAGTCTAAGAGAAAGATATAATTAGAAATTATAGTAGTAGTAGACGCCCTAAACATCATAGATCCCACCCTAGATGTCTGTACTGGGATGGGTGAAACGGGCTATGCACTATCCAAAATAGGAATAAGTAGCACAGAACTGAGTATTCAACACCAAACGATTGTGTATCAATGATGCTTCAGTTGAGTAATAGAATACCCAACAATAATCGAAGATCCCAGTGGTACTATTTTAGTAGTAGGGGAATCTAACAATAACTGGAGATCTAGTGGTATTGACTAGTTGGAGTACACAAACCTTGTGGACCTACTCCTTCTGGAAGTTACTCTATATTGTGTGTTAGCTCTTGAGGAAGCATATCACATGAGGCAAAGGATCTTTAGCCTAGAGACACCCCTCCTGAGTACCCAAGACATGTGGCTACAGATATATGACCGATGTTTAGCCGTCATCAACCCTTATGAGGCTCCTTCAATGCAGACTAAGGTAGAAATACTAGTCTTAAGGTCTCTTGGTTTACCTTAAGACTTGTATTGTAGGTCACACAATAGTGGTTTTTGCTTGGATGGTACAATCCAAGTGAGTTTTGGGGAAAAGTAAAAAGAAAAGTTAAACGAGTTCAGTTAATAAAGAGATCAGTAGCCAGATCAGTCGGTTATGCTCAATTGGATAACATAGTAGTAGTCAGTTCAGTAGCCAAGCAAGTCAGATTTAATGAAAGATCAGGAGAAATAATGACGAAAATGATTTAATAATTGTATATTGCTAGAGATGCATAATAAGATGAATGTGAGATTAATCAAGAGTGTACAATTAATAAATTGTTCCTTGTATGTTTATGAGTTACTAGTTCTCTTTGTCATTAGTCAAGCATGTTCAAATATTGATTCGCTCTTGTAGATAGCTAGAGTATCCTATCATATATATATGTTTGTGATTGATTAGTTCCTTATAATTTATTATTATTCTACTTTAAACTCAATTGCTCAATAATATATATTTGACTATTAAAGTACTTTATATTGTTTTCTTGAAGTAATCATTCACTGAGCGAGTAGGCTCACCTCTCTAGTCACAAATTTTTAGGAAACCATCTGGATTTGATGAATTCAATGCCATAGTAGATATATGCAAGAGTTAAGTATCAAATTAGTTATGTTCAGTTGGTCCCTGTCACTCTAGGTCCTTGAGTTGAATTGTGAGAGTTGTAAATGATGGTGTGTAATATTGTTTCAATAGTAATAGACAATGTATCTGATTATCATGTCATATGTACATGAAAGTGTGGGAAATAGAATGGATGTCTACACATGCATCTTTATTTTTGAGGTTGGAGTCAAGTAATCAAGTTTTAGTTTTTCTTGTAAAGTTGTCTATGTGATCGAATGTGAGTAAATAAAGAGTTTCAAATTAAAAAAGTTAACAGTGGTCTTTGTAGTATATTTAATTCTCAACTTATGCCCTAATCTCATGATTAATGATAATCGTGGGATGTGGTTGCAATTTGTACATATGTTTTGTCTTCTTAATTGTTCATAAGTGAGACATGTACGAGTTTGGGAACAATCAGAGAATGGTTGATCGGGTGCTTGCAACAACCACCGTCTATTTGCCACTACTGTTGCTAGGTTTGGGTGGACATCACAAGCTGTTATCCAAGAGCAATTTTCCTCACAAGGCAAAGGCCCATTAGTCTTAGAGTGATCACAAAAGAGATGTGCATGAGTTGGGGATGATTTTCATGCCAATATGCCTTTATGAATGACTCTAAAAAATGATTTAGAATGACTCTTAGAAGCAATCTCTCTCACATGTCTCCTTTATAGAATGTCAAATGAATATATTGATATATTCCTACGAAACTGTATTGAGAAAATGATTTATGCTTATTATTAGTTGAGAGATGTTGGATGAACGACATGTATGCCACCTAAAAGTTAAGTGACAAACATGTCTGTCACGTAAAGGTTTAGTGACAGGCATACATGTCAACTAAACAATATACCCCCTCGTAGATCACATGTGATTTATATACATGCCACCTAAATGACAAACCCCCCCTTAGAACATAGGTGATTCAAATATATGTCACCTATAGGGTATAACCTTTCAAGTATGATAGAATGTTTGTCATCTATGTTATACAAATTTATACAGACTATAGGTGATTTATATGCATGTCACTTAAAGTATGTAATCCTTTTAAATATGATGAAATGTATGCCATATAGTTTACACATGTCTATACAGATTATAAGTGATGTATAAACATGTCATCTAAATTATGTAACCTTTTAGATGACTGTCACCTATACCATGCTTTTTGGTACTGCTGACATCACAGGTCCACATGGTTGCTCCCTCGGTGCCGTCAACCTTAATATAGAACCTGATTCACTGCAGGAATGAGGAACAGGCGGATGAAGCCGCAACCCTGATGCGGGTGGCGTGAACAGCTCGCGACAAAACAAGATTTAAACAGACGAAACCAAATGTCTAAGTCTTGGCTTTTGTGAAACTCGCGCCACCAACGACTACTCAGAACAGATTTTGATGCCAACACACACATAAGGGAATGACGAACAGGCAGCCAACTCGCTGGAGACTGTGGTCGGAGGGCATGTTGCTGATAAATACAGACCTCTACCAACAACTTAGCAAATGTAATTGCTAAAGATGCTTGTAATCTAGGATGCAACCTGAACCTGATGTAGAATGCCTTCCCTAAATAGTACATTGTAACTTCACTTGCGGATATGAATGAAAATTAGTAGGGTTTTTGGCCTCACAAAAAAAGCTTCAAGGGCTTTGTTTTCGTTGGACTTGTGAGTTTTGTTTTGCTTAACAGATTATTTAAGCGCCATCAGTTTAAACTGCACTCTTAGAAAGGTTTTGAGTTGAAACTTTGTCCAGCGTTCGACTGGCCAGTTGCATGGAGTTATCAGTACCGATAACTGTTCAGCAGATCTGGTTCTCCTCTTTTCTTTTGTGACTCTTCCCGGTTTCACGCTGTGCAAGGCGAATGGTTAAACAAGACCGAAGATTGGATTTTTTGCTGGGGGTAGACGGCGTCGAGCGTTGGCAAATGAAGAAAATAGTACCCCTCGGGGTTGTGTTCGGAAATAGAATCTGTATGGTGCCTGTGTGAGCTATAACGGGAATCTGAAGTGTGGCTGCTGACAGGAGTGAGTATTGGTCCAAATCTGACCGGACCGGACTGATAAAAAAATTTGTATAAATATGTTTACCATGAATCCGATTATTTCAAAGTAGGATTGGAATCCGACCGTTCAAAGTAAGATCAAATCAGGACTGGACCGTTTGCACAGTGATTATATTGTTTATATTCCACAATTTATTTAATAATAAAACTTAGATAATTTTATTTATTTCTAACAGGTTGTTAAACATTAATTTCAAATTTATACATTAATATGTAATTTGTTTGTTTACATAATATAAATTTATATTTAATAATATTTTATATATAAAATGGTCTATAGTTTGGTCCACGATCTGATCTGTTTTGGACCGGCCAGGATCAAGGACCAAATTCTACAATTTTCACGCTGCTGTCCGTAGAAACTGAAAACATTCCACGACCAGACCGACTGAATTGACCGGTCGTGATGTGGCTCTAGATTTGCTCATCCATTATCTGTTGGGAAGTCGAGACAAGTAGCATCGCTGAAAAAGCTCTTATGGATATACATGGTAAATAACATATATTTCGTTTATGAAGAGCTCGCTAAAGCTGACCCGACCCGACCCGACCCGACCCGACCCGAGAAATCCGACCTATCCTACCCGCAACCCGACCCGATTAAATCCGAAGAAAATATAAACTTGAATCCAACCCGACCTGATCAGATTTTTACCTGAAACTCAATTTGACCCGGAATTGTCCGACCCAAACCTGTCCCGACACCCGACCCGATCAGATTTTTACCTGAAACTCAATTTGACCCGGAATTGTCCGACCCAAACCTGTCCCGACACCCGACCCGGTGATATCACGTGACCCGAATCAACTTGAAAAAATCACAACCGACTTGACCCGACTTGATATCAGCCTAGCATGATATTGACCGACCCGACCTCAACCCACCCAACACCAACCCACCCAACACCATCTCAATCCAATGTCAACCCTCATCCAACACCAACTCAACCCAATATCAACCCGACTTGACGTCAAACTGACCCTACACCGACCGACCCAATGTCAACCCGATCCAAAATCAATCAAACCCAACACCGACCTGAATTAATGTCAACCTGACTGAGTACTAGCAAGCAACAACTAGTGAGAAGTCCTTCTCGAGAAGTCATGTTTTAGTTTTATTTGGTATGGCTTTATCGGTATATTATTTAATAAGAAATACTTTGCTTGATAATTTGATAGTAAGAAAAAGGAACGGGAAATATATGGGATAACGGATAGTAAAAGAAGAAAATAACAATTAAAAATATTTTCTTTATTTTTAAATTAATACAACATATTCGTCATTACTCATTATCACAAGTCACGTCATGACCTGAATGAGGTCCAACTTCAAACAATTTGATTATACAAATATACAACCCAAGCAACCCCAACTTGATAACTACCCAATTCAAAATGATTCGATTCAATCTCGAATTAGCCCCAAGAAATAGAGTATATTGAAAGGATCTGAAGTTACTTGACGTGAACCCAAACCAACCCAATAAATGAATATTAACAAACTTGTATCAAAATTGACTCGATCCGAACACAAGTTGGCCCAAAAATGCAAAATGAACAGAAGGGGCCAAACCGATACTTACCCGACTCAACATGAAAGGATAAAATAACCTCAATTATCTTTGACCCATAATGACCCTGGCCATACCCGAACAGACACGTATGATTGTCAACTCTTCAACCTGAACAAACTGAGACTCAACCCAAAATAACTAAACCTGAACCAAATACACAACCCAAGAAGATCCGATTTGATTACTACCCAACCTGAAAATGACTCAACTAGACCCGAATTGAATTAGCCTAAGGAAATAGCATAAATTGACCCGACCCGATATTAAGACGCCTAGAAATGAATTGATCTGAACCTGACCCGACCCGATAAAGTAACCTGAAAAAATTTATAACAAAATTAACCCGACCCGAACCCCAGTTGACTTGAGAATACAAAATGACTCGGAGAGACCCATCTGATACTATCCTGACCCAAATCCGACCTGAAAGAATAAAATAACCCGAACTATTTGTGAAACAATATTGACCCGATCTGAAATGACCGTATCCAAACCCGACCCGACTCGCCTGATTGCCAGCTCAACATATATGGAATAAATAAATATAATTTAAAATGTTTTTTATATAGTGAGTATGTGGATATAGAGGGGTCCATTTAAGCATACTCATTAGTAGATCTGTTTATATATGTTTCTATTCTATGAAAATCCACATGTATAAGAATCTAGATATGTAAGAGTTTAAACGGGCATAAATTTGTGAGTACGCGGATATACATGGACATGTTTACAACATTAGTTTCACCTTGTCATTACTACATTTGTATACTAAGTGAGTGCATATAATTAGATATTAGCATGCTCTCATACAAACTTCCAACGACAAGGGCAATGACAACATAGATCCACACCTAATAGAGATATCCTTGGACTAGAAGACCTGTTGTTACGACCCCACCTTCCGATAACCCCCAATTAAGGGAGACTGAGAGGTTGAAGCCGCACCCATAAATTCCGGATCAAAGGTTCAACATATAATCAAGAATAATTATTAAATTTCTAACAACAGCTGAACTACTCTAACTAGTTCCTCCTTGTTCTTTAATTCTTGAATTCACAATGTGTCGCTTTACTGTTTGTACTTTGAGATTTGTACCTAAATCGCCGACAAATAAAACATCGGTCAGCCGAAGCTGGTATGTGGAGGAAGCAAATAATGTTCAACTATGTTAACAATATAATCACTCTATTAATCATTTAATAATCAAGATTACGTTTTAAGCCAAACAACTCAATCCATACTTATCCACAACTCTGTGTTGTCCCTGTACGGACTTATATGGTACCTCTGTAAAGGTGACTAGATGGACCTACCCTCTAGGTAGCCATATACTAAATCATTCATGACCTGATGGACCTACCCTCTAGGTAGCCATATACTAGGTCAGCCATTACGACAAAGAGGGGATCAGGATCTGAGCTAGAAGGCATATACATTATGTGATAGTCATAGTCACTTTATAATTGTAATATGAACATCCAAACAGTTTAGTTGCATTCAATGCGATTAAACATCCGGGAATCCATCGGAAAACCTAAGTGGTTATTCATAATTAACCACATACCTGATCTGATGATTTGAATAGGAATATCCATGCAAACAAGCATTTTCAACAAGATCCTGAAATAATCACATAATTCCCTTTTTATTATTCATGCCAACATGATTCAGTAATTCTAAGGGTTTCCTAGGTTATTTGCCCTTTTTAGGGTTTTGACCATAATTAGGGTTTTATTTCCTTTTTATTGCTTTTACTTCACTTTTATCAAATTATACATCAAACCCTAATTTTCTTGTCCTATTTTCCATTAAGGTCCTAAGGATCAGGTTTGGCCCATATAAACCCTAATTTTCAGATTGCTATATATTTTCCTTTCTTTTTCTCTAATTTAGGGTTTCTAAACATTTTAATCAACATGTGGAGTTGCAAACCATAAACTTGTAATTCTATCATAAAAAAAGGTTAGAAACCATCTTAATCATTAATTAGGTTAAACATGTTCGAATTAACCTAATTGTAAGACTAAACATATCTTTTATCAATCATTAGGGTTTCTAATCACAAATTATTACATTTTCCTTCCAAAATATACTCTTTTACAACAATATACAGATATAGATGTCCAAACTATTTTTAACATATTCCTCATATTTTTCTGATCATTTTTCATGTATTAAGTTTTCTCATCCGAGTTTCGTAGCTCGAGATACGATTTTTATATGAAAACCCCTTTTTATAAATTATTTGCTATTTTCCAAAAGAAACTAGGAAAACCAGGATCGTTTGATCTGTGGTCCGCTGGACCTCATAGGATCCAACGTCCAGGATCAAGTGCGCCCTCTTTATGCAAACAAAAGAACCAAAGGTCAGATCTAACCTTGGCGTGACTAAAGACGATGAAGGGCAAAGTGGTAATTTTGCGGGGGTCTTCTTCAACCTTGTGTCGCTTCTCTGTTGCACGCCGATGGTCAACCTCAGGGTTGACTTCGCGACCCTAGCTACCTGCGACCGCGCCAACAGGTTGGGGAGCTTCGTCTTCCGTCGACAAACTCGATCAGGGGCTCAATTGCTTGCCAAGGGTGCGCCGAAGCTGCTCCTACTCGCCGAACTCTGGTGAGGGTCTCCGCGATGGTGGGGGTGCAGATCTGAACGAACCGTCCAATTGGGGGCACGGAAACAATGCTCGTGCTCTTCCGCAGAGGTTGGGCTAGATGAAAGAGGTGTTGGTGCCTTGGATCATCCTCCCCTATTTATAGGGTCGAGGCAAGGTTCCTTCTGGTTTGGGCGTTTCCCAAAACCAGGGCCAAAGCCACTCAAATCGGGGATGTTTCCCCACGGTTTCGTCTCCTAAACCCAAAGGAAACCTCAGCCAGCGTGCACACCCAAAGGATCGCGAGAAAATCAAGAGGGAAAGTCCCCCTGGTGTTTCGCAGAAACATAGTCCCAGTGGGACTCAGGAGAAGGGGCGTTCAACGTTGGATTAGAATCCAATGGACCAGATTACTCGCGTTCAAAGTAAAGGAAAAACCTTTCTCTTGTAATTCAGAATAAATTCCCAAATTGAGTATATCTTATAAAATTGATATCTCCCAAACCATAAATCATATTTAGCTCAAATTTTAAGGAAAGTCTTATCTTGTCATTATCTAACTTTATACGAAATTTGGGAAACATATTGCAATGGATGATAAGGATTACTTCTCTCTCAAGGTTTCTTATTAATTTCTCCAAATTAAATTATATTCCTATTACTTTTGCCATTATCTTAATATTTTGGGTCCCTTGGACCTCAAGGAAACCCAAAGGCACGGATTCCCACCTTAGGGAATATTAGTTTGCCTTTATCTTCTTTCAATTATTAATTTCTCATATTTCTCCTTTTATAAAACAATTTCTCTTCCTTACTAATTCCTTTTCTTTTCAATTGGGCTCAATGGCCTATAAGGCCCACAATCAATCAATCAAAACCATTTCACATGAAATTTATCACAATTCAAAGAAAAGTATTTCATTTACTCATTAAAAGAGAAATGCATTTTACATTATATTTTCAAGAAAATGGGGTTGTAACATCCTCCCCTCCTTATAGGAATTTTCCCCTCAAAATTCCATCTATCAAGCAAACAATTAGGATAAGCCTTTCATGTGTCCATCATGGCTCCCATGTGGCTTCACCCCTTTCCATGGTGCTTCCCAAGAACCTTCATCATTTCATATTCTTCCATCTGAGTTCTTTCTTACCTTGGTATATCGTACCCTCATAGGTGACTTAGGATATTTCAGCCTCTTAAAAGCTGAATAGGTTCAAGGCTCAACACATGACTTGGGTACCTCACATAGTGCTCAAGATTGGACTCATGGAACACATTACTCATCATGTTATCCTGAGGGCAAGGCTAAACACAACTATCTCCACCAATCCATCTCAAATGGACCCATATATCGGGGACTCGGCTTTCTCAGATGCAGCTTAGAGGGGTCGGATTTTCACATCACATATTCTCCCATAGTGAATTACATGTTACTCTACTTTGCATCAGCTCGTGACTCATGTCACCTCTGGTCTCTCTCTCTCTCGGCCATTGCACGATCAAAGTGACTTCATCTATACACACTATGGTTCTCATCTGACCTTCTTGAGGCCTTCTTCACCAACATCATCTTAATGAAGCGGTGACCGACACAACCTCTCTATAATACTTCTTGCATCCTGATAAAGGCAATGGTGGCTAACTTCACATGATAAGAACTATTTCTTTGTATCACCCAGAATGAGCACACATGCTCTCGTCAGACCCTCTAGTCTGGATCATACTAACCATTAGTATGGGGTGCTAAACTGTACTAACATCGAGTTCTTCATGTATCTACTTCCACCTAATGGAAATGAACATTTAGATCACGTTCAAGAACTTTGAACTCGCATTATGGTGTAGTTGAACCATCTCTCTCTCTTACAAGTAGTTCAACCAGATCTGTCCCTTGACAGTACTTTTTTTCTCATGACATCTAAGTAAGGCGATCTACCATAACCCATATTGCATCTTGACCTTCCTTGGTCTAGGGAAGACTTCATCATCCCTAGTGATGAACTCCCTTTCCCTCTTGGGGACACTTTATCCTTTATACCAACACACTGGGTTATTGGTGTTCGTCCTCCACCTCCTGGCTTGCATGGAAACATACCCCATGCAACTTCATCTTAAGAATCCAAAGTACTACTGTCATTTACTATCCTTGTAGTACCAAGGTGTATCATGATCTCCTGCATGTCATGATTCCTCAAAAACCCTAAACCACTCTCATCAGGGTTTTATTACCTTTCTATTAAAGAAGTGTATCTGAGGTTCGATCACCGTACTTTCACTACATCAAGGACTAGGCTGGCTAACCAAACAATCATTAACTGATCTCATTTCATTAGTGTTAGACAAACATATCTTCTTTTCCAAACTTAGGGTTAGTCTAACAACCTCTCCTAAACTAGGTATATTTATCTCAACCAGAGCATCCACTGCCACTTCATCTCCTTAGGTGTTAGGTAAAGTCGAAGACATACACCTTCATGTATTCCACTTATCATCTCGTCTCAAACTCTGAGTTTATCTTCATCAGAGCACTCTGAGTACATCCTCTTGATTATCAAACTCAACCTTGTATCACTTGCAAATTCCACATAGCTCATGATAAAGCATCCTCCCAGATGATTTCCTTAATACTCTTAGTGTTTGTAAACCATCCATGTATCATCCACTTCACAAGGGTATGTTATCATATTTGTCCTCATGCCTGGTAGCAACGTTCTAAATCACATCATCTTTATCCTTGGCGTATGGCATGCATACTATCCTATCTCTCACTCCCATAACAAGAAGAAATAAGCATTTGGCGGCCGTCCAAATACAGAGTTCTCCCCATTCCAAGAGTAGAGATGGTACAGCCCACCTTGCCAGTTTAAACGTGCTACATAGGTCTCTTCAAACATCACAATATCAAAATTACTTCCATGGGAAACTATTCTCGAACCTACTTGGGTTTACACACAATCCTTGGTCATATCCTCTAGGTCTATAGGGTGCCGACACTTTTAGAGTTATCCCTCTTCCCTTCTGCATCCAGAGAATGCCCTACCCATCTACCCTTTGGGTCCCATGAGTTCATGAAGGTGATCAATCTCCTAACCCATGGCCCTCAGACAATGATAGCTGTTACCTCCTGACCCTATAGTCATGTGCATTAGGGAATTAGGCAACCCCTACTTCCATCGGTCTTATCCCTACCTGACCCTAGGATAGACTTAGGATTCTCTTATAGTACATGTTCAACTTAGAACCTTACCCAAGGATTCATCATCTCTCTTCCTGCATTCATGGGCTGACTTTCATCCTTTCATAGGGATCAGGGCAACTTACCTACCTCGGTCAAGCCCCATACCAGTTACCTCCAGGGAAACACATCCACATGCACATAGAGATGGTTATCTATGGGTCTATAGGTTCATTCTCATCCCATGTACTCTTCACTTAGCTTCTCAAGATCCTATGAAGCCCCTTTAGGTCATCTCAAAACCAAAAAAACTAGTATACACCCTACCAAAGGGTCCTTCTCCCAGGATGGGAGGGAACTACAACTCTTGATGACAAGGTCACAACCGTCCTTAGGTTTTACCTTCGCATGAGCATGTCCAACCCAACAGCTACTAAAGCACAAGCTGATCACCTATTAAACCATTCTAGGTCGTACTTGTTCTCTTTCCTCAATACTGGATCACTTAGATGTGAGGGGTTCATCACACATACCCTTAACTTAAGGGGTTTCTTTCTCCTCCCCACATGCTCGAGACTATAAAGACAAAAAACTCATCATGATCATCGGATCCACTGCTTCCCCTCTTAGGCCTAGGAGCCCTAGGTTCACCTTTGGGTATCCAACTGCATCCTCAACTACAAATCACGCATGTCCAAGATAGGTCATGATCCTTCTACTTGAGCAACACTTCAGAGTTGAGTCCTCTTCCAATACAACCAACTAGGTATAAAGCCTCCCAACTGGTTACTTATACCTCCTCAGGGTCTAAGGCGCTCTTTATCTCCTCCAGTAGGTAGTCACTTATACCACGGGTACCGAAAGCACCATCCCCTCTCTAGGGTTTGGTTCCTCTAAAGACAACTAAGATATCATCAGCCTCCAGGGATCATGCATGAGGCAACCACTATCATCCACATAGGTTGCATCATTCTTGACTCCCCACTGTTCCTCATGTCTTGGGATTCTGAGTCTCCAACCTTTGCTCGGGTCCTGCTTTCTCTCTCCGGAGCTAACTCCACCTCCAGCCCTACAACTAGATGGCTTCTTCTCCATGAAATTGGGTCAAGCTCATGAGAAAATCCCTATCTGGGTGAAGCCTTTGCTCAACTCATGTTTGGCTCAAGATCATCCTTAGCTCTTTATGTTTATTTCATAAGCCATCCCTCATGCCCTTCTGGCCAGGGTTTCATCCTACTGTCAGCACTACTGACGTACTCTGTGTAACATCCCTGACCTGGGTTATGAGCTAACCCTAGGTGTTTTGCCTAAATATGTAATTAAATCTTTGTGATTAACTCTGAGCATGTAATTAAGCTTCTCAGAAATGTATATTTCAGTTTTTGCTCCTTTTTATATAAAGTTGTAGCACTGTTTTGTAATACAGGGACCTATGTGCAATTTACCCATTTAGAAGGGTTAACCTGCAATTTGCACATGATGAGGTGTTCCTCTGATGTTGAGACATCATGAGAAACATTTTGGTAAAGTTTGAGGGATTTCCCAAGCTTGAGCACCAAGGTGCAGCTGTGGAAGCAATCCCGGTACTTAAAACCCTAATTTGGGGTAAAATGCAATTTACCCAAATAATGGGAAGCAATTTGTAAAGAATGTTATCTAAAGTATCTTGTTAGACTCTTGCCATCATTTAGAGAAGAAATGATGAGGAATTCACCTCAATTGAGTTATCAAGTTAAGAAATAGGCTCTGTGATTGAATAATCAGGGTATATGTGCAATATCCCTTTAAGTATGAACTTTATTATTAGATTGTCCTTCCTTGCCTTCTTTTCTATAACTTAAGATAAGGTTTGTCCTTAGAATAAAGAGGAAGGGACGAGCAAGTAATGAAGGAAGGACTTAGTTGGAATTAAGGGAAACTTATGAGCTAATGTTGAAAATCCTACCCCAAGTATATAAGCCCTCATTTCCTTAGTTGCAAGGGAACTTAACCTTCGTTCCCTTACTGTTTCATTTCACCAAATACGACCAAGGACTGCCTTGGAGCTAAGGAGGACGAACAAGGGGTGCAAGGTAGGTTTAAACCCCTCTTCTTGCCTAATTCCATGGTTAGAATTCGAATTCAAGGTCATCTTCATGGCTAATTCTCGAAACCCTATCTTTCTAGCCGTCTCTTTTCATCCTTCCTTGGAGTTTTCACCTTGGCCAACCTGTGGGAACTCAAGGACGCCATTAGAGCTTGGAGCTTGAAAGCTTGGAGCTCAAGAAACAAGCTTTAGGCGGGTTTTATAACTCTAAACCTATGCTTTACTATGTTCATCTTTATATGCGAGTTAATGATAGCTCCTAGTATTTCCCTACTTTTCCCGGCTATTTTGCAAACAAACCCGTGGGATATCTGTACTGTTCTTGAGCTAGATGATGAAGGCGTGTTTTCCAAGAAAAACCCACCGCTTTTCTTTTCCCTAAACGGTCCTAACAGTTTGCTCTCACGACCTCAAGACCGTGAGAGAGCCTCGCGGTCTCGAGACCGTGAGAGGGCTCGCGGTCTCAAGACCGATTGGCCCTGTTGACCGAGCGTGGACCATATAAGAAACTTGTTCCTAATTATATAGGCTAAATACCCTCAAAATTTGGGAGACTAACTCCAAAGGAATCGGGAGATATGACCTTTTTAAGTCACAACTTTAAATGAATTAATTGCTGATTTTCAAACGGTCTGAAATTGCCTTTTTGGGCAAACGGTCTCAAGACCGTGAAAGGTCGTTGACTAAGCGTTGAACCCATGAGATTACTGTTCAAAATTATGTTAATTAACAACTCACCAAGTTTTATGGTCTAATTCCAAACGGGCTAAGAGTTGAAGGGTGAATACTAGGGCTAACCCTAGATAAAATCAGTACTGAAATTATGGTGATCTAATTAGGGTTTTTAGGGTTGATTGACCTAAACGGTCTCAAGACCATGTGGGGTCCACCCACATGACCTCAAGACCGTGAGGACAATCACCCAAGACCATTTGAAGGTCTAGGGTTGAGTAATTTGACCAATTGAACACCAATTGCAAATAAGTTATCAATTTAATCAAAATTCTGATTTTGTGACCAATCAGGGTTCAACCTCTATCAAATCACCTTAGATTTTTATGAAATCTTGGGCAAACGATCTCAAGACCATGTGGGGTCCACCCACATGACCTCAAGACCGTTTGAGCCAAGTTTGGGCCCAATTGGAGCTCAATTGAAGGGTTCAACCTTGTGTTGATACACATTGTTGAGTGTTGATGGGTGAACATTGATAGACCTTAATTGAATCGATTTCAATCCTAATTGGTCAACAATTGAGGGTCAATTGAATGACCATTTGGTTAAGCATAACCTTAATTAACTCAATCCATAGGTGGTCAACAGTTATTGGACCTTTTGAAGGCTTCAACATCGGTTGACATCATCGTTTGATTTGTTGAACCTTTGTTGAAGGACCTTGCGGTTGAGACCATGAGAGGCTCACGACCTCAAGACCGTGAGGGGGCTCACGACCTCAAGACCATGAGGTGGCTCACGACCTCAAGACCATGAGGTAGCTCACGACCTCAAGACCGTGAGGTAGCTCACGACCTCAAGACCGTGAGGTAGCTCACGACCTCAAGACCGTGAGGTGGCTCACGACCTCAAGACCGTGAGGTGGCTCACGACCTCAAGACCGTGAGGTAGCTCACGACCTCAAGACCATGAGGTGGCTCACGACCTCAAGACCGTGAGGTGGCTCACGACCTCAAGACCGTGAGGTGGCTCACGATCTCAAGCCCATGAGGAGGCTCACGGTCTTGGAGCTAGAAAGGGGCTCATGGACTTGAAAGGTCAAAGTGAGCAATCGGTCAACACTTTCAACCGAATTCAATCATGTGATGGTTCAATGTTGCTCAAATCAAACACTAATGATAATCTAAGATAGTAAGGAGTTATTTGATTAAGGTTTTTGACTATGATGATGATCAATGGGGTGAATTACCAAGATACCCCTGAAGGGTCAATTGAGTTATACTTTACTCAATTCAAACCCTGATTACGTGAGAATGATGTTTTTAGTTATAATGACTCTATCTAACCTGATCTAGTCTAATGTTATCATCAACCATTAGTATGATGAAAGAGAGAGTACTCTAGAGAGAGAAAGTACCCTAGAGAGAGAAAGTAACTCTAATCACTTAATGGTGATGTTTTTGGCTATGATAGCCTATGATGACTCAACCCAACCTGTTTTAGAGTGATGTTGATATCACCTAACCTTATGATGAGAGAGAAAGTACTTCTAGAGAGAGAAAGTACTTCTAGAGAGAGAAAGTACCTCTTTTAAATGGAAACTCAATTGAAGCATTCCCAATACACAGAAATGAGCATAATTAGGGTATGATCCACCTGTGTGAGATCATAGAAACCCTAATTATGATAAATGATGAACCTTTAACTAATCCAAGAACATCAATGAAGGTGTTACTCATACATGATGATGTTATGAGTTTAATTCACCTGTAATGTGAATAAGTAAACCCTAATTCAAGGGTGATGACATGTAATATGAATAGTAAACCCTAATTCAAGGGTAATGGCATGCTTTTAAGCAATAAACTCTATTTGATTTAAATTAAAGATTTAACTCTTATGACAAGAGTAGGAAGTACATTCCTTATTGTTATATTACCTTTATCAGATGTATTAATCATGCAGGTTCTGATATGAAGGTAATTATATCCAGGTATGGATGTTGATGTTATATTCATTGAAGGCATGTTGTAGCCTTATGAATAAGTAATGTAATCTGATGCCTTGCTAGTGGCATCTTATGCTGATAATGGGCTATGAGAGCCATGAATACCATCAAGGTCATGCTTTAGAGATGACTTGTGATGAGGATAATGAGAAATGATGATTGATATGAGTTAGGCCTGTTACATTTAGTATTCTTCTTTTATAGCTGCTATGCTACTGTTATTGTTTGAAGAACAATGTATGCTGTTAAAGAATACTGAATGTACCTAACTAATCAAGTATAATGTAGAGCCCTGATCATAGATCCATCATTGTCAGAAATTAAGTGATGGTGAAACAGGTTTTCCATAGGGAACTCCTGGAGCACATACTTTTGAGTATGTGGGGTACATGGATGTGTAGAACCTTACATCCTAGTGTAGGAAAGTGATGTAGATGTGGAATCCATCCATCCTTCACTATAGTTCCATACCGTATCAGTGGTAGGTAAACATGAAACCTCCTGATGACGAAGAAAGCACAGATATCCGTATCAGTGGTAGGTAAATATGAAACCTCCTGATGACGAAGAGAGTACAGAACGCCACTGTGACTCTAGAATAGCGAAGGACCAGTTTACCCTGGTGAGCTATAGTAGTAGAGACACAAGATGTCCTACAAGTGATCCTCTTACTGACTGAGGAAGATGAAGGTCATGAGAATCCGGCTCTCTGAATGACCTATGTATGATACTGATGCGGCTTCTCAGCGATCAGTTGGAGTATGAGTGGTAAGCCTCATCTCCACAGGGCATAATGTTGTTTGTAAAACATAATCAACCATGTAGTATAACTTGTTAGAGATGACTCCAAGTTAGTTGATTGATGTTACATTGCAATAATGTTGATATTCTCCATATCTCCTAATTTGTAGAGATCTTGTTATATCTGCAACTGTTATAGAATGCTTTGAAGGCTTTACTGTTTAAAATAATCTTTGATGTTATAATAAAGCTTCTGGCGAAGAGTTATAACTCTCGCTGGGACAATTATGTATAATTGTCTCACCCCGTAGACTTCAACTTTTTAGGTGGACGTCGGAGACGAAGAAACCAGTCTACAAGTGATCAATCTCAGCAGCAGCACCAGGGGCAGCAGTAATCTCAGGTGGAGATTTGTCCTGCCATGTGGTGTAGTTAGAGTCAGTCCTATGTGTCCTCTGTACTCTCAGGTCTTGGAGTCTTGTGTTATGTGATCTTGAGATTTTGTATCTTGAATGTATATAATTACTCAAGAAGTAATTATCCTGAGATGTAAACAGTTACCTCTCTTTATGAAAGGAGTTTTTATGGATACAAGTTCTTATCTCGAAAAGTTTTAATTTTCCGTGCTTTTTGTCTTCCGCTGATTACCGATTCGCTTCCGCTAAGTTTTAATCGTGTTTATGTCATGGTTTGGAGATCAGAGCCCACAATTAGTGGTATCAGAGCTCCAGGTTCAGTTGAGTCTACAGAGGCATAGGACTTAGGATGTCGAGTCTACCTTTAGTACTCCTTCCTTATCTAATAGAATCTTCTGCTCCTCAGGAGAAGAAGATACATAAGAATGTCAGAACATCGTGATGAGCACGTGGCAGAGAGTAGTGCTAGTGCACCTCGAGGCGGTGCAAGAGTTCCGAGAATAGAACAACCTGCACCTGAGTCGCCAAGAGAGCCACCCCAGTTCGACCCAGCTGACATGAGTGATCCAGCTGTACAGACGATGTTCGGGCAGTTCATGACTGCCATGACACATATAACCGATAGGATGCCCATTCCTGCACCTAGGGCACCTGTCCAGCCTGAAGTACAAGGTATTGGTAAGACATTCGAACGACTTCGTCGTGTCGGAGCTACCGAGTACTTCGGAACTGCCGACCCAGCAGATGCTGACTTATGGTTGACAGAGTTGGAGAAGGCTTTCAGGATTCTTATGATTCCGGAAGCTGAGAAGGTTAGACATGCTGTCTATCTTCTCAAAGGCAGTGCTGGTCACTGGTGGAACATGGAAGAGCAGAAGAGACCTGGAGTAGAGTTCTCATGGGAAGAGTTTTGTCGGGAATTTATCAATAGATATTTTCCAAAGACCTTCCTAGATGAGAAGATTTCTCAGTTTGAGAAACTAAGGCAGGGTATGATGAACATTAGTGAGTATGAAGCTAAGTTCATGGAGCTGTTGCGGTTTTGTCCGCATATGGCTGCTACAGATGAGGAAAGAATCAGAAGATTTGAAAAGGGTTTGAATTCCGATATGTCAACCCCTGTGTCTGCCTTAGAAAACAGAGAGAGATTCTCTACCTTCGTTGAGTCAGTCCGAAGGATAGAGAGATCTGTGGTTGAGAAAAGACAAACCCATAAAAGATATCCACAGTTCCAGGGTTCTTCATCTAGGGATTCCAAGAAACCTAGATTCTCTGCACCTAACCCTCCACCACCCAGATCGAGTTTTCAAACTCAATGGACACCAAGTAGAGGTAGAGGACGGAGTCAACCGCTTCAAGGGACACACAGTTCTGCATCAGTGTCAGTTACTGGACCACCCAGACCACAACAACAGGAGAAGAGTTGCTACAACTGTGGTAAGGTGGGACACTTGATGAAGGATTGCCGTTCTAGGCCTGTCGGTGTGACACAACAACCTCCGAGACAGAATCAACAGGGATCTCAGAATAGACAACATCAAGGAGCAGCTCGAGGACGTGGACAAGCGTCTCAAGCTGGATCATCAGCACCACCTCAACACCAGGCGACTGCGAGGTTCTATGCTATGAACCCACCTGAGGCAGTTGTCAATCCACGGGTAGTGGCAGGTCAGATGAAACTTTTATATTCTGATATGTCTATATCCTGTAATATATCTGTTCTGATTGATCCGGGTGCTACGCACTCTTTCATCACTCGTGAAGTGATTCGTAACTGCAATATGACTGTTAGTCATAGAGCAGATAGTTTGTTGTTAGAGACTCCGTTGAGTGGGTCTGCCATTTTGCAGGAGGTATGTTCTCCCTGCATCCTTTTCTTTTCTGACCATCGCATTCAAGTGGACCTTATACCACTTGATATGCAGGGGTTTGATATAATCCTTGGGATGGATACCTTAGAAAGGTATAGAGTTGTCTTGGATTGTGAGTCCAAGTTGGCTGTGTTTGCTGATGAAAGCAACACATGGATCTTTCAAGGTGAAAGAAAGATTCTGCCCACCTGTCTTGTGTCAGCTATGGTTGCTGATAAGCTGTTGAGGCAAGGATGTTATGCATTCTTAGCCCATGTGGTAGATGTTACCAAGGAAAGTTCCAACCCTGCTGAAGTTCCCATAGTCAGGGAATTCGAGGATGTGTTTCCTGAAGAACTTCCTGGTATACCACCACCTCGGGAGATTGACTTTGAAATCAATCTGATTCCAGATACGAAACCCATAGCTCAAACTCCGTATAGAATGGCTCCTGCCGAGATGGCAGAACTCAAGAAACAGCTTCAAGAGTTACTTGAGAGAGGTTTTATCCGACCGAGTACTTCACCTTGGGGTGCTCCGGTCTTGTTTGTTAAAAAGAAAGATGGGTCAATGCGGTTATGCATCGACTATAGACAACTCAATAAAGTGACAATAAAGAATAGGTATCCTCTGCCGAGGATTGATGATCTCTTTGACCAGTTGCGTGGTGCAACAGTCTTTTCAAAGATAGACTTGAGGTCTGGATATCACCAACTTCGTATTAAGGATAGTGACATATCCAAGTCTGCCTTTAGGACAAGATATGGTCACTATGAGTTCACGGTTATGTCGTTTGGACTAACCAATGCACCAGCTGCATTTATGGAACTCATGAATAGAGTTTTTCGACCTTTCCTTGATCAGTGTGTTGTCGTCTTCATAGATGACATACTGATTTATAGTAAAGATGCTCAGCAGCATGAGCAGCATCTTCGCCAAGCTTTGACCTTGCTAAGAGAACATAAGTTGTATGCTAAGTTTAGCAAGTGTGAGTTCTGGCTGCCGGAGGTATCTTTTCTTGGACATATAATATCCGCCTCGGGAATTCGTGTTGACCCTACAAAGGTAGAATCTGTTCTACAATGGGAACAACCGAAAACACCGACGGAGATTCGAAGTTTCTTGGGGTTAGCTGGCTATTATCGAAGGTTCATTAAGAACTTTAGTTCCATAGCTTTACCCTTGACCAAGTTAACCCGGAAGGATGTTCCTTTTTCTTGGAGTGATAAGTGTCAACAATCTTTCCAGTTACTGAAGGAGAGGTTGACAAGTGCACCTGTATTAGTGCTACCTGAACAAGGAAAAGGTTATATAGTTTTCTGTGACGCTTCCAAGAATGGACTAGGATGTGTGTTGATGCAGGATAAACAAGTGATTTCTTTTGCTTCCCGACAGCTTAAGAAACACGAGGAGAATTATCCAACACACGATCTGGAGTTAGCAGCTGTGGTTCATGCTTTGAAGATCTGGAGACATTATCTCTACGGAGAGACATTCCAGATTTTCACAGACCACAAAAACCTTAAGTATATCTTCTCTCAGCATGAGCTCAACATGAGGCAACGTCGCTGGATGGAGTTAATCAAGGACTACGACTGTACAATTGATTACCATCCAGGTAAGGCCAATGTTGTTGCAGATGCCTTGAGTAGGAAATCAGCAACATCAACCATGAATAGAGCACAACTAAACTCTTTAGTATGCTCTAGAAGAGATATGCTTATCTCTTTAAGGCAAGACAATGTACAGTTGAAGGTATCATTGCTAGCCGGTTTGTTAGCTGAGATGCATATTAAACCTACCCTAGGAGAGCAGATTAAAGAAGCACAGCTAGATGATGCTGCAGTTCAACATATAAGATCTGAGTATGGAAATGAGAAGCAAGATGGGTTTCATGACTCAAAAGATCAAGTAGCTTGTTATAATGGAAAAATGATAGTGCCGGATGTGGACAACTTAAGGAAGTTAGTCCTGGAAGAAGCCCATTCTTCCATGTATGCTATGCATCCAGGGAGCACCAAGATGTATCGGAATTTGAAGGATCTATATTGGTGGCCTGGGATGAAGAAGGACGTTGCAGAGTTTGTTCTGAGGTGCCCTGTGTGTCAGCAAGTTAAAGCTGAACACCAGAAGCCTGCAGGGACAATGCAACCTTTACCCATATCACAGTGGAAGTGGGACCATGTGACCATGGACTTTGTTGTTGGCCTACCCAGGACAAGCAAAGGACATGATTCCATTTGGGTAATTGTTGATAGGTTGACTAAGACAGCACATTTCTTACCTGTTAAAACAACCTATTCTGCTGAAAGGTTATCAGAGTTATATGTGCAAGAGATAGTGCGTTTGCACGGAGTTCCTGTCACAATAGTTTCGGACAGAGGTCCTCAATTTACAAGTCGTTTTTGGGAACAGTTGCACAGTGCCTTAGGCACTAAGCTGAGGTTTAGTACGGCCTTTCATCCACAGACTGATGGACAGTCAGAAAGGACCATACAAACCTTAGAAGACCTGTTGCGAGCATGTGTTCTCCAGTTCACCGGAAGTTGGGATCTACACCTAAGCTTGATAGAGTTTGCCTATAACAATAGCTATCAGCATAGTATTGATATGGCACCTTATGAAGCCTTATATGGTAGACGTTGTAGATCACCCTTGTGTTGGTTTGAGACTGGTGAGCACCAGTTGTTAGGTCCTGACCTGGTGCAGCAAACCACGGAAAAGATTAAAGTAATACAACATAAGATTAAGACTGCTCAAGATAGGCAGAAATCTTATGCTGACAAACGTCGTAGACCTTTAGAGTTCCAGATTGGAGACAAAGTATATCTTAAGGTCTCACCTTGGAAAGGGGTCCTTCGTTTTGGAAGGAAGGGGAAGTTAGCTCCTAGATATATGGGGCCTTATCCAATCATTGAACGGATTGGAAAGGTAGCATATAAACTAGAGCTGCCCCCAGAGTTACAAAGGTTACATCCTGTGTTTCACATTTCTATGTTGAAGAAATGTCACCCAGACACCGAGTCAGTTCTACAACCTATGGAAGTAGAATTGAATGATGACATATCCTATGAAGAGGGACCAGTGTCAATCCTTGATAAACAAATTAAAAAGTTAAAGAAGAAAGATATAAGTCTTGTGAAAGTCCTCTGGAATCATCGTGGTATTGAAGAAGCCACTTGGGAGTTAGAGGATGAGATGAGAAGGAAGTATCCTACCCTTTTCTCGTAATATGTTTTATCGATTTCGGGGACGAAATCCTTGTAAGGGGTGGATAATTTGTAACATCCCTGACCTGGGTTATGAGCTAACCCTAGGTGTTTTGCCTAAATATGTAATTAAATCTTTGTGATTAACTCTGAGCATGTAATTAAGCTTCTCAGAAATGTATATTTCAGTTTTTGCTCCTTTTTATATAAAGTTGTAGCACTGTTTTGTAATACAGGGACCTATGTGCAATTTACCCATTTAGAAGGGTTAACCTGCAATTTGCACATGATGAGGTGTTCCTCTGATGTTGAGACATCATGAGAAACATTTTGGTAAAGTTTGAGGGATTTCCCAAGCTTGAGCACCAAGGTGCAGCTGTGGAAGCAATCCCGGTACTTGAAACCCTAATTTGGGGTAAAATGCAATTTACCCAAATAATGGGAAGCAATTTGTAAAGAATGTTATCTAAAGTATCTTGTTAGACTCTTGCCATCATTTAGAGAAGAAATGATGAGGAATTCACCTCAATTGAGTTATCAAGTTAAGAAATAGGCTCTGTGATTGAATAATCAGGGTATATGTGCAATATCCCTTTAAGTATGAACTTTATTATTAGATTGTCCTTCCTTGCCTTCTTTTCTATAACTTAAGATAAGGTTTGTCCTTAGAATAAAGAGGAAGGGACGAGCAAGTAATGAAGGAAGGACTTAGTTGGAATTAAGGGAAACTTATGAGCTAATGTTGAAAATCCTACCCCAAGTATATAAGCCCTCCTTTCCTTAGTTGCAAGGGAACTTAACCTTCGTTCCCTTACTGTTTCATTTCACCAAAGACGACCAAGGACTGCCTTGGAGCTAAGGAGGACGAACAAGGGGTGCAAGGTAGGTTTAAACCCCTCTTCTTGCCTAATTCCATGGTTAGAATTCGAATTCAAGGTCATCTTCATGGCTAATTCTCGAAACCCTATCTTTCTAGCCGTCTCTTTTCATCCTTCCTTGGAGTTTTCACCTTGGCCAACCTGTGGGAACTCAAGGACGCCATTAGAGCTTGGAGCTTGAAAGCTTGGAGCTCAAGAAACAAGCTTTAGGCGGGTTTTATAACTCTAAACCTATGCTTTACTATGTTCATCTTTATATGCGAGTTAATGATAGCTCCTAGTATTTCCCTACTTTTCCCTGCTATTTTGCAAACAAACCCGTGGGATATCTGTACTGTTCTTGAGCTAGATGATGAAGGCGTGTTTTCCAAGAAAAACCCACCGCTTTTCTTTTCCCTAAACGGTCCTAACAGTTTGCTCTCACGACCTCAAGACCGTGAGAGAGCCTCGCGGTCTCGAGACCGTGAGAGGGCTCGCGGTCTCAAGACCGATTGGCCCTGTTGACCGAGCGTGGACCATATAAGAAACTTGTTCCTAATTATATAGGCTAAATACCCTCAAAATTTGGGAGACTAACTCCAAAGGAATCGGGAGATATGACCTTTTTAAGTCACAACTTTAAATGAATTAATTGCTGATTTTCAAACGGTCTGAAATTGCCTTTTTGGGCAAACGGTCTCAAGACCGTGAAAGGTCGTTGACTAAGCTTTGACCCCATGATATTACTGTTCAAAATTATATTAATTAACAACTCACCAAGTTTGATGGTCTAATTCCAAACGGGCTAAGAGTTGAAGGGTGAATACTAGGGCTAACCCTAGATAAAATCAGTACTGAAATTATGGTGATCTAATTAGGGTTTTTAGGGTTGATTGACCTAAACGGTCTCAAGACCATGTGGGGTCCACCCACATGACCTCAAGACCGTGAGGACAATCACCCAAGACCATTTGAAGGTCTAGGGTTGAGTAATTTGACCAATTGAACACCAATTGCAAATAAGTTATCAATTTAATCAAAATTCTGATTTTGTGACCAATCAGGGTTCAACCTCTATCAAATCACCTTAGATTTTTATGAAATCTTGGGCAAACGATCTCAAGACCATGTGGGGTCCACCCACATGACCTCAAGACCGTTTGAGCCAAGTTTGGGCCCAATTGGAGCTCAATTGAAGGGTTCAACCTTGTGTTGATACACATTGTTGAGTGTTGATGGGTGAACATTGATAGACCTTAATTGAATCGATTTCAATCCTAATTGGTCAACAATTGAGGGTCAATTGAATGACCATTTGGTTAAGCATAACCTTAATTAACTCAATCCATAGGTGGTCAACAGTTATTGGACCTTTTGAAGGCTTCAACATCGGTTGACATCATCGTTTGATTTGTTGAACCTTTGTTGAAGGACCTTGCGGTTGAGACCATGAGAGGCTCACGACCTCAAGACCGTGAGGGGGCTCACGACCTCAAGACCATGAGGTGGCTCACGACCTCAAGACCGTGAGGTAGCTCACGACCTCAAGACCGTGAGGTAGCTCACGACCTCAAGACCGTGAGGTAGCTCACGACCTCAAGACCGTGAGGTGGCTCACGACCTCAAGACCGTGAGGTGGCTCACGACCTCAAGACCGTGAGGTAGCTCACGACCTCAAGACCATGAGGTGGCTCACGACCTCAAGACCGTGAGGTGGCTCACGACCTCAAGACCGTGAGGTGGCTCACGACCTCATGATCGTGAGGGGGCTCACGATCTCAAGCCCATGAGGAGGCTCACGGTCTTGGAGCTAGAAAGGGGCTCATGGACTTGAAAGGTCAAAGTGAGCAATCGGTCAACACTTTCAACCGAATTCAATCATGTGATGGTTCAATGTTGCTCAAATCAAACACTAATGATAATCTAAGATAGTAAGGAGTTATTTGATTAAGGTTTTTGACTATGATGATGATCAATGGGGTGAATTACCAAGATACCCCTGAAGGGTCAATTGAGTTATACTTTACTCAATTCAAACCCTGATTACGTGAGAATGATGTTTTTAGTTATAATGACTCTATCTAACCTGATCTAGTCTAATGTTATCATCAACCATTAGTATGATGAAAGAGAGAGTACTCTAGAGAGAGAAAGTACCCTAGAGAGAGAAAGTAACTCTAATCACTTAATGGTGATGTTTTTGGCTATGATAGCCTATGATGACTCAACCCAACCTGTTTTAGAGTGATGTTGATATCACCTAACCTTATGATGAGAGAGAAAGTACTTCTAGAGAGAGAAAGTACTTCTAGAGAGAGAAAGTACCTCTTTTAAATGGAAACTCAATTGAAGCATTCCCAATACACAGAAATGAGCATAATTAGGGTATGATCCACCTGTGTGAGATCATAGAAACCCTAATTATGATAAATGATGAACCTTTAACTAATCCAAGAACATCAATGAAGGTGTTACTCATACATGATGATGTTATGAGTTTAATTCACCTGTAATGTGAATAAGTAAACCCTAATTCAAGGGTGATGACATGTAATATGAATAGTAAACCCTAATTCAAGGGTAATGGCATGCTTTTAAGCAATAAACTCTATTTGATTTAAATTAAAGATTTAACTCTTATGACAAGAGTAGGAAGTACATTCCTTATTGTTATATTACCTTTATCAGATGTATTAATCATGCAGGTTCTGATATGAAGGTAATTATATCCAGGTATGGATGTTGATGTTATATTCATTGAAGGCATGTTGTAGCCTTATGAATAAGTAATGTAATCTGATGCCTTGCTAGTGGCATCTTATGCTGATAATGGGCTATGAGAGCCATGAATACCATCAAGGTCATGCTTTAGAGATGACTTGTGATGAGGATAATGAGAAATGATGATTGATATGAGTTAGGGCTGTTACATTTAGTATTCTTCTTTTATAGCTGCTATGCTACTGTTATTGTTTGAAGAACAATGTATGCTGTTAAAGAATACTGAATGTACCTAACTAATCAAGTATAATGTAGAGCCCTGATCATAGATCCATCATTGTCAGAAATTAAGTGATGGTGAAATAGGTTTTCCATAGGGAACTCCTGGAGCACATACTTTTGAGTATGTGGGGTACATGGATGTGTAGAACCTTACATCCTAGTGTAGGAAAGTGATGTAGATGTGGAATCCATCCATCCTTCACTATAGTTCCATACCGTATCAGTGGTAGGTAAACATGAAACCTCCTGATGACGAAGAAAGCACAGATATCCGTATCAGTGGTAGGTAAATATGAAACCTCCTGATGACGAAGAGAGTACAGAACGCCACTGTGACTCTAGAATAGCGAAGGACCAGTTTACCCTGGTGAGCTATAGTAGTAGAGACACAAGATGTCCTACAAGTGATCCTCTTACTGACTGAGGAAGATGAAGGTCATGAGAATCCGGCTCTCTTAATGACCTATGTATGATACTGATGCGGCTTCTCAGCGATCAGTTGGAGTATGAGTGGTAAGCCTCATCTCCACAGGGCATAATGTTGTTTGTAAAACATAATCAACCATGTAGTATAACTTGTTAGAGATGACTCCAAGTTAGTTGATTGATGTTACATTGCAATAATGTTGATATTCTCCATATCTCCTAATTTGTAGAGATCTTGTTATATCTGCAACTGTTATAGAATGCTTTGAAGGCTTTACTGTTTAAAATAATCTTTGATGTTATAATAAAGCTTCTGGCGAAGAGTTATAACTCTCGCTGGGACAATTATGTATAATTGTCTCACCCCGTAGACTTCAACTTTTTAGGTGGACGTCGGAGACGAAGAAACCAGTCTACAAGTGATCAATCTCAGCAGCAGCACCAGGGGCAGCAGTAATCTCAGGTGGAGATTTGTCCTGCCATGTGGTGTAGTTAGAGTCAGTCCTATGTGTCCTCTGTACTCTCAGGTCTTGGAGTCTTGTGTTATGTGATCTTGAGATTTTGTATCTTGAATGTATATAATTACTCAAGAAGTAATTATCCTGAGATGTAAACAGTTACCTCTCTTTATGAAAGGAGTTTTTATGGATACAAGTTCTTATCTCGAAAAGTTTTAATTTTCCGTGATTTTTGTCTTCCGCTGATTACCGATTCGCTTCCGCTAAGTTTTAATCGTGTTTATGTCATGGTTTGGAGATCAGAGCCCACACTCTGGGTGCAATCTATATCCTACTTGCAACAACCCATTAGGTTTATATGGGTTCTTCCCTACCATCGTCCATGAAGGAGCTATCCTTCGTTCAAACATGCACGAACCTTCCCAGGGTTGGGTTGCCAAAGGTACTCGATCATCTAACCTCATCATGTCATCTCTGTCTCTAACCTTCACTTAGGGTTAGGGTTAACTTCATCCTCTAGGTCTCTACTTTTGATGGAGGTCTCTACCTCCAAGACTAACTCTCTCTACACATCCTCCTGACAAGGAGGTCCATCCTCAGGTCTCTCCTGAGGGCAATGACATCTCGTGTCATAAGGCCTAAGCATGTATCTATTCCATTACGCTTACTCTATTAAGCTTATGTCCATGACATCTTATTTACATGCTTTTTATTAATTTGGTGGAGGATTCCTTAATCCTTAATTTGCTTACCCATGCCACATGAGGGTGAGGAAGAGAGAGAAAACCCTAATCCTTAAAATCCTTAAAAGAATTTGAGTTGAGAAGGGACAAACAAGATGAGAGAGTCCTAAAGGTATCTTATTTCGAGTCTTATCCTAAGACATCGGCTAGGCAGTCACATGATAAGGGAGTCCTCGTATTCCGACTAGCGATGCGGAGGAAAATTTTGCCAGCCCCCGGATGTGATCCTTTTCTAGTCACCTCAGTCTTTCGGAAAATCCTCTAATAACTCCCTCAGTTCTATGGAATTTGTAAAATTTAATAATTATTAATGATTAGATGGAGAACCTATGCTCTGATACCAATTGTTACGACCCCACCTTCCGATAACCCCCAATTAAGGGAGACTGAGAGGTTGAAGCCGCACCCATAAATTTCGGATCAAAGGTTCAACATATAACCAAGAATAATTATTAAATTTCTAACCACAGCTGAACTACTCTAACTAGTTCCTCCTTGTTCTTTAATTCTTGAATTCACAATGTATCACTTTACTATTTGTACTTTGAGATTTGTACCTAAATTGCTGACAAACAAAACATCGGTCAGCCAAGCTGGTATGTGGAGGAAGCAGATAATGTTCAACTATGTTAACAATATAATCACTCAATTAATCATTTAACAATCAAGATTACGTTTTAAGCCAAACAACTCAATCCATACTTATCCACAACTCTGTGTTGTCCCTGTAAGGACTTATATGGTACCTCTGTAAAGGTGACTAGATGGACCTACCCTCTAGGCAGCCATATACTAAATCATTCATGACCTGATGGACCTACCCTCTAGGTAGCCATATACTAGGTCAGCCATTACGACACAGAGGGGATCAAGATCTGAGCTAGAAGGCATATACATTATGTGATAGTCATAGTCACTTTATAATTGCAATATGAACATCCAAACAGTTTAGTTGCATTCAATGCGATTAAACATCCGGGATTCCATCGGAAAACCTAAGCGGTTATTCATAATTAACCACATACCTGATCTGATGATTTGAATAGGAATATCCATGCAAACAAGCATTTTCAACAAGATCCTGAAATAATCACATAATTCCCTTTTTATTATTCATGTCATCATGATTCAGTAATTCTAAGGGTTTCCTAGATTATTTTCCCTTTTTAGGGTTTTAACTATAATTAGGGTTTTATTTCCTTTTTATTGCTTTTACTTCACTTTTATCAAATTATACATCAAACCCTAATTTTCTTGTCCTATTTTCCATTAAGGTCCTAAAGATCAGGTTTGGACCATATAAACCCTAATTTTCAGATTGCTATATATTTTCCTGTCTTTTTCTCTAATTTAGGGTTTCTAAACATTTTAATCAACATGTGGAGCTGCAAACCCTAAACTTGTAATTCTATCATAAAAAAAGGTTAGAAACCATCTTAATCATTAATCAGGTTAAACATGTTCGAATTAACTTAATTGTAAGACTAAACATATCTTTTATCAATCATTAAGGTTTCTAATCACAAATTATTACATTTTCCTTCCAAAATATACTCTTTACAACAATATACGGATTTAGATGTCCAAACTAATTTTAACATATTCCTCATATTTTTCTGATCATTTTTCATGTATTAAGTTTTCTCATCCGAGTTTCCTACCTCGCGATACGATTTTTATATGAAAAACCCTTTTTATAAATTATTTGCTATTTTCCAAAAGAAACTAGGAAAACCAGGATCGTTTGATCCGTGGTCCGCGGACCTCATAGGATCCAACGTCCAGGATCAAGTGTGCCCTCTTTATGCAAACAAAAGAACCAAAGGTCAGATCTAACCTTGGCGTGACTGAAGACGATGAAGGGCAAAGTGGTAATTTTGCAGGGGTCTTCTTCAACCTTGCGTTGCTTCTCTGTTGCGTGCCGATGGTCAACCTCAGGGTTGACTTCGCGACCCTAGCTACCTGCGACCGCGCCAACAGGTTGGGGAGCTTCGTCTTCCGTCGACGAACTCGATCATGGGCTCAATTGCTTGCCAAATGTGCGCCGAAGCTTCTCCTACTCGCCGGACTCTGGCGAGGGTCTCCGCGATGGTGGGGGTGCAGATCTGAACGAACCGTCCAATTGGGGGCACGGAAATAATGCTCATGCTCTTCCACAGAGGTTGGGCTAGATGAAAGAGGTGCTGGTACCTTGGATCATCCTCCCCTATTTATAGGGTCGAGGCAAGGTCCCTGCTGGTTTGGGCGTTTCCCAAAACCAGGGCCAAAGCCTCTCAAATCGGGGATGTTTCCCCACAGTTTCGTCTCCTAAACCCAAAGGAAACCTCAGCCAGCGTGCACACCCAAAGGATCACGAGAAAATCAAGAGGGAAAGTCCCCCTGGTGTTTCGCAGAAACATAGTCCCAGTGGGACTCAGGAGAAAGGGCGTTCAACGTTGGAACAGAATCCAACGGACCAGATTACTCACGTTCAAAGCAAAGGAAAAACCTTTCTCTTTTAATTCAGAATAAATTCCCAAATTGATTATATCTTGTAAAATTGATATCTCCCAAACCATAAATCATATTTAGCTCAAATTTTAAGGAAAGTCTTATCTTGTCATTATCTAACTTTATACGAAATTTGGGAAACATATTGCAATGGATGAGAAGGATTACTTCTCTCTCAAGTTTTCTTATTAATTTCTCCAAATTAAATTATATTCCTATTCCTTTTTCCACTATCTTAATATTTTGGGTCCCTTGGACCTCAAGGAAACCCAAAGGCACGGATTCCCACCTTGGGGAATATTAGTTTGCCTTTATCTTCTTTCAATTGTTAATTTCTCATATTTCTCCTTTTATAAAACAATTTCTCTTCCTTACTAATTCCTTTTCTTTTCAATTGGGCTCAATGGCCTACAAGGCCCACAATCAATCAATCAAAACCATTTCACACGAAATTTATCACAATTCAAAGAAAAGTATTTCATTTACTCATTAAAAGAGAAATGCATTTTACATTATATTTTCAAGAAAATGGGGTTGTAACACCTGTGAAACTGGATGATCGACGAGCGGATGCTAGTTGACTCGTTTAATATCAAGTTTGGATGGTGATATTGGCCACCCGTTTAATTTCAAATCAGATATGACTCGATCTATTTATAGGCGGGTCTCAAGTATCAACATGTGGACAGTCACAGGTGGCCATTCAAATAAAAAAGTAATTTAGTATATGTTTGCTTATGAGAATTTGATGATATGAATATATAATTAGTGAGTATTTGAGTGTCTTGTGTTTTGCATTTACGAGCATTAAATACTACAAACACTTGAACCCACATATATACATATTTATGAATATTTTCTTGTATTAATATTACCAAAGTTTTTCTATAATAAAACTTGTGTTTGGTATTTTATATCTACTATACGTATAACTAGGAATATAAGATCTTTCTAATTCAATATTATCTCTAATTACAGAAGCTTAATATTATTTATGAATATGTCTAAGTTAAATTAAATGACAATAGTTACTTGTGTTTTTTTGTGTATTGCACATCTACTTGCATTCGTAAAATTCTTCCTCCTTGATATTTGATATTAATTTACAACAATATTGTGTTATTTTTTATTTTTCATTCGAATATTTTCGAGTACCACCAAGATCAAAATTGACGGCTGCTCCGCTTAGGCTCATGTCCAAGGTTTTACGGCAGCCATTGTGCCCTCCTACACCTAAATGTAGTTTTTTTATATCAAATGCAAACAATAAAATGTTATAATATGTGTTACGCATAAAAAGATAGCAGCATGCGATATAGGATGTAGAAAATTAGGTTTCTTTTGATTATAATAATATTTTTTTGATTTATTATAAGTTATATTAGTACTCATGGGTCGACCCATGTCTTGGATTTTGGTGCATTTTTGCGATTCATTTGGAAGTGGATCATTTTGATCTGCACCAGCAATGCCATGATCCAAACTCAACCCGATGATCCATCTGACCAGTCTAAGCATCCTCATATCTTGAGTTCCTCATGATTGGCACAACAAGCACATCCCGTCAATAGGATCACGATATCTTCCATCCATGTTTTGACTTGCTAACAAGTTAGGTGTTTTGGCTACCAGTTTACTAGAGGCAGAAGAACAAGGGTGGGGCGCGGCATGCCCCTCCTAAAATTTTGAAAACGAGTTGACCAATTATACACATGTTACCGCTAATTTCAGTTCTACTTTTTCCTAAATTCAGTTGTCGTGCACCAAAACAACCGCCACTCACTTCATGGAATTTGTGATAATGGTCTACCAATTGCAAAAAACACACGAGCCGTCGGGCATGGAGCTATAGACTCACAGTTCGCATCCAGCTGAATACAACTGTATAAAAATATCAACCGAACACATGTCTAAAACAGTATGGACTCCTTCCTAATGTAGACTTCACATTTCTTTGTACACCAAATAGGATGTCCTTATCCGGGCACTTGCCATTCACTCCAATAAATTTTTATCATGAGCAGTGGCGGAGGGAGGGGCGGCAAGCTTAGGCAATGACTCTTTAACCTTTTTGAGAAAGTATCAAATACACATGTGCACATGCACGTGTACAAAAAATAGTTAAAATATAATAAATATTCATTCAACCAAAGAATAAAGATATACACTTGTGTTGATCGAATAAATATTCATTCAACTAAAGTTATATTCACGTCCAGGCCAATCATCACTGCATAAGGTCTGGGTAGATAATTGTGTAAATATTTAACCAGAAATAAGGAGACAAAGATGGTTGTGCATACAACACCTTAATCCATTCAGGGAAAGAGAGAATAGACCACTACAACAAACATACTTATTAACGACCTTTCAGAAAAGCCACTAAAAAAAAGCCAGTAAACAGGTTTAACGACATTTGTTGACATTTAAAAAAATGCCTCTAGCGCCAATGCCACTAAGAAGATAGTGGCTTAAGTTGTAAAAGCCACTAAAGGTTTGTCTTTAGTGGCTTCGAATAAATGCCACATAAAAGCCACAAACCATCATTTGGCATTTATAAAAAAGCCACTATTCATCAATTGACTTTTATACAAATGCCACTATTTTGTATTATGTTGGTGTATGAAAATGTTCTTATTGAGTTTAATGGCGTATAAAAAAAGCCACTAATGACTACTAGTTCTGTATTACTACATTTTCATGGCTTTTAGTCATTCAGTTTTCAACTCATTATCTGGTTTTCTAATTGAATGCCAATTGCAACCAAACTCATTTTTTTGAAATTATGAATATTTTTTATTTATAAACAACTGACAATTACATGGGGAGGACATTTTACCTTACCCCTTATATTGAATACAACACCAATGACATACTTTCATACAACAGTTTTCTATACAGTACAATAACTTTTGATTGAAGGAATTTGTCTTGAATAGAACAAACAGAATATGCCAATACTTGCAGCCTACATGACATCTTCCACATCTTCAAATGTATCTTTCTAGTGGATTCCCCTCAACCACCCAGCCTCCACCTGCAAGCCAACTTGTCATTTGGGCATCATGTTACCTTCTTCCCAACCAATTGTGCCTCAAGAGTTGTCGTTTACTTTGCATAGTTCAGTAAATGTACAAGGAGTAGTGGCTAACGGCAATCAACAACAATTACATGGATTGAGTATAGCACAGTTGATTCAGCAGCCCATTCAGCAAGCACCTTCTCGTTCTAGATTAAGTAGACCCACCAAAGGACTGAATCAAGTTTCTCAATGGCCTCCCTTCATAATGCACCTCTACAAAATACAAAGTGAGCATTAACAAAAATAAGTATCAACCACTTCATTTTACCATCAAAATAACGCCACCATGACCAACTTTCCTTCAGGATCTATCCGGCTAAAGGTCACTGAAGAGTGGAAGTTATAAGCATCAGCTGGAACATTCAAATCTGAATAACAAATTAATCGATGTATAGCCACTTGACTTAGAAAAAGAAATAACAAATCAGCTGTAAACCAACATCTAGAATAACAATCAGCTAGAAACCAACATCTAAAATAACAAATAAACTGGAAAACCAACAACTAGAAATGCAGCAAAAAAGAAGGGATCTAGCACATGAAGATACCTCTTCTGATTGGAATGACTTTTGCTCATCAGGGAGCTCAATAGTAGTTAGCCCCCCAGATTTCATTCTTACATGGCAGCAAAGGGTAGATTACAGATAAACAAGCAGCCATTCTCAAGAACTTGCTCATTTTCATCCTACAAATCCATTAGAGCCTACAACATCAAACCGCCACTATCAATTTCAAGATTATCACATTTAGCACCATGTATAGGAAATAAACAAAAAAAAATCTATATCTATAGATCAAACTATTGTGCTCGGCCATCCCCCATTCTCATTCTTGAGCTTCATTCACATCATGAAGAGGTATTTGCACTCGCTACAGCCATCCTTGAACAGTACAAATCTGTTGATAATCATGCCACTAACATAGAAATATACCACATATGCTCAATTAATAGATGTGTAGAAACAAATGTGATGATCCTTGTAGAAGCAAATAATTTACCTGCTGACTCATCTCAACAATGCCACCTGCATTATCAACAATAGGTCCAAACATATCCATAGTCAATACATATGCAGCAGTACTCAACATCCAGGTTGAATCCACCAAGTGGCCTAATACAAAGCAGCTGCAACATCCATGTCGAATCCACCAACAGACTAACTGACAGTACATTCGTTCATCAAATTAAAAAGAAATTTACATTCCATCTCTATCAAAGCAATAAGAGAACTAACTTCAATAATTATGAGTGATGTTTGATTATTCAACAGAGAACAATATAAAAACTCCCCAATAGATGAAATTCCCTTGGAAATATGTATGAAGGCATGTGAAGAATGAGACATATTAACAAGGTAAATAATGATTCCTGCTCTACAAAAAATGTGTGGAATATGCAATGGTAAATTCATGAGTTAATTTTTAAACAGAGATGTCGAAAAGATGTGCACCAAACATGCTTGTCCTACAGGGAAGCCGAGCATACTCTTCAGAAGCATGTAGTTATTAGCCAAAGATGTGGCTGCCACAGCTCATTGTACAAAGTGCAATGCTTCCCTCAATGCAAAAGGAAATTCCACCATCTGACCTATAAACCAGTCATTATCTCACATATTTGACAAGGCTACAACTGGGTTGTCTTGGATTGTATTCAACCACTATAGTCCTCCCTATAGCTAAAAACTAGTTTGGTCTTGGTTGGCTCCACTTCTAACCTGATCATGTCCAGTTCATGAACATGAAAGCAACTATACATAAAAAGGCCTGGAAAGTTTGTATTTTCCTCAATCCACCACTTTGGGTGCACCTTTGGAGTTATGTGTGTTAATCGGAAAGAGATCAGGAATAGGAATGTAGAACTGTAGGGATTTTGGCCGTATTTGACTTAAAGTAGATGCAAAATAGAGCATGCACAATTCATATTATATACAAAGGAAGCCTTGTCACCCCTAATGGTGCAAGCCTCATAGACAGATGGACCTCCAACAAAATATAGCATATGCAAAAACACATGTGATTGTTCAACTATCACAACAGCTCGAGTGGTCACTTGAAGGCAATTTATAAAAAATTACAATCACAATTACAAAGTGACATGTTGAATAACCTTCCCTCTTCAGCTCATCCTTCTCTTCTAATTGAGTACTCAACACATTTTTCTCCACTCTAAGATTCTCCAATGGAAACTGAAATGATATGTAAATAAGTTTCGTATCTTTAAAAATCAAATGATGGGCATAGAATCACTAAAGCATGGGCAGAAATAATGATGGTAACTTCTGGTTCACTTGTATGATATGTATCATTATAAGTTAGTAGCATACCATCATTGTGCACACTTAGCATCAATAGAATGTCTGTCATGCCCATGGAAATCTTCAGACATGCATTCAACAAAAGGAGTCTTTGAAATTAAATTCAACTCGATCTTCACAAAAATGTACATGTATACATGTCCCTTTCCACCATCAAGATAGAACTGTAACACAAAGGGGTAAAGATCAGCCTCCAATTCCAAAGTGGATTACATAAAAACAACTATAGCTCTCCTCTCTTTAGATAGTATCCAAGAATGTATACTATAGCATGATGATTTCGTGTTAGCTTAATGACACTGAAGGACACCAAAATAAAATAACTTCATGGATGACAAAAGAAAAAGTGAAAAATATACCTAACTCTTAAATTATGGTTAGGTTTTAGTTAACTTGTATCTCTTAAGCATTCAAAAACCCATACATATGCTAAGTAGTCAAAATTCAAAACTTACATCAGCTATTGATGGCTTGTCTGACAGCACAGGGCTCCCATGGGACGCATCCATTCCTAGTATAATAGTTGGCTCTTAGGAGATCTTTGGCATGGATGGAGGATTCTCAGCTGTGGTGAACTTCTCTGTAGACTTATTCAGGATCTCATTCGCTGTGGAAACATTAAGTGTGTTGTCAGTAAAAACTTTTTTATGTATTTCGTTTAACTAATTTAAACGAAATACATTAAAAGATTTTACTTACAATGCCCTTCATGTTTCCACAGCGAATGAGATCCTGAATATGCCTACGGGTGTCACATTGTGCAGAGAAGTTCACCACAGTTGAGCATCCTCCATCCATGCCAAAGATCTTCAAAGTGTCAAGTATTATATTAGGAATGGATGTGTCCCATGGGATCCCTGGGCAGTCGGACAAGACATCAATACAGAGGTTGTCAGCTCTCGAGATTGGCCTTTATTTTAATCTCCAAGTACAGAGCTGTAGTTAGCAGAGGATCATTACCATAGTTATTGGCTTTTAGGGCCTGCATCACAACCACATGTTACAGAAAGGGTATTATTTTAGATGGAGGGGGTAAAGGAAAAAAGACAAATATACAAATGTTGTTTTGACAATTAAGGGAACAAGGAGGAACCCACATTACTAAGAGCACCCATTCTTTCTTGAGGCTTCTGCCTAGACTTCTCAACCAGAGCAGACCTGTGAAATGTTGACAATGACTTAGTGTGCCTCTACAAAATGCAAAAACACCAGGTTATATTATACTTAGTACCAAAAACAAAACATTTAAAAACAACACAGTGAAAAAATAGAACAACACTTGTACAAGTAACACACCTCATCCATACCCACAAACAAGAATCTAAAACACTGCTCATAGCTAAAAACCACAAACCAATCATAATGCGTGTATCATCCATAATGCTAAGATTCTCCATAACAAAACTAAAAGTAGGACCAAACAAAATAGGATTGTTATTTGGCAACATTGTCTACGACAATGGACATGAAACACCATTACTTTGGATCGGCATGTACAAAGTGGATTACATAAAAACAACTATAGCTCTCCTCTCTTTAGATTGTATCCAAGAATGCAATTAAATTTAAACTTCACATCCTGCAACTAATGGAAACGACTTTAGATACTACTTTTGTTTTCAATTATGTAACAGTATAAGCAATACTTTATGCTCACCTTGGCAACATATGTGTTTTTGGCCATGCTATGACATTGCCAACAATATCATCAACAGATTGATATTGATCATAAGGTCCAACTAGAGGATCGTTGCCCAACAAAGCAACCTCTACATAAACAGCAACAAATGATGAGCCTAAAATTGCACCTCCCACCCTTTTCATGGGGCCAACCTCAGAGACTCGAACGAATGCAATTCTAGCATATGGATCTGTAAAACTCAACAGATACACATCCTATAAAAAAATACAGTTGACATAACAAATTTATATAAACGTAAAATGAAGTGCAATTCACAGTAATACAAACATACTTGTCCCTTCTGAAATGATGAATGTCTTATATGGAGTGGAGTTTGCATTGATAAGTTTGTCTGCACAATTATTTTATTTTTGTCATAACTCCATATAAGTCAACATGGAAAATAATTGATACCACACATCTTGTATAAAAAGTATTCATACTTGGCCAGTGCCAACATGTTGTGCTTGACTGTTTCCTGCTCTAGTTATGGCAAGTAACTCCTCTAATTTTTGGTTGAATTCATCCTTTTGTTGTTGAAGTTTTGCATCAAATTCCAACCGTTGTTCTTCAAGCTTATCTTGGAAATGCTTCCTTTGTGCTTCTTCAGCTTCTCGGGATTTATGATTCTTGCCCCAGATATCAGAAGGTGATGGTCCAAGTCCATAACCACGAACATATCCTGGTCTCTCTTCTCCCATAACATTCCTATAAATTTCATCTGAAGTAACATCAGGTTGTTTTCTTCGCAACTCTTCTCCTACCTCAGAAAATTTTTCCTACATACAACAAATCATACGAGATGCAATTTATACCAAATATATACCTCTATGAAATTAGTAAATGTAACATAATACTATAGGATATTATGTGTTGTACCAAAATTTTGGCGGATTCAACATCAACTATGCTCCCATCTTTTTTATGATGAGTTTTCTCAAAAAAGATTATGGGATCCACTTCTCCGCCTATTTCCTTCTCCATCTTTATCATTCAAACAAGGTTATTGTAAAAATCAAATTAATGGATGCCATCAAATTATCTAAATGGATCACAAAAATTACTAACTTACATCATATTTCAGACATGCAAACGACTTGGTTCCTGTTGTGTGACTAACCTTTTGAAATTTTCTGCTTGTTTTATTAGTTATAGACTTCCTCTGTGGAAAACATTGCAGCATTGTGCATAGTAATTATCTGTGCAGTACTGTAAGTATCAAAAAATAGAAAAAATAATATTACCTTTCCTTTATTACTCCTCCAATAATCGACAAGAAATTTCCAATGCGACTTGTCCACGCGGGGAACAACTTGTTCAAGTTGTTGTTCGTATGGACTATCTTCTACGATGTATAGTCTCCTTAACTCGCACTTGTGATCCTTCCATTTCTTTCCTAGTCTCTTCATTGTCCACTCCTTCAAATCTGAATCCATTGTGAATTTACTCTACCGACATAAAGAATATCAATTAGATGCTTCATTTAACCATTTAAAAATAAAATTTAATAATATACCTTCACAAAATTCCATATAGAATCTTTTTTATTTGCTGGAAATTGTCTCCAATCCTCATAGTTTAGTGGACAAAGATTGGGATCTCTTGCAATGGTTGTCAGAAAACTTGATAAGTGACTTTGGTTTTCACCTACTGGTTGTCCAAATTGATTTTTCTCAATGGGAATTGGATCGTCGGGCTTTCTTTTCCAAACTTTCAAACATTGTGTCCGGCCACGTGCTCGATGTTTTTGACCTAAGCATTCATTCAGAAAGGATAAAATTTATTTATATGCATAATTATATATGATTAAATGCAGCACTATAAATATAATGATATGAATGAAATGATTACCTAGCCCATCAGAAGGTGTTGTTGTAACATTCAATGACTCAACATGGTGATCAAAGATGTTATTTTGGTCCATGTTATCAGGAAATACATTTCTATTTTGGTTATTGGCAGCTCTATTCTCTACATTTCTTGAATGAATAGACACAGAAGCATTGACATTAGGCACACGGGGTAGCTGTGAAATTTTTGATCTTGTAACTTTATCGCCACTTTCTTTATTTTGCTGATTTTGGAACCTTGTTCCCATCTCCTTTTCAGTTGTGCATGTTTGAGAGTCTTGGGGAGACGTGGCTGATTGGGCATTTTTGGCAGAGCTAGCAGTAGTTTTATTGAATTTGTTTGCTCGATATTTTTGACCTAAGCATTCATTCATAAAGGATAAAATAAATATATGCATAATTATATATGATTAAATGCAGCACTATAAATACAATGATATGAATGAAATGATTACCTAGCCCATCAGAAGGTGTTGTTGTAACATTCAATGACTCAACATGGTGATCAAAGATGTTATTTTGGTTCATGTTATCAGGAAATACATTGCTATTTTGGTTACTGGCAGCTCTATTCTCTACAATTCTTGAATGAATAGACACGGAAGCATTGACATTAGGCGCACAGGGTAGCTGTGAAATTCTTGATCTTGTAACTATATCTTGATGTTTTTGACCTAAGCATTCATTCATAAAGGATAAAATAAATATATGCATAATTATATATGATTAAATGCAACACTATAAATACAATGATATGAATGAAATGATTACCTAGCCCATCAGAAGGTTGGGCATTTTTTGCCATATTCGAGTCTTGGGGAGACGTGGCTGATTGGGCATTTTTTGCAGAGCTAGCAGCAGTTTCATTGAATTTGGTTGCTCTATCATTACGAATTTTAGTTGGAAGGGAAGCTAAAATTTTTTTGGAGCGATTTGAGGTTGACATGTTCAAAGATTGCCAACAAGCATGTCGAGTAATGCTAGGCAAATGAGTCTCCGTACAGGAGTCACTGTTGTTGTTCTTATCATTGCTTGCGGCTGTCATGTTATGGCAGTTGTCACTGTACTGTTCTCTCATCTTGAGTATATCAAGTCACATAAAAATGGTCACATTTAGAAAAATATTGAACAACATAATAACAATTTTATTAGTAATATTTGAAAATTAAACTCAGATATTTAAGCAAATATAATTATAAACAACAGTAGAGACAAGGATAAATATGAATAAGAATAAGGTCAGACATGCAAAATTGATACACCTAGCTCGAGCACAATTTGAGACAGAAAATTAAAGAGATACATTGAGCCAAAAAAAAGGCTTATTTAAGTCAATTATTAATGACAAACAAAAAGAAACATTGGCTGCTATTTTGTAATCTTCTCATTCAAAATAGTCATCATCATCACTTTCATCATCCTGCTGAATTTGGGATTGGTCTTTTTCAGTTGTTGAACAAGCAACAATAATTCCTTCCATATCCAATATAACTATGTCACAATCAGTATCTCCATCCTCTGATGTCATTGATGGCCCATCTCCAGTTTCACCTTGCACATAAGCTTCAACATTCTCAATACAAGATTGTTCTTCCATGTTGAACATATCCCGTGGGGCAATCTTTACAGCAAAATGCCACCCTTTTGTAGTGACATCTTCTACATAAAATACTTGTCCAACTTGAGATGCCACTACAAATGGTTCTCTAGTAGTTTGAAGGCATCTCAAATTAACAAGAGTCAACCCATGTTCATCATGCTTTATTCCCCTCATTGAGTAGATGTCCACCCAATCACACTTAAATAATGTCATCTTAAAGTGTTCATAATAATTGAGCACAATAACATCCTTCAAAACACCATAGTAGGTTACATCTCTAGTAATTGGATTGCGGTCAGTGGTTTTAGAATAACAATCAGTCTTAGCTACCAGAAAGACTCCACTATTTTGTGTTGTTCGATTTGCATCTTTTGCCTTGGTATGAAATCTGTGACCATTGACAACATAGCTCTTGTACTTAATGGCCAATTGATGTGGACCTTGAGAAAGAAACTTGATTCTATCATCTACCATATCTGTTCTTAGGAGTGTCTTAATCTAACAAAAGAAAAGTTTGTTAGACTTTATTCATGAAGCATAACTAATTTAATTACCACAACTAAACTTACATGTTCCTTAAACCATCCATCAAATGAGTTACTATGTATTTTTTGAACCTCCTTTAAGGACTTTTGAGGATGTTTTTGCCTAATGATATCATAGTGCATCCTGAATACAAAATATGTGCAATATGTTATTGGAATATGTTATAGCATTTTATTAATAGAAGACAGTTGACACTAACTTACTTAATGTAGGGTTCAATTGCTTCACAATTGAATAGTACATACTTATGGGCTTGTTTCAATGTATGTTCATCCAAGACACGTGTTACCATTTTACCAATACCACGACCTACTATCGAGAAAATAGACCAATCATCACTGTCAAGTGTTGGCTCGTTTTCCAAATTTGCTTTGTCAGTATCGTTTCTATTTGGCCGATTTAACTTTGTTTCAACTCCATCCAAGTATCTTGAACAAAAAGTTTGACACTCTTCAGCTATATATCCTTCTGCTATTGACCCTTCTAGATATCTTTTATTACAAACATATCCTTTTAGGGTCATCAGATACCTGAAAACAAAGTTGAGGAAAATATTCTGATAAATTACATTCCAATAAGTAAAGTCATCACGACATGTGAAATGCTACCTTTCAATTGGATACATCCAATGATACTGAACATGGCCGGCTATCTTAGCTTCATAAGAGAGATGGACTGATAGATGCACCATTATGTCAAAAAAACATGGAGGGAATATCTTCTCCATCTCACAAAGTGTAACAACTATTGCATTTTCCAATGTAGAAAAATCAATTGGATCTACAACTTTAGTGCACAACCTTTGAAAATAGCGACAAAGATTAATAATACATGACTTAGCATTCTTACTGGGCAAGGACACACTGACAACTAATGGCAAAAGTTGTTGTATCAGCACGTGATAATCGTGACTTTTCATTGGTAGTATCTTCTGATCCTTTGGTCGTGCACATCTAGATATATTAGACGCATACCCGTCTGGAACTTTGACAGATTTTAGGAGGTTGCAAAATAATATTTTTTCATCTTTTTTCATTGTATAGCAAGATGGAGGTAGGATGGTATATTTACCAACACTTTTTGGATGGAGCGGAAATTTGACTCCCATATCCTCCAAATCCTTCCTTGCATTCAAGTTGTCCTTACTTTTATCCTTCAAACCTAGCAATGTTCCAACAATACTCTCACATATATTCTTCTCAATGTGCATGACATCGAGATTGTGCCTTACAGTGTTAGTTTTCCAATATGGTAGCTCAAAAAATATGCTTTTCCTTTCCCAATTGTGTGTTGAATCCTTACCTCTTGGCCTTTTCTTACCAATTACAGTTGTTCAGTCCTCCAATTGTGACAAGATTTGAGCTCCAGAAGGAGGTTTAGGTGGACACCTAAATTCTTGCTCACCGTCAAATGCCTTTGCTTCTTTTCAGAATCTGTGGCTAGTTGGCAAAAACCTATGATGTCCTCTGTAGAAAACTTTACGGCTATGTGGAAACCAATGTGAGATAGTATCTTTATTACAATAGGGACATGCTTTGTAGCCTTTAGTACTCCAACCAGATAGATGTGCATATCCTGGAAAATCACTAATTGTCCATAATAAGAAAGCACGCATCTGAAATAATTCCTTGGTTCCAACATCATATGTATGTACACCAGCATCCCATAGTTCTTTCAACTCATAAATCAATGGACGCAAGTACACATCTATATTTTCGGGTGAAGCTGGTCCAGGAATGAGTAGGGACAACATAAAATATGGTTGCTTCATGCACAACCAAGGAGGTAAATTATATGGAATAATCACAACAGGCCATGTACTGTAAGAAGTACTCATTGTCCCAAAAGGATTAAATCTGTCAGTTGCAAGTCCCAATCGAAGGTTTCTAGCATTTGCAGCAAATTCTGGATGCATCACATCAATGTTTTCCATGCAGGTGAATCAACTGGGTGTCTTAACTTGTCATTTCATATTCTTCTGCATGCCACCTCATTAAGGATGAGGTTTTTGATGACATGAATAACCGCACTAGGCGGGGTATAAGTGGTAAGTGTCTGAGCACTTTCATAGGTATTCTCTTGGGTTTTTTTGCAAGCTCGTCATCATCATCTGGGATTGTAATCGGTTTCCATCTTGATGCTCCACTTGTATCACAGACGTCTTTATCAGCAGAATCCTTCCAAAACAACATGCAACCATTTGGACAAACATGAATCTTCACATAATCTAAGCCCAACCCCGTAATCATCTTTTTTAGCTCATAAAATGAATTAGGTAACTATTCTCCTTCTGGTAGCATCTTCTTAAAGAACGTAAGAAACATATAATTACTCAAGCCATTAAGACAAACCAAGTGATAGAATTCTAGGATGCAAGCAAGTTTGCTATATTTCTTACACCCTGGATATAATTCTGTATCAGAATCCTTTAAAAAGATATAAAATTTTTCAGTATTGAAATGTTGATCACTAGATGGATCCACTCCTTCTGTATTTCCATCTTCACTGAAACTTGAAAAAGTATCATGCAACATATCTTGTAAATTTTCAGCATTAAGGAAATCTCCCTGATCAGTAGGAGCATCCATTTGAACATTGGCATCTTCACCATGAAAAGCCCAAGACATATAGATTGGTAAGAAGCCATGCCACAGTAGATGGCTCAATGCAGTCTTTCTGGTGACCTGGTATACATTAGCACACTTTCTACATGGGCATACAATCTTGTCTCCAATCGATGAATGTTCAAAAGCAAAATCCAAAAATTTAGATACTCCACATAAGTATTTACTGCTGGTTCGGTCATCCTCTTCTATCCAAGACTTATCCATTCTATAAAAATAGTAAAGCATATACCATATGAGTAAGTATGTCATATTAAAATAGACTATACAATATGAGAAAATACTAGTGTAATCATGCAAATGGGAACATTCATGGGAACACACACTTCAGTTATAAGCATTCATGTAGCAACTTTCAGTTCCATTCAGTAATCTCTTTTTACATCCACACAGGGGTGTACCCCTAAACAGTAACTAAACAAAGGGGTTGGTGTACCCCTAAACATGCGCATAATTAAAAAAACTATTAATACAGACAAGTCTAGATAGATAGACAACTAAATACTATACCAACATGGTCCCGCATCAGTAACTTTGAGGACTTATCATTGTAGCGATCTTATCCTGAAGTTCAGAATAGAAAGCATCTATGAGTATTGATTGCTTTCAGACAAAAAGTGTAATCACAATTTTTTTTTCTTGACAATTATATTTGTTAATTGGACTTACCATGGCCTTTTTGATGATCGTGCTGTGTCACGAAGCTCCTAACTATATTTAGACGAATCTGAACTGACAGGGGCCTCATAATCAGATTCGTCCGAGCTGATATCCTCCGATGTGCGCTCATACCATAGTAGATGATCGGGGGTCTCACAGTTGATGTTGGTTATCCAAACTTTGATGGAATTATGGCCAACTAGACGGAGAAAAAGCATGTCGCTATGGCCCACATGCATCTCTCCAATCCAATCACGCCAACTGGATTTTGATACAAGATTTCCCGCCAAATCATACTCAACCTCGATAACATGAGAATAATTGCCAAAAGTTAGGGTCTCTTTACCAGGCATGCAGTGTCTTCCTTTTAGAAAACGCCAATGTTTGGGTATGACCAATTGGTTTAATGAACGATCATCTAGGATGATGTCCAATTGTTCTTCAATAGGGAACGTTAACATTGACATAGAGGCCCAGTTCATAGTGACTGTTGTGGGTGGACAGAGACTGCATAATATTAGTATTAACAAAGTGTAAGTACATATAACGATGTTATATATTTTCAGAAAAAGTTGTATAACATCAGTTAACCTTTTATTGCTTGTCATAACCAACTTTAGTGTGGTAGACATGATAGCTTGAAAAGAAGTCTAATAGAGGAGATCATGTCCTATATCTTTGCAATCGGTCCAATGTTCACTAATCCTTCTTTGAGAATTTCAAGGAAGTAACTAGTATTTTCTATAATTTGATGTATCTTTTTTTTTGCTGAACCATGCGTGCCTCCTCCTTTATTAAAAACAACACCAAAACAAAGTTTAACTCTTTACAAGCTAAGAATCTAACAATTGTACAGAAAGGAAAACTATAACTATCTATTTATGCTATTGACATCACGTATACACAGGGTCCAAACCCCTTTTGGATCACAGACATGAAGGAGCACGACCGTACTTAAGCTTGAAGAAGGACCAAAGCTCAATGCAATAGAAACACTCAAAGAAGAGGTGTTGTCCATCTTCTTCATGCTTCCAACATAGATAGAAAACAGAAGGGAGCTGGAAGTTAAAATTTTATAAAGTGTCCTGAGAAGGTAAGTGCTGAAGGTAACATTTCCAAAAGAAAACATAGATATTCCTAGGAATCAAGGACGCCCACACATCAACAGTCCAGTTCAGAACTTGAGACTTGGACCTGCATAAGTCCCAACACTCTTTCAGCGACAAGGACACCTTACCATTAACAAGAATACAATCTTCAATATTTGCATTGGGAACAGCCAGATTTTGAAGGATCCGGAGAACATCATCTCCTCCACATATATTACCAGGGATTTCCCAATTACCATTACTCCAACCTAAGTTAATGATTCTAGAAACTCAAGATAACTAGTGAATCAAATGATTTATTGAACATGTAGGCTATAGACAAATGAAAACAAAAGATGGATATAGACATAATGGGAAATAATGAGGAAACAAAACAAAATTGTAGTCACGGGGTACTGAATCTTATTGTAGGCCTCATCTTCACTCTACATGGTGGTGATGGTGGTTGTAACATCCCTGACCTGGGCTATGAATTAACCCTAGGTGTTTTGCCTAAATATGTAATTAGATACTTGTGATTATCTTTTGGTCTGTAATTAAAGCTCCTGAGGAACATATGTTTACATTTCTATCCATTTTAAACAATGTTGTAGTATTGTTTTGTAATACAGGGACCTATGTGCAAATTACCCAATTAGAGGGGTTAACTGTTGGTATGTATGCCCTGAGAGCCAATCATGAGATGATTGATGGGATACATTAAGATTGATTTGATAAACATCAAAGGCAAGCTTCCGATTCTATCTGGTTCAGTCATTTGAGATAGTGATAGAACAGATTGAATGTCTAGAGAATGACAATACTCAATGACGTATGCCTTCAGGTTAAGGACCTGAACGATGAGATCATACAGATGCTAAGAGTTTGTACATTCTTGTTATGTCCCTAGTCGGATGTCATTGTGGAAGGTAGATAGACAACAATGACACACAAGGCTAGATTGTGGTGTTGGTTGATGACATAATCTCATTAGTCATGATATAGAGATATCAAACCAAACACATAGGTACTTGTTAGAGAACAAGTGTACCGGACAGACCCACCGTGAGTTTGACACATGGAACCATGAGATGGTAGTCACAGTTAGTACTCACAGTGATGGTAGTGAATGTGATTCTTTGACCTAAAATCACTACACTCAACACATGTCGTTGGGTACACTTTGACATCATCAAATGCAGTCCTGAAACATGGGTTGTTATAAAGGTGATGATTGGGTGGATTTAACACATGGGGCTTTTGAGGGGTGAGTGATAGATATGGGATTTGTCCCTCCTAAGGGAGCTTGATATCCATGGCCACTTGATGAGTAGGATTGAGAAAGGCATGCACGCATGTTTGAGTCAGTATGTGATACTGATGTCATAACATATCTCTTCCAATCTACTCTGAGATCAAGAAAGTGAATGAACGTTGATAGGATGACTAGTCCATGCCTTGAGTTCATTCAGGATATCAGTGACAAAGGAATTATACATTCACTGTAACACCATTCACGGATTGTAGGGTTGAACGTTGTTCTCCAACTTTCTATTTCACTTGGGTAGAAATGATGTGTGACTAGGCACCGCTCATTGCTTGTGAAGCCATAAGTGTTATGGACTTTCACTACCAATGTGAAAAAGGACCTGTAGGGTCACACACATAGGATTTAACCTAGAAGAGGAGTTTTGTCCACAAAATATTGTTTAGATTGATTACTAAAGGAGTTTAGTAGCTCAATTAAACACTCAATCAGTAGATAGCTCAATATCATATGGTTCAAGGTGTTGGACGCATTGATTGGAGTATCGGATTATTTGAAATCACAATTGACTGATTTTGCCCAACCTGTGCTCCCAACCGATCAGCTCATGTGATGAACCGGTCGGATGGGGTAGCTGAACCGATCGGTTGGGGTAGCTGAACCGGTCGGCTGGAATGTCCAACCGATTGGCTCATGCCCATGTTGAACCGACCGGTTCAAGGGTTGAACCGATCGGCTCAACTGGCGCAACTGACCAGTTGGAAAAATTATGTCGGCAAGAATTTTCCTTCGGTTTCAAATTTCCAATTCGATTGGGAATAATATTGGTATTCGATACCAATTGGGAAAGAAACAAGGAAAGTATTTTGAGCCGGACTGGGACCATGAACCGATCGGTTCAGGGCACCAACCAATCGGTTGGAGTGCCCCAACCGGTCGGCTCAGGTCCAGCCGATCGGCTCAAGGTCCGAACCGATCGGTTCAGCTGCTGAATTGATCGTTTCAAGTTGCGAACAAGTTGCTTTTGTGGAAAATCCTCGAACCCTTCTACTCCTGCTTTTAGTCCCGCATTACCCGGGATAGAGAACCCTATCCCATGACCCTCCTATATATATTGGGGTATTGGGGGCTTCTCAAAGAATAACTCAGTGCAGCCAGTTGCTCTACAAGTTGTCGTTCTCTCTGGTTTTGGTAACCAAGAGAGAGCCCGAGCAAGTGCTTCCCGCAAAAGGGAGGTGCAGCAAGGGAAGGACAACTGCGGTTGCAACTGGAGGCAGGAGAGTGTGTGGGCGACTAGTACGCCTGCAGAAGGGTTTGACTCCTTCCACTTCCTTGTGGGACAAGGAGAGTGGAGTTCCAGGTGGTCTGTGTGGACTACTACAGAGGAGGGAGGTTTCTGCCGCTCAGGAGGACAACTGTCAGCCCGACAGTCCCGGTGCCAGGAGGAGTCGTGAGTCCCGGTACGACTAGGAGTTGCACAGACACCGTCTAAGACCGGAGGCGAAGACCGCACTAGCTGCGAGGTATTGTCGCCGAGCAAGCCTCGGGACAAGGTACGATTCCTCAAACCATCCTTCCTATTGTATAGATGTTGATGCGTTTCCTTGGTTTGGGTAAAGGGGAGCAGAAATTTTTGTTTCCGCTGCCTGCTCTGCCTCCCCTAAAACCCAACAGTGGTATCAGAGCCACGTCAACTTCTCTATACTTTAGGATTATCGATATGATCGATTTTGGTTTGTTGCCTTTATTTATTGCATACGATGCGAATAATAATGGCTTATGCATGTCCAATCCTAAATCCACAAATCCCAATATTATATATATGATATGTAATATTAATGCACTCGATACGCATCGCCCTTAAACGAGTTTTGTGGTGGATGTTTAGCGTGGTTATGGCCTATAAACCCTATCTGTGATTGGTTGTGTGTGGTTGCTTGCATCTTGGTCTGCGCACCGATTCCTTCTCCTATTCCTGATGTAACTCGAAATAATTCGAGATTATTTCCTACCTTTGCTCCCCCTGAATGTAACTCGGGGTTTCTCTTTTAAAGCAATGTAATAATAGGATAGATTTATTTCCTGTTATGTCGAAAGACCGGTGGACCTCCATACGACAGTTGAGACGATTGGTTCAAGGAGTGAACCGATCGGGTAGTTGCCCAGTTCGAGGAGCGAGACGAGTGGGTGGCGGCCATGGAGAGATGCATGACGACCAAGCGAACCGATCGGTTGGAGGAGCCAACCGATCGGCTGGTGGCTCCCAGACGACCGGCCAGAGAGAACAGATCATTCATATGATGAGTTGATCAACTCGGATGGTTAAAGCACAGAGTTATCTTGTACTGGTTGCATATGATGTAGACCTAGATGACTGTGATTCCTCTTGGCTCGAGGAATCACATTAGGATGGCCATAATCATCGCTTTTATCATTTTGCATGTTTTCTGTGGGATATAGCATGTATGATACGTACTATGTATTGTGGTGATTGGATATGTATATGTATATATAAACTAAATCCCTCATTAAATATTAAGTTTTAGATGCCTTCCAAATGCGACACACGTGAAAATCTTGATCGACCAAGTGTGGGCACGCCCTAGCGTGGTGCACCATCTATCTCGTGGAAGCGTGAAGGATGAATGTGTGGGTGTGCCCTAGCAGGGTGCATATTCATCGTGTTTGCTTTGGGTCGGACTTAACAAGGTGATCTAGATGGGATCTAGTACCTTGAGGCATGGAGATGATCATTGCAAAGAGTTGTATATGACATCTTATCAAGAGTTGCATATGATGCAATCGGCAAATGTTGCCTACCTGAGAGATCTAAGTTGTGGGTGACAGCCCTAGCTGGTCCATTACTTTGAGGATTTTAGGATCTTGCCCACTAGAAGGTTGTACGCTGCAATCTTCCGAATTGATGGTGAGGGCTATCAATTTGAATTAAAATAGTGGGAGAGATAATTAATTAAAGGCCTAATTTTATCGTCAAACTTTTCAAATCAATCAAATAAGTCAAAATGAGTTTTGGACTAAAAATTGCATATTTTCCTTTTTGTAGTTCAAATGGAAAGAAACAACAACAACTTTTCTTTGTGATCGGTCCTTGACAAGGACAAGCTGAATGGAACTAACTTCCACGACTGGTATCGGACATTGAGAATTGTTCTCACTCAAGAGCGAAAGCTCTATGTCCTGGATACTCCTATTCCAGAGGAGCCTGCTCCTAATGCACCAAAGGCAGAAAGGGATGCTTACAAGAAGCATTCTGATGATGCCATTGATGCAAAGTGCTTGATGTTGTGCTCTATGAACCATGAGTTGCAGAGACAACATGAGAACATGGGTGTTATTGAGATGGTTCAACATCTCAGAAACATGTATGAAGATCAAGCACGGCAAGAGAGGTACGATGTCTCAAGGGCACTGTTCAAGTGCGTCATGACAGAAGGAGATCCAGTTGGTCCTCACACACTCAAGATGATTGGGTATGTGGAGAACCTGCAGAGACTGGGATTTCCACTGAGCCAAGAGTTGGCTACTGACGTGATACTACAATCGTTGCCAGAATCTTACAGTCAGTTTGTGATGAACTACAACATGAACAACTTTGATAGGCCACTGTTAGAGTTGTTGGGCATGTTGAGGACAATCGAGACACAGATGAAGAAGGACAAGCCTAAGACTGTGATGGTGATCACAGGCAAGAAAGGCAAGTCCAAGCACAAGGGCAAGGGCAAAGCTAAGAAAGGTTCTGAAGCTAGCCAGGAGTCCAAGCCATCTTCAACACTCAAAGCCAAGGGAGGAGTGACCAAGAAAGGAAATTGCCACCATTGTCAGAAGCCTGGACATTGGAAAAGGAATTGTCCTCTCTATCTGGAAGAACAAATGAAGAAGGAGGCAACTGCCGTCTCCACATAAAGGTGTCATGAAAGATAAACTTGTAACACTTTTTGAGGTATATGATACCAAGATGTAAAGTGTAAAGAACTCATAAATGGGGCAAGTGTTGTCGCCATAGATAGGAGTACTTTAGTTTATTTTTCAGCCATAAAGGCATGTAATACAGTTATGAACTACTATTTCTTTTTGCCAATAGATAGAAACACTTTATTTTTGCATATTGTATGACAATGATGGCAAGTAATAAAGTTGATGTTTCATTCTTTAAAAGATATGATCTTTATGGAAATGCCTTGTTCATCTTGTGGTATTTGATATGCATAAGATAATATGATACCTAAAATGTTATTGATAACTCAAACAATTAAATTAGCATCAATCATGAGAAATTCATTTCTAGTCTTCATATGATGGATAAATCTAGACTCTTTTGGTTAGAGAACCAGTAAGAGACATGAATATCTTGGACATGATTAATCAATCTTCACTAATGGTAGTGGGAGAATGATTATCCTATTAGGTATAATACATGTGATGTATTTACATACCTATTGGAATACATGCTAATACTTCAAATGGTGTTTAGAGAAATACCAATGTGAATATCTTGAAATGTTCAAGGATATCATGGTTGAAGTATGTATTTAGTAAAGTGTTAATTCTTGATGAGATCAATGAATGAAATACTTGGACTTAATGTTTGAGAACCTTGTGAGTGATTATGATAGTGTATCATAGTGAACTCATGATTAAGGCATGGTGATGTCTAAATCAAGAAGCAATCATACTCTAAGGAGTTAGAGAATGATTATCAAATAACTGAATTCTTCTTAATTAAAGAATACCCCACACTAATAAAGGACTTTAAGAATCACAAGGAGTTGTGAGTTCTTATATCCATAACAGATACACCTCAATTATCTATGTGATAGTTGGTCATGTGATGAATCAACTATCTAGATGAATATGAGGAAATGGATTTTGAGTTATGGTTTATGGCCATTACATCCTAAATGACTTCCATGTGAACCATAAGGTATGACCTTGATGGTAGCACCCATTAGATGGAAATCCAAGCGCAAATAAGTGTTAAATGTTAAGACACATGGATAACATTTTGAGATGGATGATGCTTGTTGATTGCAATTTAATGACTGAGACTTTTGGCAGATGGATACTAAAACCGCATTCCTATGAGGAATAAAACAAGGATGTGTACGTGACACACCCTATAAGGTTTATGAATCCACTAATGCAAATGAAGTCTATAAGTTACAATGAACTAATCAATGTGATTGATTGAGTACAAGCAACTCATAATTGAATATTTACTTTGATAATATAGTCAAAGGGTTTGGCTGATATGTCAAAGATAAAGAAGGGATCTGTGATTTAGTGGGAGCGTATTCACATTCCACATGTTGATGTGAAATGGAAATGTTCTAGAATGGAAATCCTAAGTGGAAATTATTTTTAGGGAAGATAGAGACGTTTCCTATGTGATAGGAATAGAGATCTATGAGATAGTTCTCGAAAAATCTCTTGACCTGGAAAAGAGAGAGCATACATTGGCAATCTGTACTGAAGGGTTCAGTATGCACATATTCAGTGGGAGAAAACTTGTCCATGTTTCATGGAGTTAGTATCCCAAGGCCAAGTGTCCAATTCTTATGAAGAATGTGAACACTAAGAATAGATATGGATCTATCATGTATGTGATCATCCCATTATCTTGCATGTATGTACATGTCAAGAATAAAATGCATTCATCATCTTGTATGTAGGACATGACAATATGATATGCTCATCCTGATAACTCGTATGTATGACATGACGAGTGGATGTCTGTCAACTTCCAGTAAGGGTGCCTGGGATACCATGAGAACTTGATAAGTACTTATGAAGTACTAGTTCTATGGCAATAAGGAAGAGTTCGATGTAAAGAGTTACATTGATGCAAACTTCTGAAAAGGACAGAAAATTAATCGCAAAATATATATAGGATATATAAAAGTGAAAAGTTTGTTTGTAATTGGAAGTGTTCCAATAAAACCATTTAAAAGGAAATGTCGAGTATCTGTGTGTTAGAGAGCATCATTGGATACTATATGGATCTAGAAGTTCATGAGATGAACTTGTAGATATTTCGGTCATTGATGACAAGTCTGGAATCCTTGATCATGAAATGTGTCTAAAGGTTAGCAAAGGAATACTAGATCGCATATTACGGCAACTCCATCTCATACGTGTGACGTACAGCAAAGAGATGTGAGACATGCAATTTATACTGACTTTGGCAAGGTGTTGCAATTACTCACTGTGTAAGCATTGGAGCATAAAACATGTGGGATATGTTTGAAGATCACTATGAATATGATTCAAAGGTGATTGGCTCGCAGTGCAAGTGGGAGTCTGTTGGTATGTATGCCCTGAGAGCCAATCATGAGATGATTGATGGGAAACATTAAGATTGATTTGATAAACATCAAAGGCAAGCTTCTGATTCTATCTGGTTCAGTCATTTGAGATAGTGATAGAACAGATTGAATGTTTAGAGAATGACAATACTCAATGACGTATGCCTTCAGGTTAAGGACCTGAATGATGAGATCATACGGATGCTAAGAGTTTGTACATTCTTGTTATGTCCCTAGTCGGATGTCATTGTGGAAGGTAGATAGACAACAATGACACACAAGGCTAGATTGTGGTGTTGGTTGATGACAGAATCTCATTAGTCATGATATAGAGATATCAAACCAAACACATAGGTACTTGTTAGAGAACAAGTGTACCGGACAGACCCACCGTGAGTTTGACACATGGAACCATGAGATGGTAGTCACAGTCAGTACTCATAGTGATGGTGGTGAATGTGATTCTTTGACCTGAAATCACTACACTCAACACATGTCGTTGGGTACACTTTGACATCATCAAACGCAGTCCTGAAACATGGGTTGTTATAAAGGTGATGATTGGGTGGCTTTAACACATGGGGCTTTTGAGGGGTGAGTGATAGATATGGGATTTGTCCCTCCTAAGGGAGCTTGATATCCATGGCCACTTGATGAGTAGGATTGAGAAAGGCGTGCATCCATGTTTGAGTCAGTATGTGATACTGATGTCATAACATATCTCTTCCAATCTACTCTGAGATCAAGAAAGTGAATGAATGTTGATAGGATGACTGGTCCATGCCTTGAGTTCATTCAGGATATCAGTGACAAAGGAATTATACGTTCACTGTAACACCATTCACGGATTGTAGGGTTCAAAATTGTTCTCCAACTTTCTATTTCACTTGGGTAGCAATGATGTGTGAATAGGCACCGCTCATTGCTTGTGAAGCCATAAGTGTTATGGACTTTCACTACCAACGTGAAAAATGACCTGCAGGGTCACACACATAGGATTTAACCTGGAAGAGGAGTTTTGTCCACAAAACATTGTTTAGATTGATTACTAAAGGAGTTTAGTAGTTCAATTAAACACTCAATCAGTAGATAGCTCAATATCATATGGTTCAAGGTGTTGGACGCATTGATTGGAGTATCAGATTGATTGAAATCGCAATTGACTGATTTTGCCCAACCTGTGCTCCCAACCGATCGGCTCATGGTCGGCTGGGGTAGCTGAACCGGTCGGCTGGGGTAGCTGAACCGGTCGGCTGGAATGTCCAACCCATCAGCTCATGCCCATGTTGAACCGACCGATTCAAGGGTTGAACCGATCGACTCAACTGGCACAACCGACCAGTTGGAAAAATTATGTCGGCAAGAATTTTCCTTTGGTTTCAAATTTCCAATTTGATTGGGAATAATATTGGTATTCGATACCAATTGGGGAAGAAACAACGAAAGTATTTTGAGCCGGACTGGGACCATGAACCGATCGGTTCAGGGCACCAACCGATCGGTTGGAGTGCCCCAACCGGTCGGCTCAGGTCTAGCCGATCGGCTCAAGGGCCGAACCGATCAGTTCAGCTACTGAACCGATCATTTCAAGTTGCGAACAGGTTGCTTTTGTGGAAAATCCTCAAACCCTTCTACTCCTGCTTTTAGTCCCACATTGCCCGGGATAGAGAACCCTATCCCATGACCTCCTATATATAGGGGTATTGGGGGCTTCTCAAAGAACAACTCAGTGCAACCAGTTTCTCTGCAAGTTGTCGTTCTCTCTGGTTTTGGTAACCAAGAGAGAGCCCGAGCAAGTGCTTCCCGCAAAAGGGAGGTGCAATAAGGGAAGGACAACTGCGGTTGCAACTGGAGGCAGGAGAGTGTGTGGGCGACTAGTACGCCTGCAGAAGGGTTTGAATTCTTCCACTTCCTTGTGGGACAAGGAGAGTGGAGTTCCAGGTGTTCCGTGTGGACTACTATAGAGGCGGGAGGTTTCCGCCGCTCAGGAGGACAACTGTCAGCCCGACAGTCCCGGTGCCAGGAGGATTCGTGAGTCCCGGTACGACCAGGAGCTGCACAGACACCGTCCAAGATCGGAGGCGAAGACCGCACTAGATGCGAGGTATTTCACCGAGCAAGCCTCGGGACAAGGTATGATTCCTCAAACCATCCTTCCTATTGTATAGACGTTGACGTGTTTCCTTAGTTTGGGTAAAGGGGAGCAGAAATTTTTGTTTCCACTGCCTGCTCTGCCTCCCCTAAAACCCAACATTAACTTGCCAAATTACATAGGTTAAGATGTTCCTCTGATGATGAGACATCATATGAGTAAATATGATGAAGTATGATGGATTGTCTAAGCTTGGGCATCAAGATGCAGCTTGTGGAGCAATCTTTGTGCTTAAAACCCTAATTTTGGTGTAAAGTGCAATTTACCCAAAATATGGGGTGCAACTTATAAAAATACACCCTCTAGAGTATCTTTTGTGACCTTGACATCATTTGGAGTATAAATGATGAAGGCTGCACTTCAATTAAATAATCAGATAAGAAGAATAACCTTTGTAATGGAATCACCAAGTTATGAGTAATGGAACCCTCTTATATATATGCACCTTAGTCTTCATGTTGGCTTTCTTACCCTTAGATCTTGAGTTTTGGTGGTCTTTGCTTAGTTATTATGGAGTGAACGTGACTTAGAAGGAAGGAGGGACCTAGATGAGAAATTAAGAAATTAGAGGTCCTTATGTTGAAAACTAACCCAAGCTATATAAGCTTCTTTCTTTACAAACCAAGTAAACGTATTCCCTTCACTCTTTCACTTATCTTTTTGCTCAACCGACTAAGGCAGAGATCTGGAGCTCAAGAAGACGACCAACCTATTCTAAGGTGAGAAGAGACCATCTTCTAGCACGGATTCATGGAGGAATTCCTTGTATAAGGTTGGTTTTATGGTTATCTCACTTAGGTTTTTAGTTCTAGCCGACCTTCCCCAACCTTTTCTTGGAGAAACTCCTTTGGCCGACCTGTGGAGCTCAAGACGCCATTAAAGGCTTTAAGCTTGGAAGCTTGGAGCTCTAGGAACAACGTTTGAGGTGGGTTTTATAACTCTAAACCCTTGCTTTATTATGCATACCGTTATTCTTGCAAGTAGTAGTTAAGTTCTTCTTTCCCATCTTTCCTTGCTTTCTTGCAAGCAAAACCACGAAGTAACTGACCTGTCTCAAGGTTGAAGATGATGGGCATGAATTCCTAGGTAACTTTACCAAACGACCTTGGACCATTTGGTCTAAACGGTTTGCAAACCGTTTGAAATCAAACGGTCTCAAGACCGTTTGATCTCATGCAGTCTTGCAAGACCGTTTAGATTCAAACGTTCTCCAAGACTGTTTGGTAGGGTTGACCAAGTGAAGACCGTTTAGAGGTATGTTGTACACATGTTGAATTAATCAATTACAAAGAATCATGATCTAATTGCAAACCAATTACAAGTTGAAGGCACTTCAACCCTCTAAACCCTAATCGGGTTCAATTGAGGATTTCAAGGATAGATTTCGTTGAACCTTGGGTTGAGTGGCCCAAACGGTCTCAAGACCATTTGGGGGTTCACTCAAACGGTCTCAAGACCGTTTGGTGGCCACCCAAGACCGTTTGGAGGTCTAGGGTTAAGGTAATTTGATCAATTGAGGGTCCAATCACAATAAATTGATGAATTGATTAAAAGTGCTGATTTTAGACCTAATTAGGGTTCAACCCTTATCCATTTGACTTAGTTTTTAATGAAACTTTGGGCAAACAGTCTCAATACCGTTTGGAGGGTGTCCAAATGATCTCAAGACCGTTTGGGTAAAGTTTGGGCCCAATTGAGTGTCAATTGATGGGTTCAACCTCAATTAGATTCATGTTGATGGACATTGAGGGTTAACTGATTCCAAACCCTAATTGAGTTGGATTCAACCCAAATTGGCTTTCAATTGAGGGATAATTTGGTGTCCAATTGATTAAGGTTAACCCTAATTGGCTCAATTAATAATTGGTTAACAAGGGTATGGCCAATTGAAGGCTTCAACATAGAAAACCCTAATCGATTACAAGCTTTGATGCACCTTTGAGTTCCATGCGGTCTTGACCCATTTGGACCAAACGGTCTCAAGACCATTTGAGTCCACACGGTCTCAAGACCGTTTGGGACCAAACGGTCTCAAGACCGTCTGGGCTCAAACGAACTCAAGGTCGTTTGGTCCAATCGATCTCAAGGTCGCATAGCTTCATGCGGTTTCAAGGTCGCATAGCTTCAAACAGTTTCAAAGTCAACTCTTTCAAACGATCAACACACTCATGCAGTCTTGGAGGTCATGCGGTCTTGGAGATCATGCGGTCTTGAAGGTCATGTGGTCTTGGAGTCAAAGTGTCCAAACGGTCAACGCCCCCAAACGGTCTTATGACCGTTTGGAGGTTGAAGTGTGCAATCGTTTGGAAATCTTTAGGGTTGTGATTGCTTAGTAGTTTGAAGGTTAAATTGGTCCAATAGTGGTCTAATACAAACCCTAATGATACCCAAAAACAATAAGGAGCTAAGTGATTAATAGATTGAACCATGTTGTGATTAATGGTGAACATTACCAATGTGCCCTTGGAGGGTTCAAGTAGATGACACCTTTGTTTAATCAAAACCCTAATGATATGATAGTGGTAAATTAGCTTATGATAATCAAGATTGACTTGACCTAACCTAATCTAGAATGATGTAATCACCATATATTAGTAAGAGGAGAGAGAAGGTGCCATTTATGGTTGAAACTCAAGTAAAATACTTCAATATATATGAATGTGCATGATTAGAGTATGAGCCATCTATGTGAGATCATGAAAACCCTAATTATGGTAATTGATGAGTTTTAATCTAATTAGAAAGCATCAATGATGATGTTTCTCATACATGATGATGCTATGAGCTCTATTCACTATAAAGTGAATAGTAAACCATAATTCTAGGGTAATAACATGTAATATGAATAGTAAACCCTAATTAAGGGTGGTGTGATGAAATGTACAATAAACCCTAATTCCAGGTTATGATTTTAAGCAGAAAGGTACAACTCTTGATATGAATTGTTTATTGTTGATAATAGAATTAACCATGCATGTTCTTATAAGAGAATAATCATATCCAGGTAAGGATCATGATATCATATTCATTGAAAGCATGTTATTAGCTTTATGAATAGTGATATGCGAATAATCATATCCAGGTAAGGATGATATCATATTCATTGAAAGCATGTTATTAGCTTTATGAATAGTGATATGCTATGTTGCCTAAGTTTAAGTAGCATCATATGAGATGATAGGCTGAATGAGTCATGAGTACCATCAAGATCATGCTAATTAGATGACTTGTGATGAGATGATTAAGAAATGATAATTGATGTGAGTTAGACTTGATACATTTAGTATTCTACTTTCATAGATGTTGTTCTAATGATTAATGCTTGGAAATATGCTTGATGATAAAAGGATGTTGAAATGTACCTAACTAATCAAGTATAATCATATCATGTAGAGCCCTGATCATAGATCCATCATTGTCAGAAGCTAAATGATGGTGAAACAGGTTTTCCTAAGGGAACTCCTGGATCACATACTTTTGATTATGTGGGGAAATATGGATGTGAATACCCTTACATCCTAGTGTAGGAATTGATGTAGATGTACCTTAATCTATCAATCCTTCATTATGTGTTTATGCCGGGGTGATGTAACACTATTCTCCTGAGGAAATCTTCTATTTCCGCATCGATGAGAGATAAACAAGAAATCTTTCGATGGCGAAGAGAGTACAGAATGCCACTGTGACTCTAATAGCGAAGTACCAGAATACCCTGGTAAGCTATAGTAGCAGAGACACAAGATGTCCTGCATGTTGATCCTCACACTGACTGAGGAAGATGAGGTCATAAGAATCCGACTCTTTTGATGACCTATGTATGATACTGTTGCGACTTAATAGCGATCGGTTGGAGTATGAGCGGTATACCTCATCTCCGCAGGGCATAATAATGATTGTAAAACATAATCAACCGCGTAGCATATCTGCTTAGATTGAACAACAAAATACATTGATTGAAGTTACACCGCCTAGTATACATGTTCTTCATATTCCTTAAATGTTGTTGTTCTACTTAATGTCAAATCTACTGTTGATTTTCTTAAAAGCTTTTATTACTTATGTTGTTCTTTGATTGCTATAATAAATCTTCTGGCGGAGAGTTATAACTCTAGCTGGGACAATTATTTAAAATTGTCTCACTCCGTAGATTTCAACTTTTTAGGTGGTCGTCGAGGACGAAGGAACCAGTCTGCAGGTGATCAGTATCAACAGCAGCAACATCAGGGGTAGCAGTGAATCTCAGGTGGAGATACTGACTGCTGAGTCCTGTAGATAGTTTGTCTTATGTCGTCTCTGTACTCTCAGGTCCTAGGAGTTAGTAGGTCTGAGTTTTTTGGTTTTAAGCCTCGAGATTTTGTATCTGGATGTATATAATCACTCAAGAGGTGATTTCACAGGGATGTAATTTGTTTACCTTGTTTCTTATAAAAGAAGTTTTATGATTTCAAGATCTTGACTCAAAAGGTTTTAATTTCCGGTGATTTTTCGTATTCCGCTGCTAATCGAATGCTTCCGCTAAATTTAAATTGTGATTTATGGATCGGATCGTGTCAGTGGCAAGGAAGGATAATACAACTTTCCTTGTCACAATGACATGATTTAGACACCTTTAAGGAATCACACCAGTGGATTTGGACTGTTATCATCACAACTGGTGAAGAGTGATGATGAGTTTGGCAGCACTTCATGGAAGAAGATGGGCCCTTTTTTGAAGGCTTCAGGTCCCTATTTATAGGAATTGGTGTGTGATCAAGGCACATGAGCATATGAGCATTTTTCTTGCACTCCAAGAATCATGAGAGGTTCCTTGGGAAAACACTTAACTAATTAGGTAGGCATAGGGGTTAAAAGGATCTTTGTCACTGGATGAGAGATTGTTATGTCTCCATTGATAACTGGAGTCTGTCCTCCACTACTGGATGTGTTTCTTCATTTGGTAATGAATACAATGTTCTCATTCGTGGGAGATAGAAAGAATTACATAGGTAGGTGAGGTCTGTGATCCCATCAATGGACTCTTGTCTACTAGTATGTAGGAGGATTAAGGAAGCTTTTCCATTATTTGGTGACCTACTCTTGTCATTGGTCTATGGATACTTATGAAAATGCATAGTATTTGAAGTCTAAGGTTTCTGGAGCATGAGGACCATCAATTTATGGATACCAATGAAAATGTAAATAATACATCATTAGTTGGTTAATGAATAAAGTTCCAAGTCTTCAAGTTGGTCACCCACCTGACCATCAGTTGTTGTGCTTAGCACTTTTTGTAGATTTCTATAGATGAGAAAGGATTGAGGTTTCCATCGATTGATGAACCAATGGTTTTTATAATATTGATTATGAGTGTCCTTTTATCGACTAAGAGGTCATTGGTTGAAGAATAATCTCAACTAATGAAATTTCTTCTGCTCCAAAACTCAATAATTTCCTACATAATGATTGAAAGTTATTACTAAATGGTGGAAATATCATTTAATGCAGGTAAATACAAGACTTATATTTTAAAGAATAGAATAAAAAGGGAAATACAGGGTAAAATATGCATATAACACCAAAATTGGATTTTATCCAACCTTACATGTGGTATGACCTATGTGTTACCAAAATATTAAGTGTTTGGCCATGTATGTACATTGTGTTCATGCACCACCCAAAATACTGTCTATTAACTATGAAGCCCCTAAAACAAAGAGTATCACTCTCAAATACACACACAAAATCTATCCCTCAAGTGTATGAGTTCGGACACATTCTAAATATTTCAGTCATACATAGGTCACTCCACCTTCCACTTTATCCACCTCGTGCCTGAATAATATGACCCAAATTGAGGAAAATGAAACAAAGTGGTGGTTCATATCCTTGGAAAAAATCATATCAATCCAATCCATATAAAAAAAACACAACTAAAGCTAAGCGTGGGAAAAAATAAGTAAATCTTAAGTTAAAATCTCTATTGAAATCCTGTATAATTTGCCTTAGGAAAATATTTTGTGCCCAATCAGTAAATCGTGCATGGGCTTGTTTGTCGTGGCCATCTTTGGTGATCTGGACTGGAGGTTGGCTTCTCCTAGAGGGGACGAGATGGGGGTGGGAGGCGGAGAAGATGGTGAGAGTGTCACCAAATTGGGAGGCAGAGAAGAGGTAAGAATAGGGTGTGAGAAATATAGTTTGACCATGGGTGGGATTTGTGGGGGTGCAGGGGGCTAGCGGAGTGAACGAGGGAAAAGGAGAGAAACCTGACGAGCTCATTGAGTTATTGCGGGGAGGTGAGGGGGAGCGCCAACATACCTCTTCAGAAAGTTGCAAAGCGTTGGATGATTGGAGTCCCTCGAGCTCGCTGGCGCTTGAGGCGGTGCTTCAGGTTGGCTAGGTCCAAATTCCGATTGACGCGCACGATCGGCAACTCTCCTTGACGTGCAAATACCGGTTCCAGGGACTCACCGTCGGCACTGGACGACAGCTTCTCTGGAGCTTCTCTACGGTCGACAGCTTCTCTGCGCTGGCTTCCTTGCTAGGGCTCGTCGCGAAGGAGAGACTGGAGAGGGAGAGGAAGTCGCAAGCTTGCGAGAGAGCGGCACAGGCTGAATTAGGGAGAGTCAGTTAAATTTAGAGCGCGAGTCAGTGAAATTTGGAGCGGGAAAGGTTAGCAAATTTGAGTATGGCAATTTAGGATTGCCGCTAATTAAAAATACAAATGCCTTTAATGTTAAGTGCTTTTTAGAAACTATATAATAGGAGGTTTAGTGGCATTTTAATTAAAAATGCTTGTATATTAAAAAGATAGTGGCTTTTTTTTATACTAGAATAAATGCCACTAATGGGCAATTTTGCTGTAGTGGACGGTGAACGGAAAGAGAAACATGTAGACCAGTTAGAGAAGATAGTGAAAATTGTCGTGTAAATGCAACTAATTCTAATTCTACATATGAAATTTGTAAATAGGAATGTGGTTTAAGTAGTTGAGGACGACAACTGACTAAGTGATAGAGGAAATAAGTAATTAGGTTATCTAAGTGTTAATAAATGTGACAAGTGGGAATCAATGTTACGATTTCAAAGTAAATGTATGCAACATATTTGAAATAAGAAAAGAATCAAATTATAATACTTTGGTGTAAATAATGTATTGTGATGAGATACCATAAAAATAACTACCGAAATAGTCCATTTTGATTTAAAAACATACCAAGGTGGTCGACATCCAATGCAAATTAACAATAAGTGAGAAAGTGCGAGACAGAGTGACTGTTTTCCTCTATTTTTTATCTTTTATTTTCTAAATATTGGTCGAACATTGTTGTGCCTTCTCACGTGGAGCATGGAAGACGCCCCATTACGTGGCATTTCAACATTAAGCAGGCTATATAGAAAATTATTTTCACCATGGCCCTATGTAGGCCATTGATCAAACCAATGCGTGTTAATTTAGCTTTTCCCCAAAAGAAATAGATGCCTTTAGAAATGAATGTTAAATGTATTCTCAGTTGTGGAGATGTTAATTTCATAGTATATTGTATGCGAGATAAAATTAAATTGAGACATGATTGTTTGAGAGTGGTGTGTCCAATAGGGCTATCAATGGGGAGGGTATGGGTGAGTAATGCCTTACCCTTACCCTTACCCACTAAGTGTAGCAGGTAAGGGTATGGGTAATTCCCCACTCCACCAATATCCTTACCCTCTTACCTATAGGGTAAACAAGGAGGGTAAGGGTGAAGTAGGGAATTTATTTATCTTCTAGAAATTTGTACTAATATTACCAATAATGGTCTATATTTAAGATAACTATCAAGATGATCCACAATATCTATTAACTATTCAACATGATTCTAAGTAATCTTTTGCAAGATTATACAAATGGTTTGTATTGAATTGAGAATAAATTGTTGTTGAGTATACAAATAATACTGCTACTAATATATATTTATCAACAAATAAGTCATCCAGAAACAAAAGTATGCTACACTAAAATGATATTATATAGCAATACGTCACAAAAAGTTATTTCTACAAACATAAATATCTTATACCCTCTAGATATTGTTGATAACAAAAACAATTAAGCCTAAATGAAGTAGATAACACCACAGCAAATATTTAACAAATGGTATATTCACTATTAAATTTTTTGTTATACATGTGTGTTTTACAACTTCACATTTTGTATCATACTATACCATTAACCACCTTAAAAAGTATAGAATGTTGCAGAAACTATAAAATTTCATTACTTCATAAAAATGTGTCTTATAGCTTTAAAATAGGGTTCCAAAATATCTCTATAAGAAATAGATAAGAATATCATATATTGTCTAAAATGATGAGCGTATAAAGTTGAACAATACCTAGACTTAAACAACATAATGCCTATATATTTAATATATTTTATAGAAATATAGGCAGATAGTGGGTTAGAGGGTATGGGTAATGGCCTATCTTTATCCTTACCCACTAAGATAGTGGGTTATATGGTAGCGGGTAGGTGGGTAGGCGGGTAAAGGGTAAGAAAATCATTTACCCTTACTCTTCCCCTATAGGGTATGGGTAAAGGGTAAGCATGTTAACCTTTATCCATTGACAACCCTAGTGTTCATCGTGAGTTAAAGGAGAATCAATTCATTACACTTAATTAGGATGTATTGTAGAAAGAAAAAAGATAATTACAATAAAGAAAATAAGAAAAAGAAAAAGAAAGTGCGAGAGAAGTGAGTGTAGTAGAAAATCGTGGGTTTTAATGAGAATAATGCTTGCTTAATGAGCTTATTATTTAAGGATCTTGTCCATACCTATAGATATATTGAAGGCAATGCAGTGGTTTTAGAAAGATTGCTCACTTTGAATGAAGACTACATTAATTATTTCTTTGCATTAGTTTTTCTTATAGACTGAAATAAATAATACTTTTGATGCCTTGTTGAGCAATGAGTGTTTTCTATTATTAGCTCTATGTGGCAATAATTCAAATGACCCAAAGATAAAGAAGCAATAGATAAATGCAATTATTTACGATAGGTGATAAGGGGATACTTAAAATGTAAACAAGCACCGATGTATAGACAAAAAAATATAATTGTTGATTTCTTTCTCAGTTGTGGGCACGCTGATGAAAATATGTGTTATAGCTTACGAAAACTTGAAAGCATCGAGTAGTAGCACTTAAGAAAACATACCAATACCCAACAACTGTGAAAATGGAGTTGTATACCTTCTTCAGATGTCTATGCAAGCTGAGTCATATATAGGAGGCTCCGCCAGCTAGCACATAAATTACAAAACTTTACTCATTGCCACGGTCGTTCTTTATAGGGCACGATCTTGTGAAAGTGATGGTATATCTGTGCATGTTGTACCTGAACGACCTCTGTTGTACCTATGTAGATTTGAGTCTTAATTCGATTCGCCGTTAGCAACACATTTCGTCTAGTTCACCCTCAATCATCTTTTTGTTTTCAAATATGCGGTATACATATTACATCTTTTTTATTAAGCCAGCTGCTTAGTTGCCGCCACTACACGTTTAATTGGTTAGAAATTGGTCATAATCAACACTGAACTTGTATACTCAAACTCAATATGACATATATATATATATACACACATATATATATATATATATATATATATATATATATATATATATATATATATATATATATATATATATATAGAGAGAGAGAGAGAGAGAGAGAGAGAGAGAGAGTGAGTCAGACTAGAATACACTCGAGTGTACGGATCGTACGGATACACTCAAGTGTGTTTGTATATCAAGACTATTTTTTGCAAAATGTAAACCGTTGATCTTCACCGTCATATTATAACTAGGCTACATATAAATTTTGAGCCCATTTGGATGAGTGTAAGTCACTCATCCAATGGCAACAAAATCGACGCACGAAACTAATTTGAAATGCATAATTTGTGCGGTCTTCATAACATGAGCTATACATATCCAAAAGTGCTCAAATTTTGCGTATGAGTTGTTCACAAGATATTTAAGAAGATCAACGGATTAGATTTTCAGAAAAAATATTGCATCATGAAAAACTACTTGAGTGTATTCCGCTCCGGATACACTCGAGTGTATTCTAGCCTGACTCTATATATATATATATATATATATATATATATATATATATATATATATATATATATATATATATGACCTTTTTTTAATACCCGCACGGGTAGTTTGGAGTTTTGCTAATCGTCAGCCAAAAAAATAACTCTTCTGGCCATAAAAGTAAATATATTGATAAAAAAATAACGATATGACTAAAAAAGTAACTGCGCAGAAATATACAGTCAGTAAATATAAAAATGTATTTTTTAATTTTGGTGGGGCAAATGATATTATTTTTGGATGAAATTTTTTGAGGAGTTAGATAGAATACTCCTCTACAATTGTAATCTTTTTTTTTTGAAAAAAAGTGACTGGAACGTGGGCGGGTAGCTACCCGCGTGGGTATTAAAGATGGGCTATATATATGCTTTTTATTGCCCGTACGGGTAACTTCTGTTATCTACCTTGTAGGTAAAATTTGCGGATCGACCCGATTAAATCACCGACTGAAACTTTCAAAGCGTATGTCGTCTTCTCCGACTGGTGCTTGCTATGAAGGAGCGCGACAATACGACTCGGAGGGAGTAGATCGACCGGCATACAGCGGCAGCGGACCGAAGAGATGGCTTCCCGAGCCCTTACGGCGGCGGCGGGTGGGAGGGGGTGCTGCTGGTATCTCCAGTGCCCTGGTGGGTTTCTAGGTGGCTTCTCAGGCCACTGGAGTGGGAGAGAATCGTCTTCTGTGAGCGGCCGTTCTCTTAAAAGAGTGGCGGCGGCGGTGCCTCTGGCTTCCTCGAGCGTTGAGGTAGTGTGGATCCGGATCCTATGCACATGGGGCGCGCTGCTCCTCACTGCCGTAGCGGATCTCGGGAGCCTCGTACACATGCTTCGGATGATGGTGCGATGGCTCAGGAGGCACATGCAGAGAGTCGTAGCTGCTGCTGGGTGTGGTGGAGGAGGTGGTGGTCCGACTATGATTGGAGGCGGGTCGATCGTCCCCGAGACTTCCATTGACTTCTCCGACGAGGAGACAGAGTGGGAGTCTGTTGATAGCGACGAACCCGAGGAGGAGGAAGACGAAGAAGAGTCTAACGAGCAGGACGAGGTTTTCGGTTGCTCTGTTCAGGACTGGGGGTTTGGGTCGGGCCGTCATGTAAGCAGGAAGTAGCCTTCCTGCAAATCATTTTAGTCTTCCCTGTCTTTCTGTAGGATTGATTGTATCTGTGTAGTCCATTGAATGTGTAGATAGCAAATTTAAAGTTGTGCCAAGATTATCCGAACTGATGCACATGAACTGCTAGATGAAAAGCTTGAATAATAGCATAAATACAATTGAACTTCATTCTGATGATGTATTTTCTACTTCGAGTTGCATGTGTTTATTCAATAATAAAGTAAAAAAGTAACCATGTGGAACACAAAGTAACTTCATGATACATGAAGTAACTATTTGATATAAAAAGTAACTATAAGTCATCAAAAGTAACAAACCAAAAATTAAAAGTAATTGTGTTGTTTTGTACATATGTAATGAGTTATGTGCATGAACATCTCTCTCATTTTACCTCATTGAGATTAGTTCTCCCATAACACCTCCTAAGACAATACCACTTCAACACCATCAACATAGAGCACCTCACCTAGCTCAACACCTCCTATGTTGGCACCGTCTTTAGATGTCCCTACTAGTTTTGTAGGGTTTATCATGATCGTCTCCACTAACACTGGTCCTTGGGCAACTCAAAAAATCGAGTGCAGTGGCATACAAACAAGTAAACAAAGATGAAAATGTATAAATAAAAATGAATACATTTACAAAATATAGAAATACAACTATCTCATATTAAAAGTAACATCATGACACAAAAAATAACTATCAGACACCAAAAGTAACACTAAGACACAAAAAGTAACCATCCAACACAGAAAGTAACACTAAGATATAAAAAGTAACTATCCGGCACAGAAAGTAACACTAAGACATAAAAAGTAACTATCCGACATAGAAAGTATCAAGAGATATAGTGATGATGTATAGATCTTAGAAAACCAAAAAGATACATAAATTATACATTATTAAACACACTAATAAAACGTAATTATAGAATATGAAAAGTAATTGTGTATTATAAAAAGTAATTGTGCGTTATAAAAAGTAAGTTTTTATTCAAGAAAGTAATGATAGGTATAAAAAGTAACTATTTTAAGTATCATTGTTCTCTGTGTCCTATCTTCTCTGATCACCAGTGAACGAGTGCATAACTATGAGTCAACACATCATTTACACTTCGCGGTCAAGCACCCATGTGAACCAGAGCCTGGCCTGGCTCCGGACCACCAACATCGTCCTTGTCGAACTCCTATTTCAGATTTGACAGCTTTGAGCCCCCCACTGTTTTCTTGTGCTATCGATGCCTAGACATGTAATGGTCGGGGAAAGGTGCCAACAGGAAGACTGGCAGTGGCGACGGTGATGAAGCTGAGATCTTAGGCTAGATGGTGTGTAAGCAGAAGATAGAGAGAAAGCATAAGAGGCGGGGGATGTAGATATAAATGGAAGAAAGGAAGATAGAGTGAAGAGCTGTCTTGGGGGGGGGGGGTAGAGAGAAGTGGAGTGGGGATGTGGGGTGGCTGGGTGCTTGCAAGTACATGATGGTGGATCGAAGGGTCTCTCTATGGTGTGGTTGGGTTGTCTCGTATAGATCGGGCTCAGGGATCCAAGGGAGTCGTAAAGTTAAAATTATTCTCTTATATCTTATGCAATATGACTATTTTTACTATAAAAAAGTAACTGTATGGTACAAAAAGTAATTATATGGGCATAGAAAGTAATTATGCCTTATATAAAGTAACTATTTGGTATAAACAGTAACTATGCGACATAGAAAGTAAACCCTTTTTGACATAAGGGTATAAAAATTAGCTATTTGGTATAAAAACTAACTATACGCTATAGAAAGTAACTAGTTAGTATAAAAAGGTAACTATGCAACACCAAAAGTAACTAGCTAGCATAAAGAGTAACTATACAACACAAAAAGTAACCTTCAGTCATCAAAAGTAATAAATGTATATGTCTTTGTCTGCGTGTTTGCTCTGACTTCTAAATGCACTTGCATTATTAAAAAAAAGTAACTTTATGATAAGAAAAGTAACTATCTGACGCGAAAAGTAATTATATGACACTGAAAGTAACAACAAGACACATAAAATAACTATATGGTACAAAAAGTAACTATCTAACACCGAAAATTTTGAATGAGATCAAAACATTCCGAAAGTAAAATATGTATTGTTACATATTCTCTTTGCATAACATCTTACTACATGAAGAAGACCAAAATTTTAACAAGGCTGTATGTATGTTTGTATGTTGATTGCCTTTCAAGAGGATCAAGCCCTTCTTTGATTGCCTTACACACATGCCTCAGGTCCTTGTCAGTCTCCTTGATCTCCGCCTCTTTCTCTTCTTCAATGGGGTACTGCATGACGGAGTCGGCAGTATCAACGAAGTGCCTCGTACATTTCTCAAGCCTATGGATCTCTCTAAGCAGCCTGCACGACCCACAATTCTCCTTCTTCTTGGCTTCGTCTGTGATATGCTCATGGAAAATGAACCAAATTCAATCCACCATGAGAGGGAGAAACAGTGACAATCGAAGACCAGGGGATGGTCATTGAGGTCGACCGGAGTCTGAGACACCGATTCCATGACCAAGGGGCCACTGAGGAGCACAATAGGGACCGTCGGTGAGTACCTCAAAACTCGGCTATAGGACATGATGGCAGGGGCGATCGCAGGGAAAACTGAGGTCGGAAAATCAAAGGAGATGGGTTTAGGATACTCACTGTGATCGTAATAAGACTAAGGTGACCGAGATGCAAAGCACCAGACCACCGTCATCGGAGAGGCAGGCTGAGTAGTTAGGGGGGAGTTGGGGCTCTAGGAATTCAATTGATGGTGTATGAGTAATCAGTGGAAGCCGAAGGTGCTATAGGGGGGTTTAGGAGGATGGTGGAAGCACTGGGATGCCGGCTGCTATGGTGGCGTGAGAGAGGATCATGCCATGGTTTGGGTGTTTCTTCTATAGTGGGAGAGAGAACGCGAGTGAGGGCTCATTGAACTCGTCCACGACGAAACAAATTTGAGGGAGAAGAAAAATCACAAATGCGGCCTCTTTCTCATTGAGCATCACGATGGCTAAATCCGCCGGAGATCTAGAATCGAGATCGGAACTACAAAAATTGTTGTTGTAGAAGGGAGTGTATTTGATTTATTTACATTATGTGCCACCACGTCAAAGAGACGGGTAGCTTTACTACAGTACCCGCGTGGGTATTAAAAAAATAGCTATATATGTATATATATATATATGTATATATATGTATATATATATACATATATATATGGGGGATGATCTATTGTGGTCTGCGAACTGTGCAGACCGTTCCGCCTTCTGCGTTTTCACGAAACTCCGCACACGTCTGGCACCTCTAGTCCATGATCGAGCTTGTGAAAGAGCTTATATATATATATATATATATATATATATTTGTGTGTGTGTGTATATATATACATATATGTATATATATCTATATATATACATATATGTATATATATATATACATACATATATATACATATATATACATATATGTATATATAAATATATATATACATATATATATACATATATGTATATATATACATATATATATACATATATGTATATATATGTATATATATACATATATGTATATATATATACATATATGTATATATATATATATACATATATATATACATATATACATATATATATACATACATATATATACATATATGTATATATTTACATATATGTATATATATACATATATGTATATATATATATATATCTATATATATATATATATATATATATATATATATATATATATATATATATATATATATATATATATATATATATATATATATATATATATATATATGGGAATATATTGGCTGCCCGCGCGGGTACAGTGATTTGGCTACCCGTGCCTCCGTGCTTTTTAACTTTCAACTTATTTACGAATTCTGCCACCGCTGGCCCTCTTTGCGCCGTGTTCCTTCCGCCGATTTGGTAGCAAGCTGGTCTTCCTCCCGTGTTACTTCTGCCGATTTTAGGTGCTCCTCCTTCGCTGCTCCCTTCTCGCCTCCGCCGCACAGAGGGTGTTCCCTCATTCTCTCTACCGCACTTGAGGCAAGTTGGTGGCATATCCACAGCCGTGGACCTGGTGACGACATCCCAGGCTGAGATCGGAGGTTTGGTTTACAAAATCTTCAATCCTAGAGAGAAGAGTAGCGGCGGCACTAGGAAAACAAGGTAATCCTATTATTCGTTGATGATCTGGCGTCAAACATTGCTTCCAACCTTAGCATTCTCCCAACTACCTACTGTAAAGAGGTCCATTTGATATGTACCATCGTCGCCTGGGCTCTGTATGCCCCAAATCGTCGTTCAACCTGTTGTGTGTCCGATGAGATCAGTAGTCACCGGTTGTCCACACGACCAAGCCCCAAGTCCACGACTTCTAGGGCTTTAAACATGGTGCTTAGACAGCTTGTGCAACCTTATTTCTCTCTCTACTTGGAAACTTGATGTCCAATGTAGTTCCTCTGCTTGTATATCTTAATGATACAATGCGGATACTTCAGAACTTCACATTGCCTCCTTAAGAATTCTCTACCTCAATACGCTGATTTATACTGCTGTCTATGTGTCCTATTACAATGCACTGCTTTCATTTACAAAATATGTGTCTCCATTACACTTTTCTGCCTTGGTTTTATTGTATGTGTGTTCTCATTGCAGTACATTTTTTCTGTTTACTCTTTGTGTGGTTTTACCACATTACACTGTTTCGATTACTGTCTATGTGTCCTATTACAATGAACTGCTTTCATTTACATAATGTGTGTATCCATTACAGTTTGCTGCCTTGGTTTTACTCAAGGCTTATCTGCATTATAGTTTGCTGCCCTGGTTTTACTCAAGGCTTGTCTGCATTACTGTTTGCTGCCTTGGTTTTACTCAAGGCTTATCTGCATTATAGTGTGCTGCTCTGGTTTTACTCAAGGCTTGTCTGCAGTATAGTTTGCTGCCTTGGTTTACTGAAAGTGTGTCACCCTCACATTTTACACAGGTTTTTGTTTGTGAGGCTGTTACTGTTATGGATCCCAGCCTTGATACTGATGCTAGCAATGCAATTGTAAGCATGAAGACTGTAATAGAGACAATGTTTCAGCAATACAAGAACGTAGTTTGTAATGAAGATAATGGTTATGTAATTGTAAGCATGAAGACTGTAACAGAGACAATGGTTCAGTAATACAAGAACACAGTTTGTAATGAAGACAGAGGTTATGTAATTATAAGCATGAAGACTGTAACAGAGACAATGGTTCAGTAATACAAGAACACAGTTTGTAATGAAGACAGAGGTTATGTAATTGTAAGCATGAAGACTGTAACAGAGACAATGGTTCAGTAATACAAGAACGCAGTTTGTAATGAAGACAGTGGTTATGTAATTGTAAGCATGAAGACTGTAACAGAGACAATGGTTCAGTAATACAAGAACGCAGTTTGTAATGAAGGCAGTGGTTATGTAATTGTAAGCATGAAGACTGTAACAGAGACAATGGTTCAATAATACAAGAACGTAGTTTGTAATGGAGACAGAGGTTATGTAATATGAACTTTTACCTCATCTTTTCCTATTGCTGACAGTTCTTTTGTCCTATTCATTGGAGCTTCCCATTTCTTAATCCTCGGCTTCGCATTCTTGTATTTGGGTTTGGCAATGTTTGTCATCTCTAGTGCCCAAACCTACACCCAGTCTTTTGTAGTTAGTACATTTTCAAATTGATCGTCTTACTTACGAATAAAAAACTTAAAAGTAAATATGGTTTTCATACTTACATATAAGCACACCATACAACCAGTGGCATAAAGGGTCTTCTTCGTCGTCATTTCACCTGATCTCCTTATCCTAATATGTCCTTTCATGAACTCCATCCGCTAGAAAATTTGCTTGTGTACCAGCTTTGCCCAATTTAGGGATGGAGTTGTTGTCACATCATTGAGATAATGCAAGATATACAGCGGTGCATTGTGCCCTGTGTCTGGTACAAGGAATGTGACCATGAGGTACAACATCCAACACCTACACATATTTTGGCAATCAAGCTCAGTATCACCGGTCATCATTCTTTGCCATGTCTTGGCAAGGTTTTCCTTGTAAAGCAGCTCAAGTTCCTTCATTCTTTTCTCCTGAAGTGCCTGCTTCCTCTCTTCCTTGTTTGTCATCTTGAAAAACTTTTCCTCCCCAAACATCTCCTCCCCAACCTTCCTAACTACCTCTGAGTTCTTGATTGGCACTATATCAATGCCCGCATATGGTATCCCTAGTATGACACCAACATCTTGTACTGTCATACTCACTGTTAAACCCTTCTCCAATTCAAACTCATCACCACCAACATATTTCTCAATTATGTCCTGTAAAACTCCAGTCTCAGCTTTTAGCTGTGGCATATTGATTAAGTTGGCAAATGTTGTACTCTTCATTATTTTAAGCTGATTCTCACTGAAAATCACTCCATTCCAAATTTGGATATATCCAGTGATGTAACACCGATGATTTGAAAATTGAATATCTGCATTTGTATTAGAAAAGCTTCATTTAGGGTAATGGGGACAGAGTTTATGTAATTCTAAACATGAAAACTGTAATAGAGACAATATTTCAGTAATACAAGAAGATAGTTTGTAATGGAGACAAAGTTTATGTAATTCGAGACATGAAGACTGTAAGGGAGATAATGTTTCAGTAATACCAGAAGATAGTTTGTAATGAAGACAAAGCTTATGTAATTCGAGACATGAAGACTGTAAGGGAGATAATGTTTCAATTCTGGTCATTATATCTTTTATATATAAGGGGCAAACAGCCCCTCAGGGCCAATCGTAGAACAAA